>OX457041.1:6262216-6264716 GCA_949752735.1 Lumbricus terrestris | reverse complement strand
TCGATCAATCAATTCCTCTTCATTGAAGAAAAGCGAAACAGAAGTGACATGATCTTCTTCCATTTTTATCAATGCTGCCCAATAGAAGGATAATCGTTTTCACTCATTGGTAACAAAAAGCGACCAGGAACAAGACATGTAGTTCCGATAAGTATGGCAACCTACACAAATAACCCATAGATTTCCTACAGCATCTTTGCACCTTGATTGGTGTCCGGCGTCACCTACCTGTAGCACCTGGCTGTCCGTTTTGACCAGGTGAACCTGTGCTTCCTGCGGGTCCGGTGAACCCCGTGGAACCGCTGCCTCCAGTAAATCCAGTTGCTCCTGGGGGTCCGGTGAATCCCGTGGACCCAGTCGACCCGGTCGCTCCATTGACGCCCACCACTCCAGTTCTACCCGTAGAACCTGTAATTATTATAAGACAACTATAAGTAAGATTCAAATCTAATTTTCTATCACTCACTCTCATGCCACTCGCTTGCTCGCTCACTCGCTCACTCACTCACTCACTCATTAAGTCGCTCACTCAACCAATCAATCATATCAATCAATCAAACGATCAATTGATTACTTACTTACTTGCTTAATTGATTAATTAATTAATGGATCAATTAGTCACTCGATCAGCCAACCAATCAATCACTCACTAAATCAATCAATTAATCAAACGATCCAATTAATTAATCAATCAATCAATCGAGCACTCACCAATGCCTCCAGTGCTTCCAGCAGGTCCCGGCTGTCCAGTTGCTCCGAATGGTCCTGGTGATCCAGTTTGTCCAGTGGCTCCAGTAAATCCATCGCGTCCAGACGGTCCTGTCGATCCAGACTGGCCCGTGGAACCCGCTGGACCATTCTGTCCTGGCTGACCAGATGGCCCAGTACTACCTAGAGGGAGCATGAAGCAAAATTATGGACATGAACAAAGTTAACGAACATGCGAAAGCGATGATCGGAATTAGCTTGAAATTCAGAAATGCTGTAATGGATAATATAGTAAAAATGAAAACATAATGATGAAGAATGCAGTTTTTTTATTCATTCGGTAGCCAAAAATCAGAAGAATTATAAAAATAATTCTGTGAAATAGGTGTAAATAGTAAAACTGATAACATACCGTAGAGGACTCTCAGCCAAAGAAAATGGTCATGAGACTCACGACTGAGAAGCAAAAGAATAAACACACCAGAAAACCATTCAATAGTTTTCTTGCTTTTTTTTTGCCCCGAGGTATTTAGGATCCCTCGGGGACTTATCTCCTAACTACTACTATAAAACCAGTCCGGAATGGCCCTTTTCTTGCTTGTTTATACTTTTGTTTATTCTTGCCTCCTTGCTTGGAACAATAATGGTTGTATTGCAAACGATAATATTGCCTCGAAAGACAAACAGAATCCACGGTATAATAAAAAGATCAAATTCCAGAAAGCCTGGTCGTAGCTCTGCAAAACTAGTGTTCTTTTAATATGTAGCTTTGTGTTATGGTCATTTTCTCTTGACTTGAAATGGATCACGCGGTTCCTTCCTTACCCTGCGATCCACTGGGTCCCGTGGATCCGGTGAATCCCTGTGTCCCAGGAGCTCCAAGTGGTCCGCTGTTTCCAGGCTGTCCGGTCGCTCCAGTCGCTCCGGCGGGTCCCAGCGGACCCACGACTCCAGTGCGTCCAATGCTGCCAGATGCTCCGGGAGATCCAGATGCACCGGTGAAACCTTATTGAGAGATACATACACTTTACGTTGTAGTGACATCTTAAGGTATACCGGTAACGTCAAGTAATGCAAATGTAGGTTATATATACAGTAGGGTGAGTTACAGGTAAATTAGGGTAAATTAAGGTAAAATAAGTAAAGGTATTTAAGGTAAGCTAAGCTAAGGCACGTTCTAGGGTAAGGCAAGTTTTAAGGTAAGGTAAGGTACGTTGAACTTTAAAGTAAAGCGTTTTAGGGTAAGGTTAGTAAAGGCAAGTTAGGTTAAGCTAAGGTACAGTAAATTAAGATAGCAGAGCAAGAATAAATAAGGCAATATTACTCAAATTTGTAAGGCAAGGTAATGTATGGTATAAGGCGAGGTAAGATAAGGAAAGGCATAGAAAGATGAGGTCGATCTATATCTATGGCTAAAAGTGTGGTTATGTATAACACCTAAGAAGATAACGATAACGTAGTTAAAGTTAGATAAGATATTGTATAAGGTGGTCTTTTGTCGGGGTGTCCTGGCAAGATTTGGGGTGCGTAGGTTCATGTGGTGCATTGTAAAGATGTTAAAACAAGGGTGGTTAACTAAGGCAGTATGATACACAGCTATGGAAAGAGAGCAAGGTTTGTTGAGTTAAAGTGAGGTCTAACGGTAAAATAAAGGTGAGCTGAGGTAACGGTTAGTGCAATTAAGTGAGGCAAAAATGAAGACAACTTCGGCCAAGCTAAGGATAAGCAAAGTCTCTTTTTGTCTGTGTGTCTGTCTACCTGTATCTCTCTGTGTCTCTCTGCTAATCTCTCT
>OX457041.1:6226408-6262016 GCA_949752735.1 Lumbricus terrestris | reverse complement strand
CTCCCTCTCCCTCTCTCTCTCTCCCTCTCTCTCTCTCTCTCTCTCCCCTCTCTCTCTCTCCCTCTCTCTCTCTCTCTCCCTCTCTCTCTCTCTCCTCTCCCTCTCTCCCTCTCTCCCTCTCCCTCTCCCCTCTCCCTCTCCCTCTCCCTCTCCCTCTCCCTCTCCCTCTCTCCCTCTCCTCTCTCCCTCTCCCTCTCCCTCTCCCTCTCCCTCTCCCTCTCCCTCTCCTCTCCCTCTCCCTCTCCCTCTCCCTCTCCCTCTCTCCCTCTCCCTCTCTCCCTCTCCCTCTCCCTCTCCCTCTCCCTCTCCCTCTCCCTCTCCCTCTCCCTCTCCCTCTCCCTCTCCCTCTCCCTCTCCCTCTCCCTCTCCCTCTCTCTCTCTCTCTCTCTCTCTCTCTCTCTCTCTCTCTCTCTCATCCTTTCCATGTCTCTACTATCATACCAATTGTACGCTATACCTAGTTGTCCACTTGGTCCGGTCGCTCCGAGGGGTCCGGTTGACCCTGTGAATCCCGAAGGTCCAGTGGCCCCAGCGGGTCCAGTGGAACCAGTCGCCCCTGTTCCGCCACTGGAACCAGTCTGGCCAGTAGATCCAGTTCCACCTAAAAACACGCAGCATTAATTAAATTAAATTAAATTAATTATATGGAATTAATTTTCTCATAGTAATGTAATAATTATGGCCGATGAGAATGCAAAACAAATATAAAACAAAGCAACGGCAAAGGTAATAAAAGCAAAATATTAGAGACAACGTTAAAGGTAACACGGGCACAATTAAAGGCAGCGATAAAAGTAACACAAGCGATGAGTAAAAGCAAGGTGAGATGAGTATTATTTGGTTTATGGTGATGAACGATAAGATTAGGAAATTTACAGTTGCACTGATTTAGGGTCATCTGAGGCCAGCTTCCCGCGTACCACACTATAAAGAACAAGGTAAAACCAACCACGGGTGTATTTATGGAGGTTTACGGATTCAACCACTAAATATGTAATTTTCGAAAATATCTTAACAAATTCTGTGTATTCTGGACCATATCCATTCAAAAGAAACCAACCGTTTTGTCCAGATTGACCCTGCACTCCGGCTATTCCAGTTGCCCCAGTACTTCCATCTCTTCCGGAGGAGCCCACTGGTCCAGAGGGACCAGGATTTCCAGGGATCCCGGTGGATCCGGTGGATCCCGTTCGACCAGTGCTCCCCACGGAACCTGTGGATCCAGCGGAACCCTGGGCGCCTGTTGCGCCTGTAGACCCTGTGGATCCTTGGAATCCAGTTGATCCGCTTCCTCCGGTTGATCCGACTGATCCAGGTGATCCTTGGAGGCCTTGAGGACCCGTTGGACCAGATGGACCACTTGGACCGGTTGCACCGGGCGATCCTACGAAGAAAAGTGGTTGATTTTTTAAAGATATAAAACAAAGTAACTGCAAGGGCAACTAAAGCACAATTAAATAAAACGGTATCTAGGCAACAGAAAGACAATGAAAGGTAGGGATAAAGGTAACAGGCTTATATGGTAACACGAGAGTAATTAAAAGTTAAGAATAATTGTAACAAAAGCACAACGAAAGTTAACGATGATTGTTAACAAGAACACAATTAAAAGTGAACGGCAAAGGCAACAAAAGCACGACAAGCACGATATGAATGAAATTGCCACAGCATGATAACTAGGCAACTTTAACTGTAAGAAAACACGATGAAAATGCCGCGGTGAATGCATTGAAAAGACAACAAAAAAGCGGTAGTGCCATGATAGAAAGATTGCAGTTCTGGCGTCCAACACACGATAAAGGATGACGGCAAAAGGGCGTAATTGCAGTATCGGGGACCGTGTGTGTCGGCTAGGATCAGGTCAGGCGTCGTGAGAATCGGTTAGGGTCAGGTTATGCGTCGTGAGGTTCGGTTAGGATCAGGTTAAGCGTCGTGAGGGTCGGTTAGGGTTAGTGTTAGGGTTAGTGTCGTCATTAGATACGATATACTATACTATATTGCGGGGCGCGGTGGTGTAGGGGTGGCGTCGTTGCCTTGAAGCCGGAAGGTTCGAGGTTCGAATCCACCTCAAGTCGCCGCGTAAGGACCTTGGGCAAGTCCTTCACCCGCAATTGCTCAGCGCTTCGGCGTGAAACTCCGATGCAGTGTCCGCTCTGCAGTCGGGAGCGCTTCCGAGTAGAGAGCTTGAAGGGGCGCTATGACAAGTATGCATACATACAAACAAACAAACAAACAAACAAACTATATATACTGATATTGTGTATGTTTCGGTCCCCGATACTGCAATTTCGCCGGCAAAAGTAGCAAGACACCATAAAGAGGTAGCGGTAAAGGTAGCAAAAGCATGATTAAAAATTAGACGGTAAATTCTACAAATACACGACAAAAAGTATTCGGTGAGAGTGGCAAAAAGTAACGGTGATAAAACATGACTAAAAGCCTACGGTGAAGAATATGGCCTATTACAGGCAGAAGCACTATAATAAAATAATAGCAGTGATGTGCACGAGTAGACATTTAGGCCATAAAACAATAACAATACAAAACACTACAGAGTGGTAACGAGTTCGTCAAAGCGCTGCATAAATGGGTCACTAAGGTGCATTGCAACTGCCTAACTGTATGAAAATTGAACAGCCTATACATGTAGCTCAATGGCATTAGAGTTTAGCAATGGATGGACTCAAAGCATGTCATACATTGTCATAGTGATGCACACTCTCATCACCGTGGTCAAGAGTGTCTATATAAAATTTAAAAAATTAACAATAATAATATAATTATTGATAGCAGTTGCAGTTCCAGCACTACAATAGCCTGTTGTCTTAAAAACCATGAATGAGTTGATACCTGTGCTTCCACTTTGTCCGGTGAACCCCGTGGCTCCGGTGAATCCAGCACCTCCAGGGTTACCACTTGGCCCCAAGAGTCCAGTAGCCCCGGTTCTTCCCGTGGCTCCGCTGGCCCCCGTGCCTCCACTTTGCCCAGAGGCACCCATTGGACCAGCGACACCCAGGCTTCCGGGTGGACCTAAAACCAGATCACACTTTGTCTTATGCATCTGATCATGCCTACATTCACGTTTCAATCCATCCAATCATCTCTCAATCCTTCCCTTCATCCATCCATCCATCCATCCATCCCTCCATCCATCCATCCATCCATCCATCCATCCATCGATCCATCCATCCATCCCTCCATCCATCCATCCCTCCATCCATCCATCCATCCATCCATCCATCCATCGATCCATCCATCCATCCATCCATCGATCCATCCATCCATCCCTCCATCCATCCCTCCATCCATCCATCCATCCATCCATCCATCCATCCTTCCATCGATCCATTCAAACATCATCCGGTAATTCGTATATTGTCGTTGGTATGATTCAAATAATTGAATCGATGATGATGACGGTAATGATGAAGGTGGCGACGACATTGATGGTGATGACGATAGCGATAATAAAGATAAGGTGATGACGATGATAACGGCAGTGGTGACGATAATGGTGGTGGTGGTGGTGGTGATGATGATGATGATAATGATGATGATGATGATGATGATGATGATGATGATGATGATGATGATGATGATGATGATGATTATGATGGTGGTGATGATGACGACGACGACGATGGTGATGATGACGACGAGTAAAACTATCGATAATGCGACTATATTGATGACCGTGGTGATCATGGTGGCAGAGTTAATTCTAATAGTGATAAAAGTCATAGATTTATCACCGGTGCTCCCAGGTGCTCCATTGTCTCCACGGTTTCCCGTTGCTCCAGGTACCCCAGTCCCACCCGTCGCACCTACTCCTCCTGTACCTCCTGTGGCTCCAGTACCACCATCCCTTCCAAATCCGGTGGCTCCAGTAGCCCCGCCCAGACCGGACACTCCAGTGGCTCCTGGCTGTCCAGTGGCTCCCAGAGAACCCTGAGGTCCCGTTGATCCAGTGAAACCAGAACTGCCTGTGCTACCATCACGTCCTGGACAGAAACATTTGAAGGACAGTTTTAGGATACTAATTTCATCTGTATATCCTACCATCAATCATCCTTCCAGCATTCAGATATCTATCCATCCATCCATCCGTCCATCCATCCATCCGTCCATCCATCCATCCATCCGTCCATCCATCCATCCATCCATCCATCCATCCATCCATCCATCCATCCATCCATCCATCCATCCATCCATCCTTCCGTCAGTCCATCCTACCATTGATCTCTATGCTTTTTCACGCAAACGTACTCACACACGTATATATATCTAAACACACAGTGTCACATACATACATGTATACTTATGAGTTTTTTATTGTCATATTCATTGTATATTATACACAATGTCATGTATAATTTTATAACGATTATAAACTGTGTAAGCTTACAATACTCATTATATCCATTTGCACAGCCACCCATCCATACAGAAAAGAGACACACAAGCAGATGCACAGACACACAATCAGTCAGATAGACAACGGCAGAACTACACTGTGTCCGGACGAAAAGTAGTACACAACTAAAAGTGTCATAACCCGGTCAAAACTTTTAGGATTTGTCTGAAATATTTAATGCAGCAACACTGACCATATGTACACGAGATTCCAAAGTCGTTTGCAAATATTCGCGAGTTTGCCAAATTTATGAGCGTTTGCGATGGAGCACTGAAAAATTAAAGTTTCCAACATGGGCCCTCACATAAGAGAGTGAAGTTCGGCTACAGTTGGTGTTCAAAATGTCCTCCTCGTTGACGGACACACGACCGCAGACGTAGACGCTACTGTTTGATGGTCCGGTCGATGATCACTTGGTCAAACATCCGCCACTCTTCAATCAGACGCGCCATACGCCCTACGGTTATCGATGTCATGAATACGTGTGAACGAAAAACGCGCCCCTCCAGTAAATGCACCTGGTACTCCGGATCGGGGTCTGGACGGCTGGGCGGCCACAGCTACGGGTTATGAAGCCGACTGTATCCCTGGACAACTACTACGTCTACGGTCGTGTGTTTGTGAACAAGAAGGACATTTTGAACACCGGATATAGCTGAATTTCACTTCTTTTCAGGTTTTCCATGTTGGAAAGTTCAATTTGTTGGTGCTGCATTTTAAACGCTCATAAATTTGACAAACTCACGAATATTTCTAATCGGCTTTAGGATCTCGTGTATATATGGTCACTGTTGCTGTATTAAAAATTTCAGACAAATCCTAAAAGTTTTGACCGGGTTATGACACTTTTAGTTGTGTACTACTTTTCATCCGGACACATAGCCATGACATTGTTCACACAACGCTTTTAGTGTGACATCATGTGCACTGTAGATGGAGCCATATAAGATTCTGTCGTAGAGTAAGTATACCTGGTTGTCCCACTTGGCCCGGTTGCCCGCCTGGGCCGGCGGCTCCCACGACCCCGGTGGCCCCAGTGGACCCAGGTGAACCTGAGAATCCGGTAAATCCAGTGTTTCCGGTGGCCCCTGCCTGTCCTTGACTTCCTGATGGACCCTGGAGCCCGGTCGCTCCGAATGGACCAGTTCCACCTGTTACAGGTAATGTAATAAATTACAAGAGCGATTAAATATGCACCTCGATTGAGTGAATGGATTGATGAATTATGAATTGTAGCATTAATGGATGTATGCATGGATGGATGGGTTTAGGAGCGGCTAAAAGGGTGGATGAGCTCCATGGATGAATGAATGAATGGATGAATGGATGAATGAATGAACGAGTGAATGAATGAGTGAGTGATTGAATGAATGGATGAATGGATGAATGGATGAATGGATGAATGGATGAATGGATGAATGGATGAATGGATGAATGGATGAATGGATGAATGGATGAATGGATGAACAAATGAATGATTGATTGATTGAATGAATGAATGAACAAATTAATGAATGAATGGACGAATGAATTAATGAATGAACAAATTAATGAATGAATGAATGGACGAATGAATGAATGAATGAATGAATGAACGAGTGGTTTAAGATATGAATGGATCGGTGAATCATCAAATCAATGCATCGATGACTAATAATTTATAACTTACAAATCAATGAATTGATAAATAAATAAAAAATAAATCAACTATTCGTTTAGTTATCGACTCACATTACGTCAAATCAATTAATTTTTAAACATTATTTTTATTACAATTGCCTTATTTTAAAATTTGAACCCACCAGTTGCCCCTGTCCTCCCCTGAGGCCCGGTTACTCCTGTGCCTCCACTGGGCCCTGTAGAACCGCCTTGACCGGTTGCTCCCACTCCCCCGGTTGCCCCAGTAGACCCTGGATTGCCCTGGCTCCCCTGCGAACCAGTGGGTCCTGTAAAACCAGTACTTCCCGGCGATCCCGTGGCACCTGGAAACACCAAAAAATATATATCGGTGATTCAAGTTCTATACAACAGCGAACGGTAACCCCTGATGACGGTAGACTGATGGTATAAGGGTAACGATAAAGATAAGAATAAGGGTAATATAGTAGAGGCAACTAAAACGACGATAAGCAACAGCAGCAAAATGGTATCAACAACATTGGAACGACAACAGAGACAGCAACAATATTAGCAACGGTAGTAACGATGTAATCGACGGAAACAGCATGAACCAAGGTAATATTAATGCTCTCAACTAAGCGGCAACGGTAATGAAGAGAATCAAAAGAAATCTTTTAATGATTTGTCTGGAATATGTGAAAAATTATTCTTAAACTTATACAAATGTGATAGCATTTCTTGCTTCATAGGTTTTGCACTCTACTGAATAACTCTTCGAGACATGGACTTTTTAAAACTAAAACTCATTCCTATTGCAATCTTCGAATAATTCTTAGGCTTATGATAATAATTCATAGGTTAATAAGAATCTTCAATAATTCTTGCGCTTACGATAGCTTGTGATATTAATGTGATATCCAATGCTATTAGGATATTTAAATAATTCTTAGGCTCACGATATTAATAATTATTAATTTCTAGGCTCATAAGATTTTTTTTAGAATTTTCACGCTTGTGATAGTAATTCCAAGGCTGTAAGATTCCTTTAATAATGTTTTGGCTTAGAATGATAATTCTTAGATTTATAAGAATCTTCACATAATTCATATAATAATAATTCTTAGGGTTATAAGCATCTTTGAATAATTCATGTGTTTACCGCTTGCCCCTGTGAATCCAGTTGAACCAGATGCTCCACTGGATCCGGTAATTCCAGTGCTTCCAGGCAATCCAATTGGTCCTGATGGTCCTTGAGAACCTGCCTGTCCTTGAGGTCCAACGTTTCCTGTGGGACCACTGGCACCTGAAACGAAAACAATCGAAACATGAGAATATTATAGCTCAGATGCAATTATTAGAATATTATAGTCAATGACGCGCCATATACGTAAATTCACTGAATGACATAATGTATGATAGACTGAGAAATGAATTGAGAAAATGACATGATGAATTGAACGGTGAATGATGGAGTGACAGAATGAATGGCAGAATAAACTGAAGAATGAGTGATAGAATAAATGATAGAATGAATGATAGAATGAATGATAGAATGAATGATAGAATGAATGATAGACTGAATGATAGAATGAATGATAGAATGAATGATAGAATGAATGATAGAATGAATGATTGAATTAATGATAGATTGAATGATAGAATGAATGATAGAATGAATGATCGAATTAATGATAGAATGAATGATAGAATGAATGATAGAATGAATGATAGACTGAATGATAGAACGAATGATAGAATGAATGATAGAATGAATGATAGAATGAATAATAGAATGAATGATAGAATGAAAGAATGAATGGATGGATGAATGAATGAGAGTTGTCCTGGTCATACCTGTCGCTCCAAATGGTCCCGTAGCTCCAGTGAATCCAAATGCTCCTGGAA
Organism: Lumbricus terrestris; assembly: GCA_949752735.1. Lineage (NCBI taxonomy): Eukaryota > Metazoa > Annelida > Clitellata > Crassiclitellata > Lumbricidae > Lumbricus > Lumbricus terrestris. The sequence goes on along the minus strand of OX457041.1, from coordinate 6,254,077 downwards.
CACCTATTTGTCCTGTTGCTCCATTGTTTCCGGTGGCTCCAGGTTGCCCCGAAGAACCTGTGCTACCCGGACCTCCCGAGGATCCAGTAAATCCAGTCGCTCCTGGTGATCCATTGTTCCCCTGAGGACCAACGGGACCTGGGACACGGTAGAGTTCAGAAACATCGTCATATTTTAAAATTATATTATAATGATAATGTAACTGTGATGTAATTATAAAAAAAGTAAAGTCCTATCCCGTTCCATGAGGAACATAGGGAGGCGCTCATCTCCTTTTCCATGGCCCTGAGCCAGCAATGGACGAATCCCAAGGTCCTGGACACGGGGCCAGTGCGTCGCGAGACTTGCTGTTTGATGTAATTATAATATAATTATAATATAATTATAATGTTATTGTATAATCATTATAATATAATTACAATATAATTATAATATAATGATAATGTAACTTTAATATCATAGTAAGATAATATTATAGCATAATTATAGTATGATTATAGTGTAATTATAAATTTATAATTATAATTATAACGTAAATATAGTAGGATTACAATATAATTGTAATATAATCGCAATATAATATCTAATTATTATAAAAGTGAAATCTAAAAGTAATACAAATAAAATATAACAGTAATATATTTTAATATAATTATAATATAAAAATGTAATTATAATTCATCAGGCACAGCCAGTTGGTTTTGCACAGTTTGAATTGGAAATAAATTATGGCTTTCATAATAAAAAAATATAATCATAATATAATAGTAATATTATATCTGTCTGTCTGTCCGGTTTTATCTCTTTCTGATGAGCTTACCTGTGGTACCTGTTGCCCCAGTGTTGCCCCTATTCCCGGGAAATCCAGGCTGTCCAGTGGCTCCAGGTGATCCAGTAAATCCCGTGGCTCCGTTACTTCCTGGGAGTCCGAATCCGGGAGGACCAGATGCACCTGCAAACACAGAGGTTATTACATATATTATATTATTAAAATTAAGACTAGTCTCCTAGATTTCAGAAATTAGCCATCCTACATCTACGCTGCAAATTACGCCTTTATCAGTTTGTTCCGTTGCATGTAATTTCAGTTTGATCGTATTCTGCAATATTTCTAGTAGGCCTATTCCACAACAGAAGTATTTCAGTATTTTTAAGTAGGCCTAATGCAATATTTCCAGTATGCCTGGGCGGAGTATAATTCCATTACGCTCCTCAGATATAATGCTTTCGTAATGCTTTTGCGAAGCACAAAATATTGGCGCACTGCTTCTAATAACTATTATTTTGTTCTTTTGAAGTTTTGTCATGTGAATAAGTTATTGATATGAGAGCAGAGGTCGCTTACCAGTCGCTCCTATGGGTCCAGTGAATCCAGTCGATCCTGGCAGTCCAGTGGATCCGGTGGAACCAGGGATTCCAGTTGAACCTGCAGGAAATTTATAATACTGGTAGACATCGATTTATTTGTTCATTAATAATTAATCATTCACGTTAAACTATGCATACATCGATCCACCCGTCCGTCCGTCCGTCCGTCCGTCCGTCCGTCCGTCCGTCCGTCCGTCCGTCCGTCCATCCATCCATCCATCCATCTATCCATTTATCCATCCATCCATCCCTTCATCCATCCATCTATCTATCTATCTATCCATCCATCCATCCATCCATCCATCCATCCATCCATCCATCCATCCATCCATCCATCCATCCATCCATCCATCCATCCATCCATCCATCCATCCATCCCTCCATCCATCTATCCATCCATCCATCCATCCATCCATCCATCCATCAATCCATCCATCCATCCATCCATCCATCCATCCATCCATCCATCAATCCATCCATCCATCCATCCATCCATCCATCTATCCATCCATCCATCCATCCATCCATCCATCCATCTATCTATCCATCCATCTATCCATCCATCCATCCCTCCCTCCATCTATCCATCCATCCATCCATCCATCCATCCATCTAATCACCATTACTACGTTTATTCACTGACTCGATGATTTTATTCACTCATTCACTTGCTCACTTGTTTATTTCGTCAGTGATTCAGACATTCGTGAACTTCATGATTCATTGATTTACACTTTCATTCAATCTTGATTTTCTCGCCTACATTCACTCACTCATTCACTCACTAACTTAATCATATTTTCAATAACTCTTCTTGTGTTAAGACTTGCGAACGCTCATTCCGAGCAATTACATAGCCCGCTTTCAATCAATCAATCAACCAATCAATCAATCAATCAATCAATCAATCAGCCGATTAGATTGTACACAGTGCCTCATCAAGATCCTTACACATTGCAGCCAGAGGGTTGGAGGTTTAGAATCCACCTCAAGCCGCCTCGTAGGGACCTTGAACAAGTCCTTCTCTCGCAATTGCTCATGCGCTTCGGGGTGAAACTCCGATTCAGTGTCCGCGCTGTAGTCGGGAGCGCTTCTGAGTAGTTCTTGAAGGGGCGCTATGACAAGCGCAATGCTTGCATTGACACTCCAACTATAATTGACCAAGCGGAAGCAAACAATCTCGAACACTTGAGCGCATTCTTCGATTGCTATTGAAGAAGTGAGCTGTAGACGATGGATAGAATTCTTAATTTTCTAATCGCCTTATGATGATGATTTCAACCTGTGAATTCTACTCACCGGTGGCTCCTGTGGCTCCTGTCGCGCCAGGTACACCGGTCGGTGGAACGGGGGGAGCTGCAAATAGAACGAAACCCAAGTTACTGTAATCAGTTTGCTTATTAGCTGTTCCGCCTCCTCTTATCCTATGGCAACTCGACCCGGACCACCTTTGGACTAATCACATAGGCTTACCTAAAACCTTTTTACTCAACGCACCGCTCGTGAATATGCCGGTACCCCGCGCTTGGCTTTCGATTAGCGCTATAGAAGTTTGGAGATTACAGTTACGATTAGTCAAAATTCACGAGTATATAACAGACCTGTATGTATAATTGCATAGCCTAGTCAGTAAGTCGCTATGAATGTTTGTGCCTATAGCCTTTCTGTACGCTTAGATGTGCGTCCCAAAGAATGGATATAGGTGAGAAATGGGGTGAGGGATGGGTGAGGGAGAAATGCGTGACTATGGGTGGGATTGGTCGGGGAAAAAGAGAGTGTTTCCATCAATCTCATAATGGATATTACGTTTCGACGCATCATTTGAAAGTAGTTTCAAGTTCTTTACAACCATCACAGAACGGGCAATCATCTGGTATGCTCTGCCTGTGCTATAATTGCTATGCTAGGCACTTCCATGTTGCGTTATAGGCTATATACAGTAGTAAGCTATGCTACTCTAAACCCATGCGTAGGCCTACTATGCAATTGTGTGCTATAACACTAAACAATGCTACGCTAAGCCATACTACACCATGTTATATTATGCCATGAAAAGCAATAATATGCTCAACTATACTATACTACACTAATCTAGCATATGCTAAATTATGATATTATTCTATGCAAAGTCGTTAATACCATATCATACTAATAGGCGTCCGCAGAATTTTTGGCAGAAGGTGCAAGCACACATTGTTTGTATAGCTGAATTCTTCAGCAAGAGCTTGATAAAAGCAAAACAGGAAATAATTAAGAACATGTGTTTTTTCGCAGAGGTTTCTAAAATGTGAATTTCACAATTTCACATTGTGTTTCATCATCATCGGTACTGCTTGAGTGCGAAGAAGTTTGTTAAAACCAAAGGTAGCATGCATAGTTAAAACTATTACTGTCAATTTGCCAGAGGGCGCAGGTGCCCCTCTTGCCCCTATGGTATGTATGCATGTGGGCATCCATGATCCTACAATCATAATACTGCAAAGCTGCATTGGAATGATTAACTTACGAGTCGTTGTGCACGTTCGATAGTCTATGCGGGACAGAATGACGTTCAGTTCGGCGAAAGTTGTGGCTTTGAAGTACGTCACATTTTCCTGACAAAAGAAATGTTTTGCAACTCAAATTCTACACCAAAGCAACATCTTGCTACTTTCAGCAACATCTTCATCAGCGGCATCGTCATCATCATCATCATCATCATCATCATCATCATCATCATCATCATCATCATCATCATCATCATCATCATCATCATCATCATCATCAGCAGCAGCAGCAGCAGCAGCAGCAGCAGCAAAAGCATCTGCGTCAGCATCATCAGCATAATCGTCATCGTCATCATCGTCGTCATCATCATCATTATAATATTCGTTTATTCAAATTCAATCTGACACACCGCAGAACGATTACAGGTACAAGTTAGGCCTATACGAAATACGGCCAGCTTCGCACGACACGCAGGTCGGCTACAACAGGTTCGGTAACTTAACACTAATGGCCTAAGTGTTGGAACGCTCCTGATCGGCCAAGCCAGGAGTGGGAGGGGCTAACTTATTTTTCAACAGACCCGAGGCAAACAACACAACAGAAATCGCCACTGGCAACTAAATTTTTTGCCCTGAGCGAGGCTTGAATCCGGGTCGCGATAATGACTCTCAGCTTATCGGCCAACGCTCTCTCCACTGAGCTACGGACCCCCCCCCCCGTCGTCATGATGATGATAATGATCCCTATCATTTTCATCTTCGATGTCGTCATCATAATCAACGACCTCATGATTTTTTGGGGTTTTTCTGGCAGAATTCGTGAATGTCAGTTAGGATTAGGTTAGGCGTCGTGAGGGTCGGTTATGGTTAGGCTAGGTGTCGTCATTAGATAAGCTAGTAGTAGGCCTAAACACTCCGCTGTTGGATCATTAAGGTCGCCTGGTTTCTTGGCCCTACTGTCCAGTGGCGTAACTAGGAACTCGGGGGCCCCTAGACAAAATGTGAATATTTAAATGTGTTATCACTTACAGTGGCGTAACTATAGGAACTCGGGGGCCCCTCTGGGGCCTCTACACTCGGGGGCCCCTAGACTTTGTCTACCCAGTCTACCCTATTGTTACGCCACTGCCTCTGTCCCCTTCTCCTTCTCGGCAAAGACCTGGGTTCATTCGTTTCAGGCACGCAGTAACTTTCTCTTTTACCTGCTTTGGGTTTGAAGAGAGGAGTCGTAGAGATGTCTGATCAATGGAATTCGTGATTCCGACGACATAACAAGCAATGCCGCTGTTCTGAACATCAGAAGCAGCCTGCGTTGCCGCTTGAAAGTCCGTTGGTTTCCCGTCCGTTATGATAATCGATACTTTGTCTGCGTTGGTTCTTGCGGCGTTGAAGACCTGGTTCTTCATCAGTGTTAGACCACCGGCTGTGTCCGTCTCCTGACCCTTGATGTACTGCAGGTTTCTGATGGCTTGCTGAAGCGAGGACAGATCCGTATACCTACATGTATGTGCGCAATAGTTATTGACACGTGTAAGCTCACACATTAAGAGCTCCATTCTGTTAGTTTCTTATCTAAAGACAGCGAATGTGACGATAGTGATGATGATGACGACGAAGATGATGATGATATTAACGACGATTATAATAATGATGATGCACTCAAATATGATGTGATATAATACTGGACGATGATAGCCTACATTTAAAAAGCTCCACTTGCAATATTCCAGTGGTGTCATTCTATATTATTTTATGGTGGATCGGAGACAATTTCTATCACACGGATGAACAAAATCAATCCATCCATGACAGGCATTGGGCAAGCATTTCATGCAGGTGCATGAAAAACAATAAAAAAGGTTTGGGTGCTTGAGGACATGAACAGTTAAAATGCATACAACCTTGCATAACACATTCGATGTAGATGTAATATCATGCCTTTTTAATTATTATTATTATTATGTCATATGGAATAAAATTCCGATTCACATTCGTAAGGCTACTAACTTAACTCATTTTAAACACCTGTTACGTGTGTAGGCTATACATTATGTAATGTTTTCTGTTAATATAGCATGAGGGGTTACCCATGCTAATGCTGATTTATTTGATTGTTTGATTGCTTTTGCTTTTATTTTGTTATTTCTCTGAGTTTTTCATGTAGTGTTAACTACATTAGTTTTGTTTTTTATAATAATTTTTTCTTTCCCTAGTTAAGTAATAACTCTGCATTCCAATACTCCCTTCAGCTTTCACTTTCTCACTTCACTTTGTTAATTAGGCCCCTGATTAGCGGGACTTGTCCCTTTTGGTGTGCCTATTTGCTCCCTCACTCTTATAATACCTATTCACTTTGAGTATTTTCTTATTGCGAATTATGTCTATACTTTGTTAAACATACATGTACAATTGAATTGATGGGATCAATAAAAATATGTCTATGTCTATGTCTATGGCTATTATTATTTTATTTTATTTTAAATTATTATTATTATTATTATTATTATTATTATTATTATTATTATTATTATTCTTATCCTACTTTAAAGTTGTCAGTTGCTGGCAAACCCTCCAGCTAAACTAATCATATACTTTAGAGGCTCTTTCACGTGAGCTCTTTAGAGTAGGCTTCAAAATTCTCTTTAATCCTACAACTACAAGAAAAAGTAATATTTGGTTTTGGTTAAGTTCACTAATGTAAGTTTGTTTTCATGATATTTTCATAATTGGGCTTTCCATCTTTAGGAATTTTATGATGAAAATCAGGCCTGTTATTACGTGTCTTTTACTTTTGCCCCATAAAATCCTCACCACATAAAATCACCAAAATATAGAAAACTAGGAATTATCATATGTGCGGGACACACTGCTCGCGATTAATTGATTTAATTCCTATCTAAATATATCAGTTCTGGTTCGCAGCTCGCTGGAACGACAGAGGGAAATTTAAAATAGTTTTACGTAAGTTATTATTCGCCTCTTCTGAAGCAATGTCCAAAGCATGCGCATGCGCGGCAGCGCAGGTTACAGTTTAACAAGCCGAGACGCCTACTGGCCCATGGGCTCTAGGTCGCATCACAGATGCATGCATGATAATGCTGTTCGTGCAGTCTATAGGGTAATTGAATGGCAGACAATTCCGGGTACAATGCTTATCGCTGGCGTGAATATCCCTGCATCACCATCATCATCATCATCATCATCATCATCATCATCATCATCATCATCATCATCATCATCATCATCATCATCATCATCGTCATCGTCATCGTCATCGTCATCGTCATCGTCATCGTCATCGTCGTCGTCGTCGTCATCATCGTCATCATCGTCATCATCGTCGTCGTCGTCACCACCATCGTCGTCGTAGCCGTCGTCGTCGTCGTCATCATCATCATCATCATCATCATCATCATCATCATCATCATCATCATCATCACCACCATCACCACCACCATCATCATCATCATCATCATCATCATCGTCGTCGTCGTCGACGTTCTCGTCCTCGTCCTCTTCGTCGTTGTCGTCGTCGTCGCTGTCGTAATCGTCATCTTCGTCATCACCTTCACTATCATTATCATTATCATCATCGACATCACCAGCTTCATCTACATCTCTTTCATCGCCAGCAATATCATCTTCATCGTCATTGTCGTCATTGTCATCATCATCGTCATCATCATCATCATCATCATCATCGTCATCATCATCATCATCATCGTCATCATCATCATCATCATCATCATCGTCATCATCGTCATCATCGTCATCGTCATCATCGTCATCATCATCACTGCCGCCAATATCATCACCATCATCGTCATCGTCATCATCGTCATCATCGTCATCGTTATCGTAATCGTCATCGTCATCATCATCATCATCATCATCATCATCACCACCACCACCACCACCACCACCACCACCACCACCATCATCATCATCATCATCATCATCATCATCATCATCATCATCATCATCATCATCATCATCATCATCATCATCATAGTCATCATCATCATCATCATCATCATCATCATCGTAATGTTCTTCTTCTTCCTCTTTTTCTACATAATCATCAACAGCATTGTGTGGGTCGTGGTGAAAGCTTGTCAAGTCAAGGACATTGGAGATGATCAGAGCACATAACTCGAAAACTTACCAAAAGCTCTTCCCAGTTAAAAGCAGTGACAAAGTCCAATAAGATAATAGTACAAACAAAACCAAGTCTTTCCGCAACTCTTGCACTGATGCCTTTCTGCCTAATGGTCGTCTCATCCCATTGATAACCCCTCGTGGTTTTAAACTAGCTCTCTGCTCCTCGCCCTCCCCCTCTCTATGCAGTCTATGCTTGAGACATGCAGGCATGCATGCAGGCAGGCGGACGAACCAGGGGCGCAACCAGAACATTTTCTTGGGGTGTGCTCAGAATTATTATTGTAAGCGCCGAAGGTGCGAAGCCTCAGTTGCAGCGAGTGCCGAAGGCACGAAGTGCGCCGACTAGGGCAGTATCCTAGCCAGGAATTTCCGATGGGGGGTTATGGCTATGATGCTTGTTTTTCTTATATAATTGAACAAATAAATGTGTCCCGACATATGAAAAGGTACCATAAGTCGGGTTTGGAGTTATTATGCCTTCATAAACCAGCTAAGTGAGCTGAACATTTTGCTGAAAACCATATAAAAATTGGATGATAAATGACCGACTTATAAGATAAAACATGGCTTAACACGAGAACTGGACATTTTCGGGAAATTTGTTTTTAAAACACGACACATTTTGTCTAGACAATTTGCACAGAAATCCTTAACTGTTATTCAATGGGCACGTTTTATCTGACCAATGGTGGGTGTTTTAGTGACCAGTTAAACCAGAAAATAAGTGGTGAATGTGCTATATTTAGCGATGACATCATACCTTAGGCTTGCCTGCTGCTAAAAATACCAAGAGCTCAAATTTGATAATATATTCCCCCGACATCATTATGCGCGATTTCTCGTGAAACCGTACGCCGACTTATGGTACCTTTTCATATGTCGGGACACAAATTTTAAAAACGTCTTTTTTCTAAGCCAATGGGGTTTAACCCCCAACCATTTTGTCTACGCCACTAGTGGGCTAGGGGGTCTGGGGGAGCGTTGTACGCTTCCCCCAGCGGGGTCTGGGTCAGAGCCCCAGAAGCCAACGTATTTTTTACTTTTGACATCAGCTAGAGCACGTTTCAGGCCCTTGTTTGCCAGCTGTATTTATGAAAACTTCTGAAAAACATGGTTTAAGACTTCAAAAATGTCCCTTCCCATTTGTTTAGATAAGACAAAGGGTCTTAGGCCCATAGCTCGCGAGTGGCAAAATTAATAACTAGTGGTTAATCTAGCCCCTCCCCTAATAACCAGTGTTTTATCTAGTCACTTCTCTGGGAATCAAGGTTTCTGGGGAAAAGCGAGCATCCGAAGGAAAAGGGCATGGGTATTTGGGAGGAGGATGTATCCCTCTACATCCGAAATTTTCTAATTTCCACAGGGCAGCATTTTAAGCTGCCATCTAAAGCAAAATTGCTATACTTTCAGTACTGATAAGAGTGGTCTAAACTTCAATGAATATACCGTACTCACAATTATTATACTTTTTTTAGTTTCCATGTTTATTATGGTACCATTTTAAGATGCCAACTTAGCAAAAATAGTTCTATTACTTCAGTGACGATAAAAAAAGTGATTTCAGATTTCAACTTCGGCCTAGCAGAGGACGGGTTTGTGCATGCAGGGGATGTGCCTCCTCCCCAACATAAATTGTTTTATTTCCACACTGCAGTGGTATCATTTAGGCTGTCATTTTAACGAAATTTGTCATGATTTCATTGCTGAAAGACTTGGTGTAGGACTTCATATGTTTAATGTTTTTAAATTTCCATACTGTAATGGTAGGCTTTTAGCGGTCATCCTAATAAAATTGCTCATTTTCAGTGCTGATAATTATATAGGCCTAGTCATAGATTTTTAGTTTAAAATATCAGAGTGCTGCCTCACAATTAGGCTACTTAAAATGTTTGGATTTGCACAGTGCAGCGTGACTTTTAAAGCTGTCATTTAGACAAAATAACTCATTATTTTAGTGCCAAGATTTCAATAAATGTCCTCTCCCATCGTTTAAGTATTTTTAAAATTTAGCCTACACACACTGTAATGACAACATGTCGTCTTAACAAAATTGCTCATTATGATAAACACTGTAAACAGTAGATAACAATGCATAAATTTATAACAACATTTATGAAATATTTGTGACATATGGGGGATATATTATAAGCATCTCCGACCCCTGACTACAAACTTTGGTTTTTTTAAAACTTCAGAGTGTTGCCTCACATTCACTTAGCCTACATCTCCCCTATCGCTCTAAATATCCGCCCATGACAGTAAGTTTAATATGCACATTATAATATCATGCGATAGCAGCGGCGCCCGCAGGCGTACGCACATACGCAAGTGCGTACAGCGCTGAAAGGCTAAAAAAAATGGTTGATGACTAATAAAAGGCATCAGTTTTTTCGGCGGATGGAAAGAGTATGTTTTTGGGAAATTCGTGGCTGATGACTAAAAAAATGGTCATTAGTTTTTTCGGCGGATGGAGAAGGTATGTTTTTGCTAAATTGATGACTAAAAAAAAGAAAAAAAGGTGACCCTGAGCGGCCGTCCATAAAGTATGTCACGCTATTTTTGACCATTTTTGACCCCCCACTCCCCCTGTCACAAACTGTCACAAATCTCGGACCCCCCCCCCTAAAGTACGTCACACTTTCGAAAGAAAAATTTAAAAGCATAACCATTTACCTACCCTCTAAACCCTAGGATACTATCCCTAATCCCTCTGATAGTGACGAGTGTCCCTAAACGCTTTGATAGTGACGGGAAATCAACTTTTATCCCGCCAGGCCGGGTTTTAGACATGCCTGACCGGGCCGGGTCGGATTTTAGGTACTAAGAACAACAAAAAATATAAAAGAATGTTAAAAATAAATGTGTGACGTCACACATGGCCTGACCCCCTCCCCCCTGTCACAAACTGTCACACTTTCCTACACCCCCCTGGAGCGTGACGTACTTTATGGACGGCTCCTGACAAAATTTTCCCCTGTTGTGCGTACAAGAAAAAAATCCTGGGGGCGCCGCTGTGCGATAGTATCATAATTATATTATAGTCTAATAAATAATGATAATTATATAGTAAGAAATAAGATCATGGTATAATATGAAAGTTTATGTAATACAATATAATAAACAGCAACTAAAAACTATAAATTTTGTCAAATTTTGTGGGGGATAATTTTCATTTCTGGGCTCTTTCTCCGCTGAAAATGTCTAGATCAAACAAAACTGAATAAATACTATATATTATTATGATAATAATTTGAAGGAAACAATTCTTAACTAGGCCTACATAAAATAGCACACACTAATTACCGGACACGGTAATTATGTCGTAACATATTATCAATAAATTGGCGAGACACTGCAATGTAAAGGCATAGGCATATCACTTACGCTTTAAATTCATCACTAGGCAAATTCTCGAGACCCAGACAAACTCAAAATCAATTAGACCAGTCAAACACTGAAATCTAGTGCTGTATGAACCATAAATTTGACTAAGATCATAATACAGAAGAATGAAGAAACTTGCTCGGTTGTGTAATCGAAAGACCCCCTAACCCCACCCCACAAAAATTCCTCGGATTTGGAAAAATTGCGTGTGTGACTTTTTTAGCTCTGGGGCACCCCCCCAGCACCCCCTGGTTGCGCCACTGGGACGAACAAACATACAGGCGCATTATAGATAGACACACATAAGGTCGACGGAAAGACATTTAGACGGACAGTGGGCGATGGACAGAGAGACATGCGTACAGAGGATGAGACGATGAAGCCACAGGTGGACAGATGTTCAGACGGATAGACGGACAGATAGCCAGAAGCACACACATGCATAGACGCCCACGGTCAGATGTACGAACATACAATTAGGTATGTATACAGTGTACGTACAGGCGTCAAAACGGACTGTCATCGAAACGGATAGAAAGGTATTCAGGTGCACAATGGCACAAACCAAGAGGCAGACAAAAGACATAATGACGCTCGTAATTATATACAGATTGTTTAGATCGTTGTGGGCTTCTTGGCCCACTTCAGCGCATTATCGCGGTTGCATGACGTTAATGACGTTTTGGCTGATTGACCCTCGAGGTAATTGGCAACACTGGACTCGTTGACCGGCATAAACAGAGGAGAGAAACCCTGCTAGGGCGATGACAAGCATTTCACAGAACTTGGTTCCAAGAAGCCAGAACCCCTTCTTCAACGATGCCGTCGCCACAGTCTAAACAATATGCTCTCCAGCATGGCGGGTCTCGGAGGTTGACGGCTTTAGAGAATGGGCAGTGATTGTAGTTTATGGTGTCTCCCACCCACAAGCCTATGTCTTAAACCGATGAATGATAGTAAAATTCCACAATTAAAATGCTGAAATCAACGTTTACGTTGACCACTCGTCGTCGTCATCGTCATCGTCGCCGACGCCGCCGCCGCCGTTGTCGTCGTCGTCATCATCATCGTCATTGTCGCAATCATCATCATATTAATCTTCATCATCAACCTTTTTTTAACTAGATGGGGTACCCGGCGTTGCCCGCAAAGTTTAAGATTCGCCCGGTTCCCGGCCAATCCTCTACTTCCTCCTTCCTTCGGTCATTCCGTCCCTCCATCCGCTCCTCCATCTCTACGTCTGCTCCTCCCTCGCTCTCTCCCTCCATCTATTCCTCCCTCCATTACTTCGTCCGTCCTTCCGTCGGTTTCCTCTCCCTACCTCTCTTCTTTCCTCCCTCCTTCACTCCCTCGCACACTCCCACCCTTCCTCCTCCGCCTCTCCTCCCTCCCTCCCTCTTCCAATCCCACTTTCCCTTCGTCCCTCCCTTGCCCAAACTTGCGATCAACAGTGCTTTTAACATTATTTTTCTAACCGCAAGCGTAAAAAATTAGGTAAAAAAAGTGATGACGTCATTGATGTATGGATTCGTTGTTTTGGACATGTGCGGTGTTTACGGGTACGTGCGGTATTTAACGACTTAGTTTAAATTTTGTTGTCTCCCACACCATGGTCCCTATGGTGGGAGAGATTTGCCAACCATTCCACTGGGTGCTATAAGACTGACACTGTAGTGAAAGTTTGGAGTGAAAAGCCTAAAAACTGTTAAAATGCATACCGACAAAAAAACAAAATCGTCTCATTGTTTATATTGTATCGCCTTAAAAATACAGAATAATAAGTAAATCAGTATCATAATCCTCATAACCATCATCGTCGTCGTCGTCATCATCATCGTCATCAGGCGCCTATAGCTATAGTAACTAGCAACTAGTAACCTAGGCTGTGTTAGGGCGCCATAGAAATCGTCATTGCTATCACCATCATCATAATCGTCGTCGTCGCGGTCATCATCATCATCATCATCATTATCATCATCATCATCATCATCATCATCATCATCATCATCATCATCAACATTATCGCCAGGCGCCTTGTAATTGTTGTGTTACACCGCCATAGAAATCGTCATTGTTATCACAGTTATCAACATCATCATCGTCGTCGTCATCATTATCATCATCGTCAGGCGCCTTGAAACGGCATAGCTGTTTTAAGGCGACATGGCAATTGTCAATGTCATCATCATCATCATCAGCATCATCATCATCATCAACAACAACAACATCATCATCATCATCATCATCATCATCTTCATCAACATTATCAGTCGCCCTTGTTACGGCATTACCGTCATTGTTATCACGATGATGATGATGATGATGATTATGGCGACGACGATGACGACGCCGACGATGATGACGATGGTGGTGGTAGTGGTGGCGGTAGATCTGGAAATGGTGACAACAATAATGATGATGATAATGATGATGATGATGATTATGATGACGATAATGGTGTCGCTGCAGTTGCTGTTGTTGTTGTTGGTGGTGGTAGCGGTGGTGGTGATGGTGGTTTGTGGTAGATGTGGTGATGGTGACGATAATAATGCTGGTGGTTGTGTTGGTGTTGTGTTGTTGGTGTTGTTGTTGTTAGTGGTGGTAGTGGTGATGGTGGTGGCGGTGGCGGTGGCGGTGGGGGGTGGTGGTGGTAGATGTGGTGAAGGTGACGATAACGATGATTATGATAGTGATGACGATGATGATAATGATGATGATGATTATGATGATTACAACGACATTTGGGCACAAACTCTTGTCTTCTCGGTTCCAGGTGCCTTGCCGATAGTTGCCAAAAGCTCGTTGGTTCTCTCCAGAACCCTTAGTTTCCAGAGAAGGTCGGGAAGTTAGATTAAACTCTGTGACTGTTAGATATCCTACCAGAAGATCCATGAGAAAATTTTTGATTGTAAAAGTATCGGCAGATCGTTTCAGTAATTAATCGTAATCGTAATCGATATCTCGAAACTTATACAGCGCCCACAGCAGCGATGTCTGGGGAACTAGCTTATTCGCAAGCAATATTCAAACCAAAATCGATAAGCATCCAGGGCTGGATTAAAGCACGTTCGACATGTTCGGCCGAACAGTGGCCCCCACACTCTAGGGGGCCCCCACACATAAAATAGGAATATTTTAAAATCATTGTTAATAATATTTCAATAGCAAAAATGAATTTAAATCCCTGAACAAAAGCAAGAAAATTATTGATTTGAACATAGGCAGCATAGCTATACAACTTTTGCACATGTGTGGAGGCCCTTATTGGAGTTTTCATTAGCAAGCAGATTGACCTTGAAATAGGTCAGAAATGCTAGTAATAGCTATAAATTTCATTGTTTATTTAAACACTTACATTATCAGAACGGAACCCAAGTGCATGCAACGCATTATGAAATGCTGCTACACTGCGCTTAATTCCCAGTGGTAGGCTAACTCCACTCTGTTCCTTAAGAACCTAAAAACTGTCTTATTTAGCCGTGGTTGGGCCGGGACCGCTTCTGAGTAGCCTACCTTGATAAGGCGTTATATAAATTTTTGAAATAAATAAATTATAATCATTGTGCACGTTGGGCTGATGTCTCAGTATACACTCTGTTTTATGAATTCAAGCAATAAATCACATAATTTATATAGCGCCCATCTAATGTAGTCAGAAGAGCTCCCAACCCAAGCCTGGTCAAAAAAGCCTTAAGAAATAAGAAGACGAATGAAAAATCTTCCTGAGCTATGAGGAACCGAGAGGATACCCACAAGTAGGCCATTCCAGATAGCTAGATCCACTACCAAGAATGCTCTTCGCTGCATGGTGACAGTACGCGAAAAGTGGCAAGGAAGTCTCCAGTGGCGGCGCCAGGATTTCAGTTTGGGGGGGGGCTGAAGCCTCGAGGGAAAAAAATTCGATTTTCGACGCCAAAATTTTTGACGACCTTTTTTTTTAGTCATCGACCAAAATCTCATGAAAATTTTCCATTTTCGCCGCCAAAATTTCTGAAATTTTCCATTTTCGCCGCCAAAATTTCTGACGACCTTTTTTTAAGTCGTCGACCGAAAATCCTGGATATTTCAAATTTAAAAAAATTCGGATGGCCCTTTTTTAGGGGGGCTGAGCCTATTGCGCGGATTTGCGCCGCTACTGGAAGTCTCCACGGTTAGCTGAGTGCAGTGAAAAGCGGCCCATGCAGAGAGAGAGTAGCCGGGGTGAAAAGCTGACATTGGTAGGATGGAGCTTGAGTCAGGTTCAACCATTTTCTATTAAAAGTATTTGACGACAAGTTTTCACCACGACCCTGGCACTAAGCAAATAATGTTGTTGCTGTTGATGATGATGATGATGATGATGATGATGATGATGATGATGACGATGATGATGCTGCTGATGATGATAATGATGATGATGGTGGTGAAGATGATAATGATGATGAAGACGATGACGATAACGATGATGATGATACAGATGTAAATGTAGATGCAGAAGGGGAAGGGAAAGGGAACGGCAAGGGAAAGAGAAGGGGAGGGAAGGGGAAGGGAGGGGAGGGGAGGGGAGGGGAGGGGAGGGGAGGAGAGGGGAGGGGAGGGGAGGGGAAGGGAGGGGAGGGGAGGGTAGGGGAGGGGAGGGGAAGGGAGGGGAGGGGAGGGGAGGGGAGGGGAGGGGAGGGGAGGGGAGGGGAGGGGAGGGGAGGGAAGGGGAGGGGAGGGGAGGGGAGGGGAAGGGAGGGGAGGGGAGGGGAGGGGAGGGGAGGGGAGGGGAGGGGAGGGGAGGGGAGGGGAGGGGAGGGGAGGGGAGGGGAGGGGAGGGGAGGGAAGGAGAGGAGGGGAGGGAGGGGAGAGGAGGGAACGAGAAGAAGAAGGAGGAGAAGAAGGAGAAGGAGAAGTAGGAGAAAGAGAAGGAGGAGAAGGAGAAGGAGGAAAAGGAGGAGAAGGAGAAGAAGAACGAGAAGGAGAATGAGGAGGAGGAGGAGGTGTAGGAGGAGTCGGAGGAGAAGGAGAAGAAAGAAGGAGGAGAAGGAAGCGAAGGAGGAGAATGAGGAGGAGGACAAGGAGAAGGAGGAGAAGGAGGAGAAGGAGAGGGAGGAGGAGGAGGATCAGGAGGGAAGGAAGAGGAGAAGAAGCTTGTGGAAGAGTAGGAGGAGAAGGAGGAGGAGAAGGAGAAGGAGGAGGAGAAGTAGGAAAAGGAGAAGAAGAAGAAGAGGGGAAGAAGAAGGAGAAGAAGGAGTACAAGAAGGAGAAGAAGAAGTAGAAGAAAAGTAGGAGGATGAGATGGAAAAGGAGGAGGAGGAGAGCGGAGCGGGAGGGGGAAGGACAGGGAAAGGGCGGAAACGAGGAATAGAAGAGGAATGGAGGAAGATTGAAGGGAAGAAGAACGAGGATGAGAACGAGAAGGAAAAGGAAGAGGAGGAGGAAGGAAGGAGAAGGAGGATAAGAAGATGGTGATGATAATGATGATGGTGGTGGTGATGATGATAATGATGATGATGACAATGACGATGATGGCTCCCTGTTTCACAGCGCATCTCCTACCGAGTTGCTGCACTTGTTTGGCGATGCCGTCTTTCTTGTGCTCCATCGTACTTGTCTAGCCTTTGTCGACCTGTCTCAGATTTTGCAGCTCGTGGAGCTCTTCGCTCGGCGACAACGGGTGAGCTTTTGGTTCCGCGAGCTCGCACTTCTATGAGACAGCGCCGAGCCTTTTCTGTTGTGGGTCCCGCTATCTGGAATGGCCTCCCACCAACCTTGCGACTTATGCCTAGGCTAAATTTCCCTGCATTTTTTAAGTATCTCAAAACCTACTTTTTTAGCTGTGGCTGGGCTGGGAGCGCCTCTGAGTGAATTTCTTGAAGAGGCGCTATATAAATTCTCGAAATGGATGAATGAATGAAAGATAGGGGCAAAAAATCGTAGGGGTTACTTTTTCACGTCCCACCTTGTATGTTTGTATGATTGTATTTATGACTGTATGTATGTACATGTATGTATATATATATATATATGTATGTATGTATGTATGTATGTATGTATGTATGTATGTATGTATGTATGTATGTATGTATGTATGTATGTATGTATGTATGTATGTACATGTATGTATGTACATGTATGTATGTATGTATATATGTATGTACATGTATGTATGTATGTACATGTATGTATGCATGTACATGTATGTATATATGTATGTATGTATGTATGTATGTATGTATGTATGTATGTATGTATGTGTGTATGTATGTATGTATGTATGTATGTATGTATGTATTAATGCAAATGACGTCATTTTGACGTCATCATTGTGATTGGAACTTTTATATTTTCTCCAATATTAGATAAATATGTCAGGATTAACATGTTTTTTTAATTGCAAAAATCGATGAATGTTTACTATTTATTTTCCTATTTACAAAATTGGTCCTTTTTCCGGGCACAGTGTACATTAGTGCAATATATTCATAATTTGTGCAGTTGTCAAAGGTTGCATTGCAGAGATAATTCAGTCAAGTAAGCTTATATAATTTTATTAGGCCATTATCAGTAAGTATTGCATGGGCGCCAGCGAGAGGAGTAAAACCCAATGGTCAATGGTCAATTGGTCATGAATTTATATAGTGCTTCTTCATGGGGGCTGCTCAGAAGCGCCCCCGTCTTTAGCACGACAAAACGGACACTTTTGAGTTTAACAAAAAAAGATTTTTCAGTAAGAAACCCAGGAGGTAGACTTAGCCGTGGACTCCGAAATTTTGAGACCTCCATGACTTAGCCCTGTGTCAGCCCATTCCAGACAACTGGGCCGATTACAGATGTTGTTGAGTTGAGTCAGTTGACTGGGCGTCTGGTTTATTTGGGTGCACGGTCTCTCCGTCCACCGTTGATGAGTCTTGTACGGTTTCGTGTGACCCCCCCGCAGCCTGGCTATCAGATGGAAGCGTAGCGCCAGAGGGAGGTAAGGACTGCTATGCAATCCCTTATGCCCCTGAGCTGTGTATGTACATCTAATGACGTAGAGACAGAGATGCAGTGTTTAATCTTGTACCATCCTGTGTGTGGGGGGATCAAGGGAGTTTGGGAGGACAAACGAAAGTCCGGTGGACTTACACCCAGGCGCGTAGCGTCGGGAAGAAGAGGGTTTGAGGTGGGTTTGAGATCCTGCCATTAGTAATTTGTTGAATTTTCGCATTAAAATGGCAGCATTTTAAACTGCCATTTCTACAAAGTAGCTCTACTATTTCAGTGCTGACAACAGCTGCGGTCTTATACTTCAATAAATATTAATAGTAAATTTTATTCATCATAATATGATAGTATCCGGGGACGGACAAATGTCCCTGGACAATAAGTCCCCGGACAAAAAGTCTTCGGACAAAATGTCCCTGGATAAAATGTCCCCGGACAAAAGGTCCCCGGACAAAATGTCCCCGGACTAAAAGTCCCCGGATAAATTGTCCCCGGACAAAATGTCCCCGGACAAAAAGTCCCCGGACAAAATGTCCCGGACAAAATTCCCAGGTTAAAAGTAATGTCCCTATACTACCTAAACCCAGCGCATGGGGGCCTAGCACTAGGCACACATACATTGAGAAATAGTCTTTCTGTCAGAGAACCAACCACCTTCTCTAAATTCATGAAAACGAGTCATTTTGAATATACATGTACATGTAACAGAACATTCTTAGCAAATCAACCAATTGCAAGCTGCATTTGGTTCACCATTTTAGACGAATTCCGATTCTTGCGTCAGAAATGCACAAATTTGCCTTTGGGGCTCGGCTATTTTTCATAGTAGCCTATCTGCGTTTCTCCTACATATAGGCAGCCTTGATGGTGTGTGTCCAGCTCATTATTATGATGCTTTATAAATTATCTTAATTAGAAGTTTTTTTTGTGAGACAATCGATCAGTCGAGAAATTTCTCGATCGTTAGCGCGAGGACGTAACTATGCAGTGGCATGACAACCTTAGGCCCCTGGACACTCCAATGGCTTGGGGCCCTTAAACATTAACAACACCACATTACAATGTTGCTAAACTGTTCTCTTTAGCCGTGGTTGTGTCGGGAGCGCTTTTGAGTAGGTACGCTTGAAGAGGCGCTACTTAAATGTCTGAAATGAATGAAGAATACACTACTATACTTTTTGCAGTCCATATGTTATATCTTTGTGCATGTAATGTGGCACATCTGAGAAACAAAATTAGACCTAACCTACATTTGCATCAGTGAAGACGGGCTTAACATAAGAAAATTATTATATTTCTACAGTTGCGTTTCTGAGTATACCTACACTTATAAATGTGGAGGCCCCCTACAAACTTGAGGCCTGCGTCTTAATGACATCTTGGCTTATACCGAGGTATTGTTTTGAAGGCCCACGCATGTCTTATTATGGGTCCACCCTATTAGGAATTACAATGTTATAAACGCTGTGCTAAAGAAAGTAGGCTTACAAACTCTCTGTACTGACCTGAGTCAGTGTAAGTGGCGTTACTTATGCACAAAATCAATAATATTTATATTAGGTTTGCTGAAGCTGTAGGCCTACATGACTTTTGAGGTACTCGATCCGACTCCGATTTGAGGCTTTCAGTTTGTAAGGTGTAAAAATACGAGTTTGTATGTATGTAATGTATGTATGTATGTATGTATGTATGTATGTACTATGTATGTATGTATGTATGTACGTATGTATGTATGTGTGTGTATGTATGTATGTATGTATGTATGTTTGTATGTATGTATGTATGTATGTATTCATTCATTCATTCATTCATTCATTCATTCGGACATTTTTATAGCGCCCCTCCAGGAAAAAAATACTCAGAGTCTCTGCCACTGCAATTTCATCGCGCCAAAAATGAACAGTGTTAAGTTTATTAACATGTTGGCCGCATAGTACGAGATAACTGGTACATTATTTTGCGTCCTGTGGCGCCGAATACGAGAGAACTCGTAATATACAATGGCATGAAACGGTCCAAGCATATATACTATGTCGGCTTAGCAGCAAAAATTGACCTGGACAAAGCTTGTCAATCCAGAAGCTTGAGGATGAGTAGGTAATATTATGTGAAGATAGGGTGTGGTCGGAGTTGGGACAGGGTCGATACGGTGTAGGGTATGGGGGGAGGCAGGGTGGGGTGTCATGGAACTGCGGTGAAAATCAAGTGAAACATTTATTTTTCCATGAATTTCATACGTTGAACACTTCCAGGTTGGGTCAGGTGTTGAGGGATAGGGTCGTGCGGGTTGGGGCCGGAAATGGGGTAGTGGGGGCGGCTAAGAAATGGGTTTGAGGTAGGGCCTGGTGGACGTGAATTGGTAGAAAAGGGTAGGGCGAGAAACCAAAAAATTATTTAGAGGGTTGAGGCTGTGTGGAGGCTGGGTGGGGTGGAGCGATGGTAATGGGGCTGGTTTTGGTGAGATGTGGCCGTGGTTGGGTGCAATAGGCCGATATGAAAACAAAAGTGAAATGCAATTTTTTCACTGAACTTCGTATGCTGAAAAATTTATGGGTTAGGATGGGGCGCGGTAGCTGATGAGGATTTGGGTAGTGTCGGGGTTTGTGCGGGAGAAGGCGGGGTTAGGTGGGGGGAGGTTGGAATATTAGGTGCAGAAGAGCCGGGTCGAAAAATGATTTTTTTATTTCCCTTGGTTGAAAAATGTATGTGTTGGGCGAGGTAGGGCGGTGTGGGGATCATGTGGGGCGGGCCAGGCCGGGGTTTTTGCTGGGGCAGTTGGGGCATGAGGCTGGAGTAGAGTAGGGTGGGCGCGAATTGGTGGGTAGTGGTAGGGCGAGAAACCAAAAATTTATTCAGAATGGTGAGGCTGTGTGAAGCTGGTTGGGGTGGAGCGAGGGTAATGGAGTTTGCTTGGTGGGATGGGGCCGTGGTGGGTGCAATGGGGCGGGATGATAACGAAGTGAACTATCATTTTTTCATTAACTTCGTATGTTAAAAATTTTACAGGATAAGGTGGGGTGCGGTGGAGGATGGAGGTTTGGGTGGGGCCAGGGTTTGTGTGGGTGAAGGCGGGGTGAGGTGGGAAAGAGTTGGAATATGGGGTGCGGAAGAGCCGGGTTGAAAAAGTATTTCTTTTAAAATTCCATAAGTTGACAAATGTTCGTGCATTGGGCGCGGCGGTAGGGCGGTGTGGGGATGGGTCTTGTGGGTGGGGCCAGGTCGTGAATGGGTGTTGGCGGTTGTGGTATGGGGTTGGAGTAGTGCCTGGTGGAGCGAAGTGCAAACGTGGATTGGACGATAAAAACATTTCTCAAGGGGTGGGGATGTGGGGTGTCGATGTATATGGAAAAGATTGGGGTGGTGCTTGGTGGGATGGGGCGGGATGAAAACAAAGTCAAACATTATTTTTTCACGAATCACCACATTCATATTCATCATCATCTTCATCTTCAGTATCATCGTCAAAATATGCTACATGTATAATAAGTATAATCATTATCATCATCATCGTCATCATGAGTTCCATAATTATTCCCTTCATGAGCATCTTTATCAACATCACCATAATACTTATTTTCATCATCTTCATCTTCAGTTTCGTCGTCAAAATATAAAAAAGGAAAATCAATATCGTAATCAGTGTGATCATCATCACCATCATCACCATCATCACCATCATCACCATCACCATCATCATCATCATCATCATCATCATCGTCATTCTTCACCGTCTTTATCTCCAATGTCGTTGCCAAAACATAGAATTGTACATAAAATCAATATCATAATCAGAATTCATTTTCATCATCATCATCAACCTCCTCATCAACAACAACATGATCATTATGACCGTTCAGGCACACTTTAAACCCTGATCTCATGCAGCATTTCAATTTTTCAAATACTTTTTCAAATGCACAGCTTTTAAAAAGAAGATAAGAGAGAAAGGCAATTAGGCACTAAGTCTACAGAGCAAGTTGCAGCAATGGTTTGTTGTTGAATCACTTTTAGAACCCTTATTATGGGGCCATCATGTGCTGCTGAGTTAACGGGGCAACCGGTTTCTTTGGCTGCAAGGTTGATCCGTCCACCGTTGGTAACGAAGCTAGCACGGTTTGGTTCGACCCTGCTGTCTGGCTTTGTTTATCCGATTAAAATGTAGCGCCAGAGTAGATAAAGTTTCCCATGGGTGCCAACCCCTTAAGCTCCTAAGCTGTGTGTCTGTGTGTGATTGCGTGTGTGTGTTTGTGTGTGCGCGCGTGTATGCATGTGTGCAGTGACGTATAGACATGGATGCAGTGTTTAATCTATTCCCCCTCCTGTGGGGGAATCAAAGGGGTATGAGTAGCGAAACGAGAGTCCGGCGGACGTTCGCCGAGGCGCATCGCGCGGGGAGGGTTTGAGGAGGGATGTACTCCTCCCATACGAAATTTGTTGAATTTTAACTTTGCCATGGCAGTATCTTAAGGTGCCATCTTAACTAAGTTGCGCTACTCTTTCAGTGCTGACAGGAGTGGTCTATAAGGCTTCAATCAATACACTTAAAATGATGACAATTTCTCTTTGAGTTTCCATATTGTAAGCCAATGGTAGCATTTTATGATTTTAATATGCCATCTTAACAAAGATTGCTCCACTATTACAGTGCTAATAAGCAGGGCCGGATTAAGGCATGTTCAACATGTTCGGCCGAACAGGACCCCCACACTTTAGGGAACCCACACAAATACAATAGAAATATATCTTCATAATTGTTAATAATATTGTTAGAGCAAGAATGAGCCTAACTCTGAACAAATTGCAAATTTATTCGAAAACTACTAATTTTAACATATTCAACTTTTGCGCATGTGTGGGGCCCATTCCTCAGGGTCCTTTGTTAGAAAGCCTTGGTCCTTCTCTTTTCCATTCAAGTGCAGAGTGTCAAAGATGACAGTAGCTCTCTCTGTGAAGCAAGATGCAAGGTCAAGAGAGCTGAGCGGTTCAGGCGGATGGTCGAGGCGTTTCAAGGAACTGATGGATCGTGGAAGGCGGAGGTTTGTCATCATCGGTGTTTTCACATCCGCTCCTATTCTGTCATCAAACAATGACAGGCAAAAGAAAATTTCGAAAAAATAGCAAAGATCCTGCCAAGTGCGGTCGAGGCCACCTTCGCCACTGTTACATTTGTATATTTACTGAGCTCCTCAAGAAGTAGCAGGCGCTCTAAAAGGCAGAGGAGCCTCATGCCAGAACCGAACATAGACGAGACTCACGAACAGTGCCATCTTCTTTTCACTGTGCTTCTCTTTGACAGTTAGTAAGAACTGCTATTGGAAAAGAAATATTTTAAGGCTATAGATGGCTTTTGCTATCCAATGCGCATGATGGAAAGCTGCTGGCGCCCGAAAGGAGACCCATGACCCACTTTCACCACCTAGGAAGATCAAGCTGAGTTTCAAGAATTCCTCGTAGTCTTCTCTTTGATGTGATCCTTCCATGCAGCGTTGCCTTGCAGAATTTTACCATTTCTTCTCCAAGAGCAAAAGTGTGTGCACTGTGCAGTGAATATGTTATCAGAAGAGACTTCAAATTTCGCCTTGTCAATGTTGGGCCAGCTTTGCTGGAACCTCCTGAACATAAGAACGCATGGTCCTCCAGTTGGTCCAAATAAAGATCCGAAAACAGCAGCAAGTGCATGTTCCATGACATGATGGCGGCAAGCCACCCACACTAATTCTTGCTCAAGAGCATTCTCAATAAAAGTGCAGGCACTGTTCTTGAGACCAGTATTGCTGGCAGTGGTATCAAACACTAATCCACGAACTCGATTCTGAAGACCCCACTCATCCGTGTGCTCAGACATGCTTTGGCTTGTTCTTTACCGGTCCACAGGCCAATTTTTGGTACTCCCAGCAAGATCTTTCCCCGTTACCTGTGACAAGTAGGCCTACTGCAATTCTGTCAACTGCTTCTTTCTCTAGCCAGTAATGTCGGGTAGAAGTTTACCATCCCAGCGGCACATAGCCAATGACCGCCCTGTCCGTGCATCTACACTCCTCTTCACGGTTCTTGTAGCGCGATCTTCGGATGGAGCATCTTGACAAAGTAATCGTATTGACATTATGGCCAAAAGCCAGTGCAACTACACCAAGAATATATGTGGCACCTCAGTCTGGTACATTGACTCGGTCCAGAGTAGAAGTGACATTGGGATCCGTAAGGATGTTGAACTTTGCTTGCTTTGGCTGAGATTTCAGTCTAGTAGCTTGGAACTCATCATCAGAATCAAGTGCAGTGGAACAACTGTATTATGACGAAATTGTAAGGATTTGAGCTACCTCTAAAAGTGCTCCAATCTGCTTCAAATTTGGTACAAATCTTACTTAGAAGAGGTAGAACAGATTTAGACTTGTGGAGCAAAGTTTTGCTGAAGATGATTTTTTACCATTGTCTCATGGACCACACTAGGCCTACTGTAGATATGTATATATAATATTATGTCAAAATTCTAAAACACTCTTTTTATCGGTACTGAAATAATTGAGCAATTTTTCTAGAATGGCATCAATGTGGAAACTCCGAAAAAATTATTATTTTAAGTATAGCCTATATTTATTTAAAGTCTTAGGCCACTCCTATCTGCACTAAAAAATTGCAGATTTTTTAAAGATGACAGCTCAAAATGGTACCATTGCAATGTGGAAATTCTAAAAGTTTCTCGTGGGGAGGAGCACATACCCTCACCAAACACTCTTTTTTATCAGTAAGCTGAAATAATTCAGTTATTTTGCAAAAATGCCATCTCAAAAGGGTGCCACTACAATGTGAAAATTCAAAAAGAAATAACTATTGTAAGTTTAGTATTGTAAAGTGTATTTATTGGAGTCTAGGAAACTGTCATGAGCACTGAAAAGTACAGCAATTTTGTTTGTTTGTATGTGCACTTGTTATAGCGCCCCTTCAAGCTCTCTCTTTCTACTCAGAGGCGCTCCCGACTGCAGCGCGGACACTGCATCGTCGTCCCCTCTCCTCTCCTCCCTCCCCTCCCCTCCCCTCCCCTCCCCTCCCCTCCCCTCCCCTCCCCTCCCCTCCCCTCCCCTCCCCTCCCCTCCCCTCCCCTCCCGTCCCCTCCCCTCCTTTGCCCTCCCCTAACCTCATCATCATCATCATCATCATCATCATCATCATCATCATCATCATCATCATCATCATCATCGTCGTCGTCGTTGTCATCGTCATCGTCGTCGTCGTCGTCGTCGTCGTAGTAGTCGTCGACGTCGTCGTCGTCATCGTCATCATCATCATCATCATCACCTTCTTCTTCTTCTTCTTCTTCTTCTTCTTCTTCTTCTTCTTCTTCTTCTTCTTCTTCTTCTACTACTTCTTCTTCTTCTTATCCTCCTTCTGCTCCCTTCCTCCTCTTCCTCTTTCTCCATCTCGTCCTCGTTCTCCTTCCCCTTCCCCTTTCCTACCTCCTCTTCGTTCGCTTTCCGTCCCTGCCCTTTCTCTCTACTTCCCCTTCTCGCTCCCCTCTCCTTCTCCTCCTCCACCTCCTTCTCCTCCTCCTTTTCTATCTCCCCTCCTACTTTTCTTCTACTACTTCTTCTCCTTCTCCTTCTTGTACTGCTTCTCCTCCTTCTTATCATCTCCTTCTTCTTCTCCTCCTTCTAGTCCTTCTTCTCCTTCTTCTTCTTCTTCTTCTTCTTCTTCTTCTTCTTCTTCTTCTTCTTCTTCTTCTTCTTCTTCTTCTTCTTCTTCTTCTTCTTCTTTGTCTTCTTCATCTTCTTCGTCTTCTTCTTCTTCTCCTTCCCCTACCTCTCCTCCTTCTTCTCCTCCTTCTTCTTCTTCTTCTTCTTCTTCTTCTTTTTCTTCTTCTTCTTCTTCTGCTTTTCATTCTTTTCTTTCTCCTCCTCTCTCTCCTTCTCTCCCCTCCCCTTCCCTCTTCTCCCCTCCCCTCCCCTCCCCTCCCCTGCCCTCCCTTCCCCTCTCCTCCTCTCCCCTCTGCTCACCTCCCCTCACCTCCCCTCACCTCACCTCATCAACATTATCTACATCATCATCATCATCATCATCATCATCATCATCATCATCATCATCATCATCATCATCATCATCATCGTCACAATCTCCATCACCATATCTACTACCACCACCACACTCGACAAGGCACGTAACGTCGACAAAAGATGAGTTTGGGCATGGATGCCCAATATGTCGTTGTTGTCATCATCATTATGATCATCATCATCATCATCATAGTCGTCGTCATCGTCGTTAAAATCATTATCATCTTGGGTATCGTCGTCGTGTATGTCATCGTCGTTGTCGTTACCGTCGTCACTATCATCGTCATCGTCATCAGCTCCATCTTCATCACCATCGTGAAGGTCTTTTTCGTCATCACCATCATATTTATCTTCTTCATCATCCTGATCGTCGTCATAATGGCATAATCAGTATAATCAGTACCGCAATCAGTATCTATCGCCATCGCCATCGTCGTCGTCATCGTCATCATCATTATCATCATCGTTGTCGTCGTCGATATCATCATCTGCCTCTTCGTGAAATTCTTTATCACCGTCACCACGAACGATAATCATCATCATCAGCAACATCATCGTCATCAATCATCATCATCACCTTCATCATAATCATTAGCAGCAGCAGCAACAGTGTTATGTGCAAGAGTGCCATGGTTTGAAAACTCGTCAAGTCAAAGGCATTGGAGTTGATCAGAACACATGATTTCAAAACTTACCAAAAACTCTTCGAAATTAAAATCAGTTATAATAGAGTCCAGTGAGATTGTGCAAACAGCCAAACCATCCACAAGTGTTTAACTCTGCACTGCATTTCTGCCTATTGGTCATCTCATTCCTGGGTTAGCCCCCTTGTGGCTTTCAACTGGGTCTATGCTCCTCCTCCTCCTCCTCCTCCTTGTCTTCCCCATCCTCCTACTTCTTCTCTCCCACCTTATTCTCCCCCTCCTCCTGGTCCTCTTCCTCAACCTCCTAACATACGGGCATGCAGACATACAAACATATAGCCTAGACGTCTAAATAGTCTAAGATAAACACACATAAGGACGGGCAAACGGAAAGACATTTAGACGGACAGATAGACATGCATACGGACAGTGAGAACAACAGACGGGTGGACGGACAAGCAGATGGACATACGCAGGAATAAATGCACAAACATACTTGTGGCTAGGACTTACGCACAGTCGCGGAAGCGGACTGTCATGGATACGGGTAGAAAGACATTCAGATGTACAAAGACACAAACCAATAGGCAGTGCGAAAGATAATGACACTCTGATAATATTATACAGATC
>OX457041.1:6193908-6221408 GCA_949752735.1 Lumbricus terrestris | reverse complement strand
CTCGGCATTACACACCCCAACGAGGGGGTTGGTGATTCTCTAACACCATGGGGGCGAAACCCCCAAATTTTGTTCCACTTTTTTTGGACAATTTTTCTGAAACTTTGTATTTAGACAGAGGGTCATCAGAGCCACCCGGTGGAGTGGTTGGCTAATCTCTACCACCATGGGGCCCACGGTGGGGGTTGCGAAAACCCTAATTTTCGCTGTAAATTTCCATTGCCTTGCCATAGTTTCACAGCTAGACAGATTTTTACGCGGGCCACCTCGCCTCTACTCAACCCACACCTCGGCCTGCAAGGGCCGGGTGAGGCATGGGTGGGGGTGGAGGTGGGCGGGAAGGGGGTGGGCGTGGGGCGGGGGATATTTTGTCCTAAAACCGAAATTGCACGGGTGGCGTGCCGGTCAAGGTCGGAGTGTGGTGTGGTGTGGCGGGGTCGGGGTGAAGGGTGGGGATGTGGGGAGGGGTGGGTGGAACAGTGGGGTGGGGGTGTGGTGGGGGTGTGGTGGGTGGGGTGTGGGGGAGTGGAGGTGGGTGGGATTTGGAAAGGGTTGTGTGGCGGAAGGGGTGTGGGGTGGGGGCGGTGGGTGGGGAGGGGTGGGGTGTGGGGGAGTGGGTGTAAAGGGGGTGGGGTGTGGGGGTAGGGCAGAGGGTGGGATTGTGGCAGGGAAGGGAGGTGGAGAGGGGTGTGGGGTATGGGGGATTGGGGGTGGGGGATTGGGAGAGAATTTTTCCGAAAATCCAAATTTTGCTGGTTGCGTACCGGTGGAGGTCGGAGTGTGGTGGGGTGTTGTGTGGTGGGGTGTTGTGAGGTGGGATGGGATGGGGTGGGGTGTGGTGAGGTTGTGGCCGGGAGCGGGTCGTATCCTAAATTTCCCGGGTACCCCAACTAGCATGATTATTATTATTTCTTAATATTTATTTATTAATATAGTATAATTATGATGCTATCATATTGCAATGAGTATAAATCCTGTAAATTTGTACAACTACTATTTTTGCACAGCTTAGAGCAAAGATGACATCGCCATTGTATTACATGAACTGTTATAATATACTGCGATATTATATACTATTTAAATTATCATAATGTGATTATTTACTATTACAATATACGATACAAATCTTACATTCTTGTTACATTGAGTATAACTAACTGAAAATATTTGTACAAATGCTATTTTTGAACAAATAAATTGCTTCTCTACATTGTTTTCTTTCAAATTTCAAACTGTCAAATTTCAAATGTATTGGCCTTTGAACACATAGTAAAACAACGTCATAACTGCAAGGCTTCCAAATTTTGGTACCTGTAGTTTATTAGTTCTCAATTGGTTGGTTTGTGTGCCATTTGTTATGAATTCCGCATTGTATCCTGGTCAGCAATAATTCAGGATCATCTTGGGAAACAGGGATGAGCTAAACCAGTGTTGAAAAGTTAGCTTAAATAGTCTAATATTATTATACTCAGGTCTGTAGTTATTCATTATAGTAACCCAGCAACAGCAGAACTGATCCTCTGAAAGAAATTATTGGATGGATGGGCCCAAATTTGACGAGGGCCTATGACAACAGAGGCTGTTTACCTCGACAGAAATTTGTTTGACATATTACAGCACTTGAAAGAAATTATTATTGTTGTTAATATATATATATATATATATATATATACTAGCTGGTGTACCCGGCGTTGCCCGGGAAATTTAGGATACGAGCCGCTCCCGGCCACAACCTCCCCACACCCCACCACATCCCACGCCCACCCCACAACACCACACTACGACCTCCACCGGTACGCCACCCGTGAAATTTGTGTTTTCGGAAAAATTATCCCCCAACCGCAACCCCAACCCCCACCCCATCCCACCCCAACCCCCACTCCCCCACACCCCACCCACTCCTTCCCTCCCCACCATCATCCAGCCCCACCCCACCCATCCCCAACCCGCCACCCCCGACCACACCACGTCACACTACACACCGACCTCCACAGGTACGCCAGCCGTGAAATTTGTGTATTCGAAAAAATTTCTCCCACCACCATCCTCACCCTCCAGCCCACCGAATCCTACCCCACCCACCACACCACACTGCGACCTCGACCGGTACGCCACCCGTGAAATTTCTGTTTTCGGAAAAATTTCTTCCCAACCGCCCTTACGCCCCCACATCAACCCATGCCCCACCCGGCCCATGCAAACGCAACAAAAAGTGACAAAACACTCTTTTTTTCTCATCTCAGATGATCATTATTATTACTATTTAAAAAGAAACAGGGTACCAGCGTAGCTGCGCGTCACTGAGAAGTCACTTAGCAAGATTACAATCAAATTGGCAAATAAGGAATCTATCAGATTAATCAACAGGTCCATCAAGAACTTTGCAAAGAGACTCAACAGAAGTTTTGGCACTGGTGTTGGGCACATTGAACACGAGTTGTGAAGCACTACCAAGTTCACTTGACAACAGTTATTTGACATGAGACTTATAAAATCGTGTTTTTGGTACTTTTTGATGTGTTTCGTTTTTGAATCGTCAAAAAACGGTGGGTGGTCTCACTAAAAGTAGCATAACTTTTGTCCTGTTTGAAATATTTTGATGAATTCCGACCACCATGTGTAGATATGAGTTGTCTTTAAGCCTGCAAAATTTCATTTCGATATTTTACTTTTGGCCAAGATATTGGGAAAAAACGTATTTTTTGCGTTTCATTTTTGAATCGTCAAAAACCGGTGGGTGACCTCACTAAAAGTGATGTAACTTTTGTTCTGTTTGAAATATCTTGATGAAATATGGCCATGATGTGTAAATATGAATTGCCTATAAGCCTGTAAAATTTCATTTGGAAATTCTTACTTTTGATTAAGATATTGGCGAAAAACCTAGGGGGGTCTTTTTTGGCGCACCCTGTAGATATGCATATAATTTTTATAATATTATGTCGAAATTCTAAAACACTCTTTTTATCGGTACTAGGAAAATACTCGAGACCCACCCTGTACATTATCGGCAAGCAACAGACCAAGCATATGAAGGCTTCACAGAAAAAATTGTTTCGGACAACGCTAGTCAACCTAGTAGCTTGGGACTGGAAGGTATTGGTGAAGGTAGGGTGTGGTCGGGTGGGAAAAAGTCGATACGAGCTAAGGTATGGGGTGGGACAGGTGGGGTGTCATGGAGCCGGAGTGAAAAACCAAGTGAAACATTAATTTTTCAATGAATTTCGTACGTTGATATGCATGGTCTGTTGCTTGCGGGGAACGGACATTAGCCCCCTGGGCATTATCCCCCGGACATTGCGGCCGGAATGAAAACAAAGCGACATTTTTATTTTTTCAACGAACCTCGTATGCTGAAAATTTTATGAGTTATATATTATGCGTCTATATTTGTTTGTTCAGAATGCATACACACAGGTCAATTTATGAAGTTCCAATGGACATCGATTGAAACCGCCGGACTACCCATCCCCACCCCCAGCCCTCACACCGCCACGCAAATTAGGTTGGGAGGTGAAAGGCAGTTTTCCGGGAAGACTTCAGTATCAGTACATCGCACTCATTCACCTCAAACCTCACATCTAGACAAAGATGGGCGGAGTGAGGGATGGGCCGTGGCCAAGTGAATATGCGCAACTGGACATCTAGATAGCATAATGAGTTATGTCGCTAATTATCAGAGGTGATTATCGGATATGTTTAATGTACCGCTTCGCTGTTCGAGGGTTCGGTGAAGCCAACAGGGTAAAGCCGGTATTTGGATGGCCGAGAGTCATCTCAAGTAGGCCTATAGGCTACATCAATGCAGCACACATGGGGTTTGAAGTCGTCTCTATTCTCCATCACCTAATGTTACCCTAATGGCAATGGCCAACGGGAAGTCACACGTCCACCAGACATAGTCGAAACTCGAAAGGAGACTGACAGACACAAAGACAGAGAAGCACGGAGAATGACAGACCAAAAGATTTACGCCTAGACAGAGAGAAGGATAGACAGAGGGACAGACCGGGAGACAGACAAGTACGCAGGAGGACAGATCAACAGACTTGCGCGTAGACAGACAGACGGACAGGCACACAGGCAGACAGCTTGGCAGGAAAACATCCCAACGGACTTATGAGCAGACAGACACAGGGGCAGGCACACAGACCGACAAGTTGGCAGGCGGATAAACCAACAGACTCTACGTGCAGACACACTCTTACGTAATCACTCTTGGAGGCAAATACAGAGGCAAGAGCAAACGTGCAGATGATAAAACGGCCACAAAGAGCGAAGAACAAAGAGAGACAGACAAAGGGAAGGACAGAAATAGAGACGAACATTCGGCCTTAAAAGTAAACTCGTGCCGTTCAACAGTTCAATGGAGTTGAAGAAGACTTTCAATGACAGTAATTGTGTTTCAAATCACTATTAGGTCTACACGAAATGAGGAGTTTATCGTGAGTTCAGCATTGGAATAATAAGCAACTTTAAATCGCGAGAAGGTCGACAGATCCTGTAGCCCTAATGGTTATCTCCTGCCATTCATCTGCCAATAATTATTACTTCACGGCCAGACATCCAGACATCTAGCCTACTTGACAGGCAGACAGACCAACATATTAACGCCCAGACATAGACACGGGCAGGCACACAGACCGGCAGGTTGCAGACAGATCAAAAGACTAACAAGGGGTTGTGGAATGGTACAAACACTCAGACAGACAACCAGGCAAACGGACAGACAAACAGACAGACAGAGGGACAGACACGCAGAAGGACAGGTAGAGAGACAGACTGACCAACGGACATACACACAGACAGACAGAAAGACAGACACACAGAAGGACATGTAGGCAGACGGATTGACCGACGGACATACACACAGACAGACAGAGGGACAGACACGCAGAAGGACAGGTAGACAGACGGCTTGACCGACGGATATACGCACAGACATACAGAGGGACAGACACGCAGAAGGACAGGTAGACAGACGGCTTGACCGACGGACATACACACAGACAGACAGAGGGACAGACACGCAGAAGGACAGGTAGACAGACGGCTTGACCGACGGACATACACACAGACAGACAGAGGGACAGACACGCAGAAGGACAGGTAGACAGACGGCTTGACCGACGGACATACACACAGACAGACAGACAGAGGGACAGACACGCAGAAGGACAGGTAGACAGACGGCTTGACCGACGGACATACACACAGACAGACAGACAGAGGGACAGACACGCAGAAGGACAGGTAGACAGACGGCTTGACCGACGGACATACACACAGACAGACAGACAGAGGGACAGACACGCAGAAGGACAGGTAGACAGACGGCTTGACCGACGGACATACACACAGACAGACAGAGGGACAGACACGCAGAAGGACAGGTAGACAGACGGCTTGACCGACGGACATACACACAGACAGACAGAGGGACAGACACGCAGAAGGACAGGTAGACAGACGGCTTGACCGACGGACATACACACAGACAGACAGAGGGACAGACACGCAGAAGGACAGGTAGACAGACGGCTTGACCGACGGACATACACACAGACAGACAGAGGGACAGACACGCAGAAGGACAGGTAGACAGACGGCTTGACCGACGGACATACGCACAGACAGACAGAGGGACAGACACGCAGAAGGACAGGTAGACAGACGGCTTGACCGACGGACATACACACAGACAGACAGAGGGACAGACACGCAGAAGGACAGGTAGACAGACGGCTTGACCGACGGACATACACACAGACAGACAGAGGGACAGACACGCAGAAGGACAGGTAGACAGACGGCTTGACCGACGGACATACACACAGATAGACAGAGGGACAGACACGCAGAAGGACAGGTAGACAGACGGCTTGACCGACGGACATACACACAGACAGACAGACAGAGGGACAGACACGCAGAAGGACAGGTAGACAGACGGCTTGACCGACGGACATACACACAGACAGACAGACAGAGGGACAGACACGCAGAAGGACAGGTAGACAGACGGCTTGACCGACGGACATACACACAGACAGACAGACAGAGGGACAGACACGCAGAAGGACAGGTAGACAGACGGCTTGACCGACGGACATACACACAGACAGACAGAGGGACAGACACGCAGAAGGACAGGTAGACAGACGGCTTGACCGACGGACATACACACAGACAGACAGAGGGACAGACACGCAGAAGGACAGGTAGACAGACGGCTTGACCGACGGACATACACACAGACAGACAGAGGGACAGACACGCAGAAGGACAGGTAGACAGACGGCTTGACCGACGGACATACACACAGACAGACAGAGGGACAGACACGCAGAAGGACAGGTAGACAGACGGCTTGACCGACGGACATACGCACAGACAGACAGAGGGACAGACACGCAGAAGGACAGGTAGACAGACGGCTTGACCGACGGACATACACACAGACAGACAGAGGGACAGACACGCAGAAGGACAGGTAGACAGAAGGCTTGACCGACGGACATACACACAGACAGACAGAGGGACAGACACGCAGAAGGACAGGTAGACAGACGGCTTGACCGACGGACATACACACAGATAGACAGAGGGACAGACACGCAGAAGGACAGGTAGACAGACGGCTTGACCGACGGACATACACACAGATAGACAGAGGGACAGACACGCAGAAGGACAGGTAGACAGACGGCTTGACCGACGGACATACACACAGACAGACAGAGGGACAGACACGCAGAAGGACAGGTAGACAGACGGCTTGACCGACGGACATACGCACAGACAGACAGAGGGACAGACACGCAGAAGGACAGGTAGACAGACGGCTTGACCGACGGACATACACACAGACAGACAGAGGGACAGACACGCAGAAGGACAGGTAGACAGACGGCTTGACCGACGGACATACACACAGACAGACAGAGGGACAGACACGCAGAAGGACAGGTAGACAGACGGCTTGACCGACGGACATACACACAGATAGACAGAGGGACAGACACGCAGAAGGACAGGTAGACAGACGGCTTGACCGACGGACATACACACAGATAGACAGAGGGACAGACACGCAGAAGGACAGGTAGACAGACGGCTTGACCGACGGACATACACACAGACAGACAGAGGGGCAGGCACACAGACCGACAAGTTGGCAGGCGGATAAACCAACAGACTCTACGTGCAGACACACTCTTACGTAATCACTCTTGGAAGCAAATACAGAGGCAAGAGCAAACGTGCAGATGATAAAACGGCCACAAAGAGCGAAGAACAAAGAGAGACAGACAAAGGGAAGGACAGAAATAGAGACGAACATTCGGCCTTAAAAGTAAACTCGTGCCGTTCAACAGTTCAATGGAGTTGAAGAAGACTTTCAATGACAGTAATTGTGTTTCAAATCACTATTAGGTCTACACGAAATGAGGAGTTTATCGTGAGTTCAGCATTGGAATAATAAGCAACTTTAAATCGCGAGAAGGTCGACAGATCCTGTAGCCCTAATGGTTATCTCCTGCCATTCATCTGCCAATAATTATTACTTCACGGCCAGACATCCAGACATCTAGCCTACTTGACAGGCAGACAGACCAACATATTAACGCCCAGACATAGACACGGGCAGGCACACAGACCGGCAGGTTGCAGACAGATCAAAAGACTAACAAGGGGTTGTGGAATGGTACAAACACTCAGACAGACAACCAGGCAAACGGACAGACAAACAGACAGACAGAGGGACAGACACACAGAAGGACAGGTAGAGAGACAGACTGACCAACGGACATCACCACACAGACAGACAGAGGGACAGACACACAGAAGGACATGTAGGCAGACGGATTGACCGACGGACATACACACAGACAGACAGAGGGACAGAAACGCAGAAGGACAGGTAGACAGACGGCTTGACCGACGGATATACGCACAGACATACAGAGGGACAGACACGCAGAAGGACAGGTAGACAGACGGCTTGACCGACGGACAAACACACAGACAGACAGAGGGACAGACACGCAGAAGGACAGGTAGACAGAGGGCTTGACCGACGGACAAACACACAGACAGACAGAGGGACAGACACGCAGAAGGACAGGTAGACAGACGGCTTGACCGATGGACATACACACAGACAGACAGAGGGACGGACACGCAGAAGGACAGGTAGACAGACGGCTTGACCGACGGACATACACACAGACAGACAGACAGAGGGACAGACACGCAGAAGGACAGGTAGACAGACGGCTTGACCGACGGACATACACACAGACAGACAGACAGAGGGACAGACACGCAGAAGGACAGGTAGACAGACGGCTTGACCGACGGACATACACACAGACAGACAGACAGAGGGACAGACACGCAGAAGGACAGGTAGACAGACGGCTTGACCGACGGACATACACACAGACAGACAGAGGGACAGACACGCAGAAGGACAGGTAGACAGACGGCTTGACCGACGGACATACACACAGACAGACAGAGGGACAGACACGCAGAAGGACAGGTAGACAGACGGCTTGACCGACGGACATACACACAGACAGACAGACAGAGGGACAGACACGCAGAAGGACAGGTAGACAGACGGCTTGACCGACGGACATTCACACAGATAGACAGAGGGACAGACACGCAGAAGGACAGGTAGACAGACGGCTTGACCGACGGACATACACACAGACAGACAGAGGGACAGACACGCAGAAGGACAGGTAGACAGACGGCTTGACCGACGGACATACGCACAGACAGACAGAGGGACAGACACGCAGAAGGACAGGTAGACAGACGGCTTGACCGACGGACATACACACAAACAGACAGAGGGACAGACACGCAGAAGGACAGGTAGACAGACGGCTTGACCGACGGACATACACACAGACAGACAGAGGGACAGACACGCAGAAGGACAGGTAGACAGACGGCTTGACCGACGGACATACACACAGACAGACAGACAGAGGGACAGACACGCAGAAGGACAGGTAGACAGACGGCTTGACCGACGGACATACACACAGACAGACAGAGGGACAGACACGCAGAAGGACAGGTAGACAGACGGCTTGACCGACGGACATACACACAGACAGACAGACAGAGGGACAGACACGCAGAAGGACAGGTAGACAGACGGCTTGACCGACGGACATACACACAGATAGACAGAGGGACAGACACGCAGAAGGACAGGTTGACAGACGGCTTGACCGACGGACATACACACAGACAGACAGAGGGACAGACACGCAGAAGGACAGGTAGACAGACGGCTTGACCGACGGACATACACACAGACAGACAGAGGGACAGACACGCAGAAGGACAGGTAGACAGACGGCTTGACCGACGGACATACGCACAGACATACATAGGGACAGACACGCAGAAGGACAGGTAGACAGACGGCTTGACCGACGGACATACACACAGACAGACAGAGGGACAGACACGCAGAAGGACAGGTAGACAGACGGCTTGACCGACGGACATACACACAGACAGACAGAGGGACAGACACGCAGAAGGACAGGTAGACAGACGGCTTGACCGACGGACATACACACAGACAGACAGAGGCACAGACACGCAGAAGGACAGGTAGACAGACAGACTGACCAACGGACATACACACAGACAGACAGAGGGACAGACACGCAGAAGGACAGGTAGACAGACGGCTTGACCGACGGACATACACACAGACAGACAGAGGGACAGACACGCAGAGGGACAGGTAGACAGACGGCTTGACCGACGGACATACACACAGACAGACAGCGGGACAGACACACAGAAGGACAGGTAGACAGACGGCTTAACCGACGGACATACGCACAGACAGACAGCGACACACACACATAGACGGATGGTTAGTCAGTCAGTCTGTTCAACGGACACACGTACAGACATACAGACGATCACACACAGACGGACAGGTAGGCAGCCAGACAGTCCAACAGACATGGAGCCTGGCGGACGTAGTTTATAATGCATGCAATGTTATGTGTAATTACAATCGCGATTAGAGCGACACTGGTGAGTGCTTAAGCGTTACTTTAGCGTATAACGGCTAATATGTCGCCTTTGTGTGGCAGAAAGTATAAGAAGAGGAGTCAATGTGTATAAAAGCATAATTCGTTATTAAGTTCGACGCTCGTGAGCACTTTAGATTTCTTATCTCCTCTCTTAAAAAAGTTATATTTGCTGTTAAGAGATATTTTTTGGAGAAAACCTGGATATTAGTAGATTAGTTTATTACAAGGCATGGGGCAAGATTTCAAAACAATAAGATGCGTATATTTAGAAAAAAATCGCGTTTTACTAAAATGCATAAGGATGAGGACCTAATCGTGAAAATTGTCGTGGTGAGATTAGCTATGGATAAGTCTAATTATTATTACTATTATTATTATTATTATTATTATTATTATTATTATTATTATTATTATTATTATTATTATTATTTTTATTAATTTTTTATTATTATTATTATTCATTTATTAAACGTAACATGTTTTACAAGAAGCAGCACAAAAAGTCCTTTGTTCAAGAGTTAACGGCCCTCATCACAGTACAACTGCGTGAAAGTGCCTCGAAATGCCACAGCGTTAAATCTTTGCGTACAAATTGAGAGGCGTTGGAAAAGGTGCTGGGTTTCGAGAGGGTTTCCAGTAACCACTGACAGACGCCGGCCAAGTTCAGTTAGAAATTCAATGCCTGATATGTTTATGGGGCCAAGTGTTTCAAAAGCAATTGGGACGAAATCATGTGTTGCGGGAAGGTTAGCATATTTTACATTTTTACGTGTTGATGCTACTTCGGCCGCACCCCCTGGTGTAGTCGAAGTCACGTGGATGTATGAAGTGGCGCAAGTGTGGATGCTAGTGGCATCCCAGGCAACGTATTTGCCTCGCGACCACGGAATCAGAGTTGCTCCATCAGGCCGTTTGCCGTCGGTACGGAATAGTCCAGGCCGTTCTTTTGTGCTTGGAGTGTCCTCTCTCTGAAGGGCCCTCCAAATAATATCGTTAAGCGCGAAGTGTCTGCTGGCTCGCCCCCCAGATTGTTTACAGACCAGACCGTGGTGTCCTCCTTGATCCACCAAATCTCCACACTGGCACTGGTGTGGAGCGTTGAGGTTTAGACCCAAGCGCAAACCAATAGCCACCCTGACGGCCTCATTGCTAAGACCAAGCCCACATGATATTAAGGGCATAGTGGCCATCCAGTCCCCGGCGTGTGGGGATGCCACCGCCCCCAGTCGGGCCCAATTGAAGGGGTCGTTGAGTGATGTCCAAACATCAGATTTGTCTATGTCGATCAATGGTCTGTCCCAGACCTTTTGCTTAGACAACGCAGCATCATCTCCACTTGGATGTGAAGTGATACGGGACTGTAAGATTTCATCTCTCAGGTCATCCGTCCATTCCTCGCTGCCGAGAATTGCAGTCCCGAGATCTCTGGTTGATGCAGCTGACGCTAAGTAAGCAGAAGATGCCAGCATCGTAACCCTTCTAATCCCAAGACCACCGTCTCTGATTGGGAGCGTAGCCTGTTTCCACTGGATGTCATTAAGCTTGATGTTGATGATTGCTTATTATTATTATTATTATTATTATTATTATTATTATTGTTATTATTATACAACTGTCAGATTATATATAGCATTGTTACAAAGGCAATGTGGAAGAGAAGCAGATGGCGTTTCCCCGCTGGACTGCCACCGAGATTCTTTGAAGAAGGTAACTCGTCTTGAGTCTGTCCTGAGTCGCCTCGGTCAACCTTCGTCCCAGGTCTAAAACAAAGTCCAGTCCCTCCGAGCTCCAAGAACCGCCGGATTCCAATGCCACCGCCACGAAGGCATGGGTCCGAGTGACTGCGGCGTACTTTGATCTTTTGGCGACGGCTGCCTGGTTTGCGGCCTCGCCCGCTCCGGCTGATGTTGCTGCCAGATGCGATGCCGCAAAGGTGTCTGACACTGTCACATCCCAAGTGAGACATCTCCCACATGACCAGGGAATAAGCGTCGCGCCGTCCGGCCGCTTTCCGTCAATATTGTTATTATTATTATTATTATTATTATTATTATTATTATTATTATTATTATTATTATTATTATTATTATTATTATTATTATTATTATTATTATTATTATTATTATTATTATTATTATTATTATTATTATTATTATTATAATTATTATGCGAAAGTGTAGCTCCTAAGTCAGTCAATAGATAAAATCTATAGATACCGGTTTAGCAGAAAGCCTGCACCACCTTCATTGAGCTGCCCTCTGCTACACTGCCGCATCTGCATCTATCTCTGCCCCTATCTCTAACGTATCGCTTACGAATCCGGAATAATTGACGACCTACCGATTCAAGTCCCAGATGAGACTGGGACCAGAGCCGAAGGTGACAAGAGCCACTCGGTCGGCGTTAGGTCCGATGTCTAAGTTCTGAACGAAGGTCTCGATGAACTTGGTGATGTTGTTCCAGTTGCCGCAAGTGTTATCAGTGTCGTAATGGAAATTGGGATCACTCTCACAGATGCTGCCGGAGATGTCGACGAGGAAGCAGAGATCGAGGTTGGCACTGCAGTCTGGAAATCAAGGCAGCATGCACAGAATAATAATAGTGGAATAGTTGAATTGCCGAGGAATAGTTTAAAAGTACGGTGCTATGCGACTACGCACCATGATGCAGCCATTATGATCAAGACTTAGTGTTGATTAATGATTATGGCAACGTTGGGTAGAGTACGCATGCAGGGCTTGCTGTATCCCTCCGTAGTCAACTGCCATGTGATGCAATACAATAAAATGTCATACTGCAGTTGTACATAATGTACTGGCCCTATTGTGTGATACTTTACGTTATAGTATAGTATAGTATAGTATAGTATAGTATAGTATAGTATAGTATAGTATAGTATAGTATAGTATAGTATAGTATAGTATAGTATAGTATAGTATAGTATAGTATAGTATAGTATAGTATAGTATAGTATAGTATAGTATAGTATAGTATAGTATAGTATAGTATAGTATAGTATAGTATAGTATAGTATAGTATAGTATAGTATAGTATAGTATAGCATAGCATAGCATAGCATAGCATAGTATAGTAGCATAGTATAGCATAACAACGTATGGTATAGTAGAGGACAGTATACCATGCCATGCCATGCATTATATTGCATGCAATACTATACTATTCTGTACTGTGCATGCTACATGTACATGTAAGGCATGCAGGGTTTACTGTCTCCCTCCTTAGCCTATGATTGGTTAGAGTTACATGCAATGTAACGCGGAGAGCGCAGGTTCGATTACCGTCCGAGGCGATTACTTTGTTGGGATCTTGAGCAAGTACTTCGCTTACCCGTACTATTAATGCTCTGCAATATAATTTAATGCAGTTTCGCCGTGGAGGTGTGTGTGTGTGCACTTGTGAGCTTTTTAAGAAGGACAACATCAATTATTGCGATTCAATTGCATTGTAGCGTATACATTATACCATGCGATAGCAGACTATGTCATACAGACTCATACTAAACTAGACGGATGGATGGAATGCATAAAATACAATGCAATGCCATACATGGCATTCTGTAACAGCACAGTTGAATACCAACCTGATTGCGCTCCAGAACGAGGTGTAGACAGCGTTGGAAGATCGCGAGCTGTCACTCTAGGTGTTGATGGGCTAGAGGTTGTGGGTCCAGGGGTCGGTGGCCCTATTGTTGAGATGGGTGTTGACGGTGTGGTTGGAGTTGAGGGGGTGCGTGTGGATTGAGTTGGGACAGACTGACAGATCTGCGATGACAAGGAGTCCGTAACATCTCCAAGGGTCGTGAAATCTCTGGTTCGGAAGTAGTTAACGCCGAGCTGAAGAAAATAATTCAGCAAGACAACACATTAATTTATAATAATTAGATCCATTATACTTATATCGTTATGCTATAATTTATATACAATAATGTGTTGATATTAATTAGCAATAAAAGCATATATTTTAATATCGACAGCATATCTTCCAAGCACTTTTCACAAAAATGGCTTCGCTGTTTTTGAAACTGTTGACCTACAGTTATGGATTATAGGCCTAATGTCAAGGCGTTCCACTGCGTGTTCAGCTCTCTCAATACTCTCACTTCTTGCATCTGAATGAAGTTGAATGTTCAAAGTCATACGGCGACACTTTATGGTAGGGACTCATCTGAGATCTCTGTCATCTGATGGAACCAAATCTTTGTTTACTGTTACGCTGCTGTAGGCAGTTAATTCGGTTAGGCGTTGGGTCAGAAGACTGACGATTGCAGGTTTGAACTTAATGATCATCTACACTCTACACTTGTCTCTCGTCTCATAAAGGTCTATACTCACCCGAAGTTGCGTAAAATGCACAATGGTATGAAGAATCACTGCAATTATTATTATTATATTTATTTATTGTGTTAGAGGCGTTTCCAAATGTCTAATACAATACAATGCAATACATAGTTAGGTACTCATGGAAGAAGTGTCTCTGTGAGGTATTGAAAGGCTAAGCAATACAATGCAATACAATGCAATGCAATACAATATATAGATGCAGATGCTGAAGCAGTTTTCCACCCGACATCAGATTGACCACCTCAGCAGAATCTTTCAAATCAAAGCTTAAATCTAATTTGTTTGCTACGGCGTATTCCACAGTTTCCTGTTGTGAAGCGCCCTTGTAGCGGTATGACCGCATTACGGCGCCTTATACATGTAAATTGCCGCTCTTATTGTAAATATAATTTTTAGATAACGACTAATTAAAGCCTTCCACCAGCACTGCCAGCAGAATCTGATGTTTCCAACCTGTTTCGGTGGAGAAGCGAGAGCTTGTAGGGTATTGTCGTAGATTTGATCGGTGATGCCCAAGGAAAGCGTTGATACTCCGGCCGCCTGAAGGGGGTTGATGATCATTTGAATGGCTGTGGTGTCCCCGGGGTCTGGCCCATCAGTGATGGTCACAATCCTGTTGGCAGCGTCTGGTCGGTCTCCTGCCTGGCCGAAGACCTGGTACTGAACTGTGTTCAGACCACCAGTGATGTTTGTTGTGCCTCCCCTCACATACGGCATGTTGTCTATGGCGTTCAACATGGAGGTACGGTCGGTGTATCTGTTGTCGATCAGAAACGGTTGTGGGTTAGTCAATGGAAGAAAGTTATACCAAACGAATGTGATCATAGTGTTACTGTAAGGTGTGGGCAAAGAAAGATACCGCAAAGTACGGTGAAGGGAATATGAAGAAATGAAGCGAAAACAAGTGAAGGTTCTATCTACAGGGTGCGCCAAAAAAAAACCCCCCTAGGTTTTTTGCCAATATTTTTACCAAAAGTAAGAATTTCCAAATGAAATTTTACAGGCTTATAGGCAATTCATATTTACACATTATGACCAGATTTCATCGAAATATTTCAAACGGAACAAAAGTTACGTCACTTTTAGGGAGGCCACCCACAGTTTTTTGACGATTCAAAAACGTAACGCAACCAAAAGTAGATTTTTGCCAATATTTTGGCCAAAAGTAAGAATTTCAAAATGAAATTTTTACAGGCTGATAGACAATTCATATTTACACCTGATGACCGAAATTTCATCCAAATATTTAAAACAGAACAAAAGTTATATCACTTTTAGTGAGACCACCCTCGGTTTTTTGGATGATTCAAAAAACGTCAAAAAAGGTGGGTGTCCTCACTAAAAGTGATATAACTTTTGTTCTGTTTTAAATATTTTAATGAAATTTCGGTCATCATGTGTAAATATGAATTGTCTATCAGCCGGTAAAAATTTCATTTTGAAATTCTTACTTTTGGCCAAAATATTGGCAAAAATCTACTTTTTTTGCGTTACGTTTTTGAATCGTCAAAAAACGGTGGGTGGCCTCCCTAAAAGTGACGTAACTTTTGTTCCGTTTGAAATATTTTGATGAAATCTGGTCATAATGTGTAAATATGAATTGCCTATAAGCCTGTAAAATTTCATTTGGAAATTCTTACTTTTGGTC
Source organism: Lumbricus terrestris (assembly GCA_949752735.1). Taxonomy (NCBI): domain Eukaryota; kingdom Metazoa; phylum Annelida; class Clitellata; order Crassiclitellata; family Lumbricidae; genus Lumbricus; species Lumbricus terrestris. The sequence continues at coordinate 6,205,317 of OX457041.1, read as the reverse complement.
AAAATATTGGCAAAAAACCTAGGGGGGTCCTTTTTTGGCGCACCCTGTATGTAAGATAATAAAGTATAATATTATTAGGCAACGTGAATGTCAGGAACGAAACGTTATGTTGACATCAGGTAAGATGAAGCAGGTGTAGGTGACTACAGGGGCGGATCCAGAAGGGGGGGCCAAAATGGCCATGCCCCCCATTTAGAAATTTCTTTATTTTTTACCAGCTATTCTGGCGCGAAAATTTGACGTGCGTAGAGCTCTACTCCGTAGGTAGAGCTCCGTATGTCCGTCCCTGCACCCGCGAGGAAGGTCATCAGTTTTTTGGGCGAATGGAAAAAGGTATCTTTTTGGGAAATTCGAGGCTGATGACTAAAAAAGGTCGTCAGATTTTTCAGCGACCCAGACGAAATTTTTCCTCTGTTTCCTGGACCAAGACCCTAAATTTTGGCCCCCCCCTCGAAAATTTCTGTATCCGCACTTGGGTGACTTCGAGGAAAGCATTATGGCGCATATAGAGGTAGGTAACTGTGATGGAAGAAAATACAAATCAAAACTATAGCTGTAATCATTTATAATTTCTATAGCGCCAGTTGGTGATTCACAAGGCGCCAAAACCAAGCAGCAGCCAATCCAACACCCAGAGAAAGAGAGAGAGAGAGAGACAGAGACAGAGACAGAGACAGAGACAGAGAGAGAGGGGGGGGGGAGAGAGAGAGAGAGAGAGAGAGAGAGAGAGAGAGAGAGAGAGAGAGAGAGAGAGAGAGATTAATCCATAATAAATTAGCTATTGGAAGACAATTTGAGGCGATTTCAGATCGCGGAAGTTCCTCTCTAACGACAGGCGCTACGAAAATCAAACGACGTTGTGTGAGACATGGACTCACTTGTTCAGAAGCCACTGGATCGTGCCGTAGTCATTGAAGGTGACAATGGCCACCTGGACATCGTTGGTACTGATGCTGAATCTGCTGACGACGTCATGGAGGAAGGCTTTGATGCGATTCCAATTATTACAGGTATGGTCCGTTTCGTAGTGGAAGTTGGGGTCGCTATCACAGACACCACCAGACGCGTCCACGACGAAGACGAGGTCTAAGCGACAGGCTGTAATTGTAATCATAATTGTAATCGTAATTGTAATTGTAATCGTAATCGTAATCATAATCATAATCGTAATTGTAATCGTAATCATAGTTGTAATTGTAATCGTAATCGTAATCGTAATTGTAATCATAATCATAGTTGTAATTGTAATCGTAATCGTAATTGTAATCGTAATCGTAGTCGTAATTGCAATCATAGTCGTAATTGTAATCGTAATCGTAATCAAATCATAATCGTAATCGTAATTGTAATCATAATCATAATCGTAAGCTCCAAATTTAAAAAATCTGAAGCTAAACTCAGGGCACGAGTTTATCCAGAAGCGCTGCGTCCTGTGACTTCCATCCGATTGCACAGAGATGACAAGTGAAAACCGAAAGAGAAGCTGTGCAACACGTCACTACACCCAAACAAAAACATCAAACCTGAACTCTGGCTAGAAAAACAATTCTCCCTTCGCATCACTACCCAGTCATATAATTCGATTGCGATTCTTCGTTCATACATGAAGCCAAAACAGTTCTTGGTCCTTTTTTCGGTTCCTAGACCCAGATCGTGGAACTTTGTCCTGTTCCTGTCCGTTCCGCTTAGTCGCCAGTGCTGTATCGTTATCAACTTAAGATCTGTTTTTTAAATATGACTGATCAACCTTAGCCTACATTCCTACATTCCACACAACAGACGTCCGAAATAAGCTCATTAGGCCTACATTACGATTATTGAAAAGATTTGATTAATGGTTAATTGGGAAATGGTCAAGTACGATGCATTGCACCGAACACACTCGACAATGTAATGTATGCAGTAGGCTATGTAAAAAGGAAGTTTATAATATAATCAATTTGCGATTCGCATTCTATAATTATTGCATTTTATTCGATCAACAACGGTGGTAATGATATTTCAATTTGAAGTTTTAAATTTCCGACAAAAATTTAACCAAATTGTACATGACTTAATTTATTAAACAATATTAGCCGGCACTATGTAGATCTAAGGTTTGAGCAGTAGGCCTACCCGGTAGTCTAAGTTTTACTTACGCTCAATCTATTGTAGGCTACTCCTTGATAAACTATTTGCAACTTAGTAAATAAAATCGGGAGAAAGTGACAAAGCCGTTGATGCATGAAATGAAAAAGTTGACTGGAAACACCGTGAGATGTTCTCAAAATTATGGTCATGTAAATTAAAAACGCGCATACGTACCAGTCTGTGCATTCGTGCTTCCCACTAACACTGTAACGAGCATAAGCAGAGAGAAAAGGCTTCGCAGGAACGCCATTGCTGCTGAAAGAAGCAACAGGTATTGCATTTGCATTGCATTTAGAAGGTAGTGTGACAAAATGTAACAGTTTAATGTAATTCTGTGATGTAATTGTCTATTGTTGCTTAGGCTACATCCAATTATTTCACGCTCATTAGACTAGTTGAATTGGATATAGGTTTAAATGGATATAAGTTGAAATGGATATAAGATTAAATGGATATAAGATGAAATGGATATAAGGTTAAATGGATATAAGATGAAAAGGCATAAGTTGAAATGAATATAAGATTAAATGGATATAAGTTTAATTGGATATAAGTTGATTTGGATGTAAGTTGAAATGGATATAAGATTAGGCCTAAATGGATGTAGGCCTAAGATGAAATGGATATAAGGTGAAACGGATATAAGATGAAAAGGCATAAGTTGAAATGAATGTAAGATGAAATGGATACAAGTTTAATTGGATATAAGTTGAAATGGATATAAGATGAAATGGCATAAGTTGAAATGAATATAAGTTGAAATAGATGTAGGTTGAAATGGATGTAAATTGAAATGGTCAAAATTCCCTCTGTCAATTATCTTAAACGTTTCAAAGTAGACCTAAATGAGCTGACAATTTGACCTTATAAGGTGCCAAAAAAGCTACCTTTTATGATGCTAAAATTAACAGTCATTAAAATAAGAAGTGTCACGACGAATTTGTTCAAAACATAATAATTTGTCCCTTCTCTTTTGATGCAAAATCATCGATGCGTTACCTCGTCTAAACTCGCGATGCATGTCCAAAACACATGAACAGCTGTCACATCAAGTAGGGTATACATAACTGTGACAATGACACTTCTTTTAATAATTATTGTTGTCCTGTTTCACAGCGAAAGGAAAACTAGACATAAAAGACTTTGAATATGCATAGCCTAATTCATGGCTCTGAACAAGAAACAACCGTTATTATTATGAGCTCGTAAAAAAGATTATCAAATTGTAGCACCGTTATCTTATTTTAAAAGACTTGGGTGAAATTGCTATAATTGGACTGTTGGTAATCATTCGGCACATTCAAAAAGCATCATTAAATTATAATTTAATTCAATTCTTGCGTCGTGACATTGTCAATGATCGTGTACATTATTTCTGCTCACTCTAACATCTAGGCCTAATCCACACATAGGCCAATAATTATTGCACGCTATAAGGGTCCGCCCGTATAAAAAACCTTATAATATTTTATTGTATCTCGTGCACGAATGGTATTGTGCTCGGGGGTGTTTCAAACGCTTTGGAGGAATTCGGATTGTTGTATTTGTTCTGTTACTTCTCTTAATGTCCTCCACGTCTTAACTAAACACTCTTCTCTTTCAGGTTGCTTACCCACCGTAGCAACGGTAGCATGACCTCTGCTCTTCCTAAACCATTGGGTGTCGACGGGCTGTTCTAACCGAATGCTAACTCTCATTAGGATTTAGTTTGAAGCCACCAACAATAATTGATCAAACGCCTATTATTTTTGCGGCGATAGAAAAGCAACAGGAATGGACAGGATTGGAGCATGGGCGTCTCATATATTAAGTAAGTAAGTAAGTAAGTAGGCACAGTTTTTATTACACCATTAACAAACGCACAATGGGACATTGACACTAATGCAGCATAACGACCTAGAAGAAGCCTAATAATAAAGCATGGTAAAATAAGTGAAAAGTAATGTGAAATGATTGTTTAACAAGTGAAAAGCATTCTAGTAATGAATTTCTTTCTTGTGAAAAGGTCAGAACGTGAGAATAAAAAATAGTAATCTCACAATATATATATATATATATATATGCTCGTTGCCTTGCAGCCAGATGGCTGCTGGTTCGAATCCATCTCAAGCCACTGTGTAGGGACTATGAGCAAGTCCTTCACGCGCAATTGCTCAGCGCTTCAGCGTGAAACTCCGATTCTGTGTCTGCGCTGCAGTCGGAAGCGCTTCTGAGTAGCAATCTTGAATGGACGCTATAGAAAGTGCGCATATGCTACATACTTAAACTGGCTTGGATTGGAATAGACAGCCTAATATTGAGTAGATTTAGTTAGACTAGATTGCACTATAGGGTAAATTAAGTTATATTACGTTGGATCGGAAGCGATTGGGGTTGGATAGGATCACCTTTGAACTTATATGAGCTTCACCTCAAGCCACCAGGAAGCCATCAACTCGCGCCACAACACAGTGAGCGACAAAAGAGACCACATTAAACTTCCAACAGCAGTATTGGAGTATAGGGCAGTAGGCCCTAGACTTGAAAATGCCAACAATGCCGAAATGAAGCGCATGCAGGATTTTTTACCGCTGAGAATCTGCGAAGCGTTGCGAAAAAAAGTAAACACTGCTTTGAATTGCTTCGTGGTTGAAAAGCTTAATATAGTTGCTCAAGTTTCTGACGTTGTATGGGTCTATGGTTTAGTTATCTATGTACATGACGCTGATTGTGGGATATCTCTGTTTTATCCACGCCATAATTATTCTGTCTACGCGTCTTAGATAGGCCTACAGTTAATGGCAAAGCAGCAAATACTGTCGGGGGAGAAGGACAGGGTTGAATTTGGTACCGTAGAGTGGAATTGGGTATTGCATATTGACTTTATTTTTATTTGAATCAGAGCACTGCAAGAACTTGGGGAAATACATAGATCTATACCATGTCCAGAGATGATAACTTGATAAGCAAACAGGATATCGTGTGAGTAGTTCAATGATTGAAGCCAATAAGCATCAATCTAATTACTCTAACAAATTAACTTATGAGGAGAAGAAACAGGGGCTGCTTATTAAGTCATCATAATAGATTAAAAAACTAGATGGTCAGATGGGTATTAGAACCAATAAAGATAATGGACGCATCGGACAATTACAGGATATCGTTCTACTAAATGTCAACAATAGTGATGGTCTTGGGTAGAAGAACCAATAAAGATAGCCCTATAATGGCTACATCAGACAATGGCATATACACAGTGCCAATTATATTAACATAGCACAACTGTTACAAGATGTCTGTCTGTCTTGTTTTGACTGAGTGAATGATATGACTTCCGTAGCTTAACTCGTTGCATGCCGTAGAAATACCCTAATATTACAACGAGAAAGAGAAACAGAAGCAGAAAGAGAGACAGACAGACAGACAGACAGACAGACATACATACATACAGACAGACAGAGGGACATATAGAGACAGACAGAAACACAGACAGAGACAGAGACAGAGAAAGACAGACAGACAAACAAGAAACAGATAGACAGAGAGTGGAAGTGTATAAAGGATGTGAGGTGCAGAGGTCAATATTTATTTTCTTCTCAATAATAATATTATTGTCAAAGAGCCTAGATTGCAATTATTTTAAAGAAGTTAAACTCTGTCTGTCTGTGTGTCTGTCTGTATGTCTGTCTATATGTCTGTCTGTATGTCTGTCTGTATGCATGCATCTCTGTCTCTCTTTCACTGACCGCTTTGCTCCGTCACTAGTGTCGTTTCGTTCTCAATGTATAAAACGCGTGTCATTGATTTTTAAGCCTATTTTATGCTATGTTGTCGATGACTATGACATTAACTAAAGCCCAGATCATGTTACAGTAGCCTCAGCAGGCTTTAATTAGGGAACAACATAAGATTGATCCAATATTTAATTGGTATCAGACTTTATGTAAGTGCATTCAAACTATATATATATATACATAATATTATACATATCAATATATATATATATATACATAGGCCTACACCCAGTCATTGACATTTTAACCTCTAACTCGCTAGAGCCCCGTAGAGCCACAGCATAGAGCAATGAAATGTTTCTTTCGTGTGTAGCCGACAGAAGAAAGCAAGCACAATGCAGGACCGTGGAAAAAAGTTAATGCACGCGTGCACGATCCCAGGCTACAGCCAACAACCTGAAGATAACTTGTAGCCGGTCTAGCACATCCAGCACGCACGAGTGAACAGCCACACAAAACTTGGCAAGCATAATTAATTCACCTATAGGCCTATATGTTCCGCGAGAGAGAATGGGGTTGGGGGCTGGGGATGTCAATAAATGCCGAACGCAGTTGTAAATTTTATGCGAATACTTTCTGTCTAGAAATCAAACTGTGCAATTTTCGGACCGCTGTGACGAGGGCTCAACGCCCACGTGAAACTCCATGGTCCAATTCCGTTGCTTTGACCTTGACTTGGCCTCAATGCTCACCTGCCTCGGCCTACCCATTGGATTGTGAGCCTAACTTGACCTCAAATAGCTCATGATTTGAATTAACTCAAGTATATGTGATGTAGTTTGCATGGGTTAACTTTTTAAAAGTCTCCAACTCTCCATATAATAACGATGTGGACATTAAATTTGTGTGAAATTGGATGATATTATTAAATGATTTTGATGATAATTATATAGAAAAAGTAGCTGAATTGAATGAAAAATAAAATCATATTATAAATTATGATGTTGAATATTCTGTTGTGATAGTCTTTTTAAACCAATTAGAAAAAACAGAGTTTGGAGACTTAGAGCATCGCACAAAAAAGCTTTGCTGGAGCAGCGGGAAACTAGGTCACTTCGCCAACGTCAACTATGATTGGCTGACAGTAGGAAATTGGGTCACTCTGTGTCGCCCGTGATTGGCTGACTCACAATATCATTACAATTAGATTTTTTAAATGCAATAGGCCTAATAATATTTTAAGCAGATAATTAATCCCCATCTATTAATATCATAACAGTATACAAACGAAATATAGGCCTACTTTGAACATACGGTAACGATTTGTTTGATACGGTTTCCAGTCTTATTTGGAACCAGCATGCATCGGCTGACATCTTGACCCTGTTAATTGTTTTTCTATTGGGTGATCTCTCTCTCTCTTCTTCTACCTATAATAACTGATGGTAGCTTGGTAAGCATGATCATACTCAGCTTCTCTGTGCTTCGCCCAATTCCGTATACTTGACTTTGACTTCATTGGTTTGCCTTACAATACACATGACCCGTGAAGCCTTGATGTTGCAGACATAAACCTTCTTGCATATAAACCGTCATTTGTTTTCTTAAAGCCTTGACCGAAAGCCCCAGCATTAATCGTCACATCGTCTTGTCACACAAAAACCCTAAATATTATTGACTTTTTTGAACAGAGATACCAAGACTGGCAGGGCAGATTCGGGCACTTTGTTTAGGGGTCTACCTTCAATGGCGACACGCAGCGCTTCTCTCAACCATAGCGATATGTTGTTCTTCAATGTTTATCCCTTTCTTTGACTGCATTCAGTAAGAAATGATTTGTTGGTCCTCTAAGAATAGATTAATATTAAGGTGTTGCCACCTAAACGACGTGCAGGCTGTAGCAACAATGTCAGCGTGGCCAAACGTCAGCTCTGATACCCACAAGGATATATGGGAATATGCGAGCAAGGTGTTTGGGGAAAGATTTGTGGCAGACAGAGCAATATAAAATGCTGTTGTTGGCTATTGTATTGTGTCGTATAAAACGGTTGTTTTGTTGTGCTGAATTGCGTCGAGTTGTGTAGTGTGGACGTACAATACACTATTATACTGGGCCTACAATAAAGATCTTTGCGAAGAGTAAGGTTTTGGGCATAGGCGTAAGAGACGGGGGTCCAGATGGGGCAAATGCCCCGCCCCCTCAAATTTTGGGCAAATGTGTTTTTCGGGCAAAACAGGCACGGGCGGACAAACTTTTTTCGGTCAAACAGGCATGGGAGAATTTTTTCGGGCACACAGGTTAAACAGCTATATTCTCAGAAGATTTGCTCGAACTGACTAAAAAAAGGTCATCAGTTACTTTGGCTGGGAAAATAAGAGTTGGAAAATCGAATGACTAAAAATGGTCATCAGAAAATTTGGCCGAGAAAAACTGAAAAAAATGTTGGTGACTCGCGGTCCGCAATTTTAAAAAAAATACACTTTTCGGGTAGAAGTCAAATCTTTACCCCCTCCCGACTGCCGAAATGTCCCCTACGACTATGGATTTTGGGCGTTATGTGTCTATCATTTCTTTCCTATTGCTTCACTCTCTCCAAGTACCGTAGCTACCCTTTCTGCTCAGTCGCTTATGTGATGTCGTTCACAACTACTTACGATAGGATCGCCATGACTCAATCCGGATCCTTTGACTGCATAGGTCCATCTTAATGGAATGTACTTCCAGATTACTTCACTGCGAAATACTTTTGGCAGTAGGTCTATTTCCTCATCCTTCTCTCATCCAAATCCTGCAAATCACCCAGCAGCTGAGATCTGTTCATAAATACTGAATGCATCATCTGAATAAGCTTAATCACGAAAATGATCAAATATTGTATTTTACTTGAAGCGTTATAACCGATAATAAAATGTCACGCATTCAGATGTAGGCTACTTCACAGACATGACATTGTGTTCAGTCAACCAGTCAACGAAACATTTGCTTTTCAAATAAGCTCAGCAAAATCAACTTCCCTCGGAGAATTATACATTTCAAGATCTTAGGTACATAACAGTTGAATAACTTGAATTTTTAGATGGAAACGTCAGCAAACCATGACTGCATGTGCAGTGTGCAATGCGCAACGCTGGCATATACGAAAGGAATAGAGCTTAAGAGGCTGGAATGGTATACCAAATTAACACCAAAATCGTGACCATTGACTTCTCACTCTCCATATCTCATTTCGAAATTTTTATACAGCGCCTCTGCAAGGTAGGCTACTCAGAAGTGCTCCCGGCCCAACCACGGCTAAATAAGACAGTTTTTGAGGTTCTTAAGAAACAGAGTGGGGTGACCCCTGGAAACTAAGCGCAGTGCAACAGGGAGGTCATTCCAGGTTGATTATTACCAGCGACAGAGAACGAACGACGCTGTCGGATAGCAATCCGCGAGCGGAGAACCCGAAGCTAAGCTTGGTTCGCCGATCGAAAAGCGAATCGACTTATTCCTATTTCAACCTAATTTTCCCATTCTCATGCTCCATTCTCATTATTTAGTGTAAATGTTTAATCATGTTTCTTCATTGTTCCGCAAAACTAAAAAAATTCCACATCCCAATTCAGTGTGGTCTATTCAGTAGGGCGCTGTGTCTGGAATTTGACGATCGCAGGTTTGATCCAGCCCGCATTCCGTGCATTCTTGTCCGGAAAGTAAGTGGCAAGTCATGCGAGACACTGGTCTCGTGTCTGATCTCCGAACAGGCCTAATTCATCCATTGCCAGCTGTTAAACCGAAGACCAGCAAAAGAGCGCCTCGTCTATGTTGCACAACTGTTTTGTGGGACACTTGAACTTAAGGACTACTTCTATAACTTTACCCAACAATCCCATCACAACTTTGCACTCTTCAATATCCTGCTTCACAATTAATTGACATTTAGAGAATTAGAACATGCGACTCTGCAGATGCCATACAATTCCAATCAAATTCAACACAAAATAAAAGAACGCCATGCATAGCGTCTCCAGAGATTAGGCTAATCACCAGAGTCTACAGCTCCGTTACATTTGAAAATATGGAGCATGATTTCACTCTATCGCATTTTCGAATTTCGAAAATCCAATTCCGTATTTTCATCGCATTCTCACCAATTATTTTATAGTACCGGACTCTACGATTAATACCCTGCCTTTTAGCAGAATAAAAATCAGCTACAAAAGATCTTGATCTACAACTGATTTAAAAAAGTAACTTCTGCAACCCTGTTTTCATGAATACATCTCTATTGGTTTATTGTCATTTAACACCTTGTTATTGTGTAAGCGGACGCAAACACGATGCCATTTGCACCTCAGGTGACCAATAACCATACTTTATATCGCTTTAAAAAGCTATGATACGATCGTGGATGCAAATATATTGTCAAGTATACTTCTGGTGCTCAATAAAAGCTATTTTGAGCAGAACTCTATAGTTGAAACACCCACTTGCATCTCATGAAGTGAGCCGGGCCCAACAGTTTCTCACAATGCCTAGACAGGCAATTGTTTGGTGATGTCCAGGCCACCTTCATCTGCCCCAGCACGACGGGCCACAGTCTGTTTAGCAGAGTCAAAGACGAACTGAAATATTGCTGGCATGTTGTGACGTCTCTCTTCAAACCGCTGCATTTCTAGCTTAACGCAACGTAATAAGAGCACCTCGCCATAATATCGAAGTGCTGCTGTAAATATCTGCTTATTGCAAGATTATGTAAGGCATACCACAGTGCAGATTCACTGCCTTTCTGTAGTTGATCCAACAATAAGGAACGAGCTCACTCTATTGCAATAGGTCAGTTCCCAAACGTTACTTGCGCTCAGATTTATTCGCTGCTTGAAACTATATGACGGTCATGCTGTCTACTTTCTTCCTCATAATACAACGCCTAAACGTCATTGACTTTCAAGCACATCTGCTTTGCTGGGGACAAAAATCTATTATGGTGCACCATAATAGATTTTTGTATTACAAATATATTTCTAATTTCGAAGGAGCTCAGATAGGCCTACCTCGAGGCAAAAAATAACAATTATAAAAACCACAATTTCTATGCAACCGCAATACACCCATGAGGCGTAACACAGCCACGCCGTTACTAGGTCACCACACAAAACGACGACATCAAGCGCAGTTACAGTAAGTCCCTGTGTAAACAACATATTAATCCGAGTCTTGAAGGACTCAACTAAGTCGTCTGGGTGGATGACGGCTGGGAGTGAGATTGATCCAGTCCCTGGGGCTAGCAACCGAGTTGGAGAGCGACCACCGCCTGTCACCTTCCTCCAGGCGCTTGAGCAAGAATTGTCATTTCTACCCTCATAGGAATAATTATTTGCGTCTAAAGAGATGCTTGAAGTAGGTGTGTGCTGCGGGATCTGATGGCTTGGGAGAGACTGACCGGTGTCACGAAATAATAGAGTATCCCCTAAATAATGCTATGATGATGATGATGATGATGATGATGATGATGATGATGATGATGACGACGATAATGATGATGACGATGATGACGATAATGATGATGGTGGTGGTGCCTGTGCT
>OX457041.1:6133908-6188908 GCA_949752735.1 Lumbricus terrestris | reverse complement strand
CTGAGCAAGACCCAATTGAGACTTGAGGATCAAAATAAGGACTTTAAGTTAAGAAGCTAAGTTGGGAATGAGAAAGTTTGGCTGCCGTGAGTTAAATTCGAATCCTGTAATAACTTTTGTTCCTCCGTCATACGATGTGCTGTAAACATTCTGTGTTGTGTCAGTTTAAAATTAAACGAAGGTTGGCCTATTATTATTAGTCCTGTAGGCCCTAAATTGTTATCCGGACAACGCCCTCCTTCGGACTACAGTTAGACGACCCTGCTGACTAGACACGACGCTCGTGAATAAGTTGGTGTTCTACGCTTGACTTTCGAATGGCGCTATAGAAATTTGTAGATTACGATTACGATCAGGGTTTTCGTTAAGCGTATTTTCTTTGTTTGTACATTGTAATCTTGTAGAGCCGACAGCCGCCAAAAACCTTGCACTCAAAGTCAGAATGATTTCAGAACGCGTGAAGTTTCAGTCGGAATATTTCTGAGACTCTGTCGCCATCACGCGAACTGAAATACTAGCAACTTTAACGTCTATCATGATATTATAATATAATAGAATATTATTATTAATATATTATCACTTTAACGTCTGTACCACATTACTCAAAATGACTGAGGAGATCGCGGTGCAAGTCTCTACGGTATTTAAAAATAGCATTAGAAAGTGAGAAACATAATAATAAATTGATATTGTATTTGTTTTTGTTTTCCTTCTCTTTCTCTTTTGTGAAGTAGCAGAATGATAGCATTAGTAATAATAGGTCCATCCCGGTTAGCTTAGCCTACGTCTTCATTTAACAATAATAAAAGCCAACCTATCATAGTTAATTTTTATTGACATAACTCGAACGTCTGCTTCATCTCTGGCTGTGTGCATTATGCCTGTTCATAGGCCTACATGTATGTTTATTTGTAAATGTACTGTTTACATCCATGCGCGTACGCACCTGCATAAATATATAATGATTCATTCGTTCATTTATTCATTCATTTCAAAAATGTATATAGCGCCCTTCAAGAAATCCACTCAGAGGCGCAGGCGCTCCTAGTCCAACAACGGTGAGAAAAAAAAGAGTGATGAAAGTGATGAAAAAATGATGTTAGCTGTGGCTTGCTTCTGTGCAGGTCTCTTGAAAAGTCGCTATATAAATAATTATCGGAATGAATGTTTGTACGTGTGCAATGTGCATGAGCTCTACAGCAATGCCTGTGAATAAGTTGGTGCCCTGCACTTAGCTTTAGAGTAGCGCTAAAGCTATTTGAGGTTGCGTTTAAGATCAAGGTAAGGCCTACTCACCCCTCAAACACTTTCTGATACTAATATTTTTAAATTTCAAGCTGACACAATGCAGAATGATTTAAATTCATGGTAGCCTATGACGGGGATGATCACAAGTTATATTACAGGAGTCGAATTTGAATGTCGGCAGCCACGCAAAGCATCCACAACATTCCTACAACTCAGTTTACCATGTCATCTGGGGAAAGGAAAAGGTTGAGAGGACCTTTGGAAGGGTACGGGGAAGCGATCTTTGCGTCCATGAGCTCTTTGTGCCATGGTGTTAATCATTACCGCAAACCCCTCCCAGCAACAGCGTATTATCACAAAATCAATTAGTATCTGTAATATACTATAATTATGTGATATTATTCGGTTTACAGTTTACATTAGTTCCAGCAGGATTCGGTAGGCGGCGGGGCTTGTGTAAGAGACCGCTTGAAAAACGGACTGACTATTTCTCTTCAGGTTAGAATTAATCCCTCTGGCGAGGGGTCAATAGTATATTTTCCAGAAAAATATGATGACCTTTAAAAAATGGTCATCATATTTTTTGGCAGGGAGAATTTTACATATTTCAAAGCAAGTTCGACCAAATGACTGAACAATGGTCATCAGTTTTTTCCGGTGAAAGAGAAAAAAAGTTTAATAGCATGCACGCAAACCTCGTTCCTCTCGTGTTTCTAGATTTTTTTGTCTACCTTCGTGTTTGAACAACCATATGCGCGACGTTCTTCACTGGCTCCCTGTTTCCCAACGCATTTCATACAGAGTTGCGGCTCTCATTTAGCGGCGCTTTCTTGGATGCGCTCCATCATACTTGTTTGATCTTTGATGTCTGTCGTCGCAACAACGTCGAACTCTTCGTTCTTCGGCAACGGGGTAGGAGTGGGTTCCATGGACGAGCTAGCACTTCTATCGGGCAGCGCCGAGCCTTTCGATTGTGGGTCCCGCCATCTGAATTATTGGCGTCCCATTAACATTGCGATTGAAGCCTATTCTAAATTCGTCTGCATTTTATAAGTCGCTCAAATCTTACTTCCATAGAAATTACAAGTCATATTTTCAATGGAACGTTACGATTCGGAATTTGTGCAACGGACACTTTGCTCAGTAGATAAGTCAAGACAAGATTATTCCAATCCATTTACAGGTTTATAAAGCGCCTCTCAACAGTACAGAGGCTCTCTAAGTACAAAGAGCCCATCGAAAAAGAAAAGTCTTAAGACAACGGGCAGAGACAGTAGTTTCCCAGATAAGATCTGCGCACCATGCAGTTATAACAGGGAGGTCAATCCACAACAAGGGACCAAAAGAGGCAAAGGCACGATGCTGTGCTGTGGCAGCCCGAAGCCCATGCACCAGAAAGTCACGGCGATCTAAAGAGCGGAGTGGTCCAGTGGTAGCTGAGATATAAGCCGCCAAATAAGATTACAGAGGTAGCGAGGAGCTGTACCTAGGAGCACATTGCTGCCGGGGTAAGTCGGCTGTAATCCTGAACAATGACTTGCTTGATAAAATCTTTTGAACTTCATCTCGTCAGTGTATAGGCCTATCTATAGATTTATGCAAACAAAGCCTTAAAAGTCCGCAATGCATTCGCATTCGACAATCAATCCTCTTCAAACATAGCACCCGGCACAAGATAGTCCCGCGCATTCTTCAAATCTGCAATGCTAATCCACGGCAAATTTGCAATTCCGTATAATTGCCAACGCGAAAAACTCAAAAGGTTTTTGGTGCATGACGATATTCATATAATGACACTGCCAGAGTTGCATACGGTACAACTTGGCAAGCAAGAAATTTCTAACCACGATGAGTTTTTCCTTGACCTAATTTTAAAAAGTACTGCAAAATCCGATTAGCCCCTGGTCCACTAAATGATAAGCTTACTTGTTTACTTTAGATAAAGACCTGCTATCACGAAATTAGTTTACGAATTCCAATGCGCAACATTTCGCAAGCAAAATACTGCAAAACGTCACGGTACGTCACACCGGTGGCGCCCACCTTGGAACAGGTGCATGCGAAACATGCACGGATGGCTGGATCAGGCATTGTATTTGGCTGCTAGGGGCTAAAGTGAGCTGCCTGAGCAAAATAGCCTCGATATATTTTTGACAGATATGATGACGCCGAAGCCATATTTCAGTTGGGGGAACTTAACGCACCATGCAATAGTCAGGGACGTTGACATTTTGTCTACAGTGTTCTCACGCTAGAAAAGAATTTGAAGAGTCGATTGGCAACATTTGGTGCAGTGCCGATCGGGGCTAATTACTGAATATTATTGTGAGTTGAAGGTTCAACCAAGCCCACCCGGAACTTGGGAGACATTCGAAGATTAATAGTAAGTTTAAATCGTTTCTCATTGCACACTCTACTTAAGAGCATAGAACATAGAACAACAGCTGATTTGTTTCACTCAATCAATCGTAATTTATATAGCGCCCCTTCAAAGGTACCTACTCAGAAACGCTCTCGGCCGAGATCAAGCGAAAAGACAAAGCCTGTTTGTGTTCTTTATATTGACATCTCTCTTGTATCTCTGATTACCGCCGGACTCGACAACTAGCCTACAGTAACTAGGGACATCCATAATAACTGGACAACCCATCGGGTATGACGTAGCTGCCGTAGCATACGTATTACGCTGGCTCTAGGCTAGATTTTAGAGTAGGCCTAGTTATTTATAAATTTGGAGGTTATGAACTTATGATTGCGATTGCATGAAGTCGACGACAATCAGAGTTCGAACATCAAAACTCTATTTAACAGGAGAAAACGATAAACTAGAGAACAAAATTAAGCAAGCAGTAAGCTGACAACATCATACGACAGAAGATGAATTTGGCGAAGACATAATGACTATTTGTAAGCGTTAGGTAGACCAACACAGACATTGATGCAACCCTGAGCCAGGTTAGTATTCGGATGAGTAACTGTCTGCGGTTAGTATTCGGATGAGTAACCGTCTGCGGTTGGTATTCGGATGAGTACCGCAACCATCTGCTGTCTGTCTCGCCACCCAGAACAGCCATCAATCACTTTAGAATAAGAAAAATACTTTGGCCTACCCCTCTGTGATGGTTGCGATAAGTGAGCGACAGAGAAAATTAAATGGATCGGTCATGTCGTGTGAACCGGCATCGGGGAAAGATTGGAGGGTAGGAGGAGGACAAGATAAAGACCCAGACAAGTCTACATGTAGACTGCTGGTATGACGACGGGCAATCTCAAATAAGTGCAAGAAAAAGTAGGCTACCTGGACGCCAATACCTTTCCAGGCTGCGCTGGCCTCATAAGTGGCGTGGCGACATTCAGATTTGAAAATAAGTGCGTGGGTACCGTTCATGGTCATCTAGTCACACTTTAAGACCCGAATTACAAGAAGTGTAGCACCGAGAGGGATGACCCAGCATGATGGAAGAGAAATCGAAGAAGAAGAGGAAGAAGAAGAAGAAGAAGAAGAAGAAGAAGAAAATTGCGACAGATGGGAAACAGAATTCTGTTCTTGGATAGCTGTGGCAGTGTGCACGTTCGGCCCACACGATTTTCAAATGAACCTGCCAAGAAAAACGTTGAATTTAAATTTATAAGCTTACTGCTGCCAATTGTGCCAAGCTTCGGAAAATGCTTGATGAGAAGTGCGTAAGGAAGTGACAACTCTTTGATCAACTACTACTTTGAGTAATAAACAAATTTCGTTCGCACTAAGACATAAAATGTACTAAACAGAATAGACAAAGTGAAACTGAGAAATTTACATTTTTAGAAACTCCATAAAATATAAAACATGCAAATCATTGTGTGTATTTGGGCGAATGTGCTGTGCGCGTGGGTTATTTGAGACCTTTACACACCACACCCCAATGAAATACTGTAAAAATGAAATAATGCATTATTTTACTAGTAAATGATGTAAGAACTTCAATGTATAGGTTAATGTATGCATGTTCTTCATTTCCCGAACTGCATTTTCAACTGTCTTGGAAAAAAGTAACCGTTACCATTTTTTCCCTCTCTTGCAAAATATCTGCGGTAGCCGGTGTCACGAAATAGAGTATTCCACGTATTAATCTTATCACCCCAAATAAAGAAAAGTCGAAAAAGTCTCTTCCGCGTGTATTTATTTTTGCAAATTAATTTTCATCTGCTTTGTTTTGATCAATGACACTAACAGGAATGTTTATTCCTACTAGATTTTTTTGCTTTGGTTATACAATTTTTAAGACATTTAAAAACACTCAGAGTAACTAAATAAATTCGAGTTGCCTTTCTCTGAACATTTATTAGGACACTTAAAACAATTAGAGTCACTTCAAATTTTGATTAGAGCACAAATTTTTCAATTGTACGCATTTTTCAAAAGAGGATAGATTGTTTCATCCCCCCGGATAGTCTCGACAGGTTAATTCCATCCGGAGGGATAGATTAATTCATCCCCCGGATAGCTTTCAGGGGTACTCTATTTCGTGACACCGTCCGGTTTCTGTTTGATCCTTAATTATACCCGATGTGCTCGGTCTGCCGTGTGGAATCTCTTTGGTGTGATTGATCCTTAATTAATGTCTCCTTCTAGCCGGGTCCCCGGTTTCTGTTTAATCATTAATTAAGCCACGTGTGCACTTCTGTGGAAGTGGTACAAGAGGCAACAAATGTGTAATCTTTTTGCCGAAGATTCCAGTGAGTTGCAGTGTAAATGAATGAATATCGCCTGCTTGTTCAACGCAGGAATTTCCATATGGAAGGATATTTAAAAACTTCAAAGAGTGCATGTAGTGTTAGGCCTACTTCGCTCTTTGAAGTTTGTCCATAGAACTACGGAAACTACAGGTCTCCCATGATGTCATCTTCAGCATTTCTTTATTGTTGATCTCTTTGATTAGTTCTTTTGGTTGAACCATTTGGTACAGTTCTCTCGAGTCTACTACAACCTTATAACAATCACACGTGGTAGTCCAAAACTATTTTCAGACACATCTGTCAAATATCTCTTTTATTGAATATATCTTGATGTAGACCAATCCGATGCAATGTTGACATAACCTATTAATATATATATATATATATATATATATATATATATATATATATATATATATATATATCTAATGCTCATGATTGAAAGTATGTGTAGTTGTGTATATTATAACTATAATAGGCATGAGAAATATGATTGTTTACAATAATATTCTGAACTGTCACAATGCATCTTAGAGTTCTGCTGTAGATTATACTAGGCTACGGTATCTCTGTATTCTAGCAAGCCGCATACGCACACGCACAAACACCCATCTCAATATATATAAACATAGACCTATATATTGCACTGCAATAATTATGGCTTATAAATGCCGTTTTATTTTGCTATATACATGTACAATGCGATATAACACGTGAATGCATGATCAAATACCTGACATTCTCATCGGTATTATAATGCGGATTACGGCTCGCATTGCTAAACTCTCATCGCAAACGCCTTTCAATAGAAGACCATTGGCTCGACAATGATTAAAGCTGGAATCTAGCTGAGCACGACACAATTGTGTTGGCAGAATACAATACAATGCAACACAATGCAATATTATACAACACAATAGTCTATACTGTGCGAACGGCAGTCGATAATGTGCTCAGCGGTGCACTATTGTGCGTGCAGAGAAGATCAAGAACAATCTCGATGCCCCAGGCATTCGTGGATGATCTCACATTTGACATCGGTTCAATAGTCACAGTCAGCTTTAATGAGTGCACGGATTTTTCTTGTGCAAAATCAGGTTAACTCGGCCACTGATTTCACTCTTGACAGTGCCAGTCCCAAGTACAAATGAAGGAGGAGGGCAACGATAGCCTAATGATCTTTATTCTGCATGCTGTTAGTTGCATGTGAGGCGCATTTGTAACGGCATGGCTGTGTTGCCCCGTATCAGTGTCATCATCATTATTTTTATTATTTTTTTGCCCCGAGGTAGGCCTATATATGAATACCTCGGGGACTTACACCCTAATTACTAAAATAAAAACATCATTATTATTATTGTTATTAATATTATTATTATTAGTAATTTTTTACTGTGTTGTTCTGGAGTTAACGATCATCGTCACCGGTCGATTGTGCAAAGGTACAATTATTATTATTATTATTATTATTATTATTATTATTATTATTATTATTATTATTATTATTGTTATTGTTATTGTTATTGTTGTTGTTGTTGTTGTTGTTGTTGTTGTTGTTGCTGTTGCTGTTGCTGTTGCTGTCGCTGTCGCTGTCGCTGTCGCTGTCGCTGTCGTTATTGTTATTGTTATTGTTATTGTTATTTTTTATTGTTATTTTTTATTGTTATTGTTGTTACTGTTATTGTTATTGTTATGTTTTTATTGTTATTGTTATTTTTATTGTCATTGTCATTGTCATTGTCATTGTCATTGTCATTGACATTGTCATTGTTATTGTTATTGTTGTTGTTGTTGTTATTGTTGTTATTGTTATTGTTATTGTTATTGCTATTGTTATTGTTATTTTTATTTTTATTTTTTATTGTTATTGTTGTTATTGTTATTGTTATTGTTATGTTTTTATTGTTATTGTTATTGTTATTGTTATTGTTATTATAATTACTTGACCACATTTGTTCCTCTTTCTGTCACCAGGCACTGCTAGAATTATGTACCCAAGTTGCAGGAAGGTTAACGGGGAATCTAAAACTGATTTTGTAAAGAGCTGAAGGTAACTTATTACATGCGCTTGTATAATCATTCCTGAAGTGTTAAACAGAAAATGTGCATTGAGTGTCAGCTCTTCATAACACTATGCTGTCTTCACAGGCGCCGTGTCACAGCCACTTGGAACGCTACAAGCAGTTTGCAGTACATAAAAATTCTTGTAGACACGCTAAGAAATAAATCATTTAGCAACCCCTAAGAAAAAAAAACTGGCCTGGTGGGGTCGATTGTTTGCGATGCTGCCTGGAGTAGGCATTTAATAACTAGCTTTCTCGCTCGAAGCGAGTTTTGACGTGAGCCTCTAGTCACTCGACGGGTTCTTTCAATGCTGCTTTCAGCAATTCTAATAGAAGAAGTGTTATAAATTACACAGAGGCCAAGTCTCGTATGAGCGATAGTCGTTTTGCCTGACTTCCTCTACACTGTGGCTTCGTGTCAGCTAATAACTGTTCATGCTACTTCACAAGTGCAAAAATATCTTCTTCTTCTGCTTGTTCTTGGCCTCGTTGTTGTTGTTGTTTTGTTGTTGTTTTGTTGTTGTTCTTCTTCTTCTTCTTACTATTATTATTGTTACAATTACTGGTAATATTGTTGTTGTTGTTGCTGTTTTTGTTGCTGCCGTTATAATTAGTAATATTATTATCATTATTTTATTATTATTATTTATTATTATTATTATTTTAACATATTATTATTATTTATTATTATTAGTAGTAGTATTTATTATTAGTAGTAGTATTTATTTTTATTATCGTTGTTTAATATTATTGGTATTTATTATTATTATTATTATTATTATTATTATTATTATTATTATTATTATTCCTTTTAATATCTTCAAAAAAACAACATTAGCATAACAGGAATTACACAAAAAACTATGGAAGCAGTCAGTGGCTATTGTTACATCGCCTCTAGAACCCGGTCAGCTAAAGTGCCTCGAAAGGCCACCGAGTTGTAACGCTGAACGGTTATAGAGAGACGTATTATTATTATTATTATTATTATTATTATTATTATTATTATTATTATTATTATTATTATTGTTATTGTTGTTGTTGTTGTTGTTGTTGTTATATATTATTATTATATTTTTTATCATCTTCAAAAATCAACATTCAGTTACACGAAGTGCAATTAACAAGGGAAGCTGTAGCAATTGTTCAAAATGATGATAAAAGTGCCAATAATTAGTTTACCCCATAGGCTACATAAGAAACGACAAGGGTATATTTCAATAAATGACCAATAAAGGATTATAAATGATCACAAGATTAAAAAAAAACTTTACAGATGACTCACTAGCCTACTAACTCACATCTGACACGTGCGTATAAAGTGCCTGTTACACATTGCATGTTCTAACTAAGTGTAAAGTGGATAATTATGCTTTCTAAAGAGACCCCCAAGACATCGCACCTGCACATTTTCCAATGAAAACAACAAGTGTCATGATAAATTATGATAGGCGTTATAGCAAATGGTCACGCGACCTATTAAGGACCATGAAACCCTGAAACACTTGTCATGTGACTCACTCTTCTTACGAACACAATAATATTATTGTAACGTGATGCTTAGATAATTTATAAATTGATTGCCCCTGGCTGCATCGTAAACAAGCGACCCATCAGACTGGTCTTTTCTTATGGGTTTCTTTTTTTACTTATTTCCAATCAAGTCTTTATGGGAATTTTTTATGCTTTGCAAACTGCTTACAAATCACCGGCGGCAACGCAGCGTTGAGTGGCTCATTCAAATCGTCCACATTGAATTATTATCATTATTGGGTCTTAGACCGATGCAATGCAACGGAACGAAGACGACGAAAAAGAAAAAGAAGAAGATTGATTTTGAAAAATCAAATTCCTTATCTAACAATCGTCAACCAGTCGAGACGAATAAAAACAAGCAAGCTATACAAACAAATCACAAGTCAAGAAGAATTCATAAGAATACGTAGACATATTAAACCAATGCACTTGTAAAGGTATCAAATCTAGTAAAATCAAATTAGATAATCAGATAACACAATGTCATGTACATCCAAGTTAATACCCTGTTGTAACCAGTCAGCCCGCGAAAAGGCCTAGACATTCTTTTTAAAATGATCTGTTGAATGCGATTTGTCGATGTAGTAAAGATTTCTCGTGCAAAAAATTAGGCCTAATGTCAATTTTAGGTTTCTCGTCTAACAAACTTTTTTATTACTAGGCCTATATTATTATTTTTTTGCTAAATTGAAAACATCTCGAACGGCACCTAGTCGTCGTTGAAAACAACGAGGATGTTTATGTCTTAGGGCACACGAAAAATGTCATTTTTGATAAGAGTTTTTTGTGCTCCGAGGTAAACATGATCGCTCGGGGACTTCAACACTCTCGATACAATCAGATTTGTCTGGAATGGACCCTCTTCGTCAAAGTCCCAGTTGGAAAAGGCAAGACTTACCCCTGAAGTGCTGTATCGTTAGTGTGTAATTGCAGTTTAACGTCACTGTGTGGTAACAAAGACCATTAGCGACGCCCTCCTCCTTTATCCAGGCTTGGGACTGGCACTGGCAGAGTGCAGCCAGTGGCGGAGTTATCGTTAGCGAAAGGCGTTGAAATAAAAACGACGCTTCGCGGTGCGGTGCTCATGCTTTGTCCCAAAGCAGAAAGGAAAGTTATTATTATTATTATTACTATTAAGTAAATTTGTAACGCGCACAAGATCACACCGAAATATGGATCCGAGGGGCGTTTATTTCATGTTATTCCTCATGTGACGTCATATAAAGGCCTAATATGAATGATCCTCTTACATGTTCGCGTGTTCATGAAGTAATAGTGGCATAAACAAAGTTTGGTTATGTAACTATCTTGCATTTTTCATTACCTTTCGAAATTAGTAGCCTAAATCAGTTTCTCGAAATAATTAAATTTTGACATAATTATGATAGGCCTACGTTTGTCCTTTATAGGCCTACATTCGATGTCGTAACAAATGGTCTGTGTGTGCGACGATATGGCACCTTTCAAATAAAATTATGATCTATAATCATCGTAAAAACTCTGATCACTCCCCAGGCTCAAATTAAAAAATAATGTAAACGGATAGCTTTGAAACTCAAAAATGACATTTTTCGTGTGCCCTAAGACATAAACATCCTCGTTGTTTTTGTTCTCGCTCGCTTGTGTCAACGATCGCAGAGCTGTAAGAGCTAGGTACGCGTTGACTGATGTATCTGTATTCGACGGACTCGTAGGGTCCAGGGAGCGAATGCAGTTGATACCATTTGGAGACGAACAAGCGCTGCCTACGTCAGACCAAAGCACAAAAGATGGTCGTTGTTTATGGAGTTGAACTACGACCGTGTTTTGAGATTTTTACCGATTGAATAGAGAACACCCGTCGCTTCGTTTTCCGGTCGTTTTAATTTTAATGGGAGGGGTGCTTTCTGCAGCGTGTGAAGCAGATAAGGATTTGGTGAACTGGTGGGTTGGTTCATGGATCGATGTATGGGCGTGTTTTGGGGAAGAGTGGTTTACGGATCAAACCTCAATATGAATATTTTAGGTCGAATTTTGTAAAGCTAGTTATGTGCATTCTGCGACCATGTCCAGGGAAAACCACAAATTGTTTCTGGCCACATGCCTGGATGGGTGTGTATTGAACGATTAGGCCTACTTGAATGGATATAATTAGGTTACATGTGTGTGTTGATGAGAGAATGGATGGACTTAATAGAATAGATGAACGAAAGATAGATAAGACCGTAAGTGAATGGGTGTACACTGTACAATGTTGGGTGGGTTGCTATGGGTAGGTTGGTGGATGCATGTGTGGTAGGATGTGTGGATGGGTGGGTGGATAGATGGTTGGGTGAGTAGCTGTTGATAAATCAATAATTGACAGATTTACGTTTGGACAGAGCAGTAGAAAAATAGTTATAGCTTGAAGGCAGAAATATGCAAACAGTTCCAATAGGCCTAGATCAACACGCTGTGACAAACTATCGGCCTCGAGAGATAAAGAGGCATTCACAAACATGCGCAATAAACATTACATGCTGTCATCATACAACGTATATAATACAGTTTATGGGATAATATTTTATTAGGCTTTAATATAAATAAAAGCGGCGTTTGATCTACCACGTGCACCTGATAGAAATGACAGTTCTCCAAATGAATGTGAATTTTGTATGGCGGTGTTGGTGTTGGTGGTGTTTTTGTTGGTGGTGGTGTTACTGCTGTTGTTGTTGTTGGTGGTGGTGGTGGGTGCTTTTGTTGTTGTCGATGTTTGTTTGTTTGTTTGTTTGTATGTGCAGTTGTGCACTTGTTATGTCTTGTTGTCTATGTTATTGATGTTGTTGCTGCTGTTGTGGCAGTTAATAGTATTAATAGCAGTATAGTAGTAGTGAAAATAGTAGAAATGTAGTAGTAGCTGTAGTAGTAATAGTAGTGGTAGTAGTATCAGTAGTGGTAGTAGTAATAGTAGTAGGCCCTAATAGAAGTGGTAGCAGTATAGCAGCAAAAATAGTAATAATGAGGACCAGCTTGTCGGACTATGCTTAGGCCTATTGTATAAAAGTATTTCCACGTAGACGCGCGATACCACGCCTGATATTGCATAAGCGTAACAAAGCCTACAAAGAACATGATTACTCTTGTCAAAACGTCCCAGACATTAGACACTTGCCGTCTCATCATGTCTGGTCAATTGGTTCACGTCAACGCCATATGAGAAAGAAGCAACTGATCTTCTTTATGACTAAGGCACCGCGAGCCCTGCATGAGGTAAGCCTACATGTTGCTTGCAGCTCTAATCTGCCAGAGCGTCATTGTTGTCGCAACAAAACGTGACCCGACGGTTGGCAAATACCACCCAAATTATTTCATCATTCAACGCTGCTTTCCGTGTGGGTGTCACTAACATGTGGCTCAGTGGCTGGTCACGATTCTGACCCATTTCATACCCTGGGAACAATGAAAGGCTTGACCTGGCTATTTCACAGGTAGACTATAGTGGACAGGATTAAATTGGGATTTTGCCAGTTACCCTTTTGCCATAAAACACTCAACTGCTCGGAATTGCTTTCAAGCTCCGAATTTTATGTCAGTTTATAGGGGACGTTCAAATAGGACGAATTATAACAGAGTCCGTTGTCACAAGACTCGACGAACCAGTCAATAACTCTTCAAAGTCATTAGCACTCACCTATTATAACACACTCAGTATTTCCCATACCTCCATATTTCCATATTTGTATCTTGACCTGACAGATTGAAATCAAACTATTATATACCTGACTATAGAATAGATATTTGTTTTGACTCGGTGCCTGTAATTTATGATTGTTACTAACCTTCTAAAAATTTATTGCAGAATATACATGTATAATCAATGCATAGTATAGTAACTGGCTTTTTTGTTTCCATTGTCAAATTAATTATAAGTCAAGATCCGAACAAATAGCTGTTGTTCAATGACTATTATAGGACTAGTGACTAGGATACATGTAGGTTAGATCATAATTTTCTTCATTAATGGGTGTGACCCTCGTTAAGAATAAGATAATAGCGATGAAGGATCTCACAATTCAATTCATTAAAAATTACCGGAGTAGCGATAGTAAGCCGCTACATAATAATGAGTTCCCGGACAACTCGGGAGCCGGACAATTCGGAGTCGGACAACTCGGAGCCGGACAATTCGGAGCTGGACAATTCGGAGTCGGGCAAATAATTATTCTCAGTGCTAAAAGTGTGGGAAAATAAGTGCATGGACGCCCTTTACCTTTCCAAAAGAAGTGCCTGGACGCCCCTTACCTTTCCAGTCAGTGCTGGCCAATAAGTGGCAGGACGGCGTTCAGATTTTAAAATAAGTGCATGGACGCCGTCCATGACCGTCCAGGCACACTTTAAGCCCTGATTATTCTCATCAATCCAACCTATAGGTTGTGCAATAATTGATCCATTAAATCCAACATTCATTTAACCAACTTCTATTTAAGCAACAATACTTTCAGCAATCGGACTTCTATTTAAGTAGAGCATTTCGTCGATCTGCTTCGTAGGCCTATAGTCCGCTCCGAATTTGCGTTCCGATTTTTCCGGCCACACAAAAAAGTAATGCTTAGCGTCCATTATTATGTTGAGCCCTATCCAGTCTAGAAGCGACGTGTGAAGAGGTAGAATTTTAATTATAATTTCTAGAATGAAATATTGCGCGGACTGACGGGTAGGTAGGCCCTATAGACCTGAAGCTGTCTCAAAGTGAAGTGTAGATTTAGTTTTTGAGCTGTATGGGAGGTGGCTTTGTGCTTGTCGTTGTGTGTTTTATGCGAGCTGCATATTTTTAGGGACATCGTAGGAATTTATGTCGGTGACATTAGGATACTCTTAGGCTATATGTTCGCCTTGAATAAATATTTTATGTCGATAACAATACTTTCGTGTGTTTGGTTTGAATACATGTCACAAATCAGCTCTTCTCTTACAGATCGCTGTGGTGGATAGCAATATTAAAACCGTCTGCAAATCGTTTGTTTTTACTCATAAATCATTCATTTTTCATCTATGTTTGTCTATCTCTGGTTTGCTGCACGTCTATCTGTGTGCTTCTCTGTTCTTTCCATCTTTCTGCTACGTCTTTCTGTCTGTCTGTATGTCCGTCTGTCCGTTTGTGTGCCTTTGTAAACCCACCTGCTACACGTGTAAGCACCAGGACACTTATTAATAATTATTATAGCATGTTTGAGGCACCTCACAAAGGCGTCATGGCAGTTGTTAACATGCCGTCCCACTTTATTTTGTCTGCATGTTAGGCTTATCTGATTCTATCATTCGGGTTTATTATCCTCTGTCTATATATGCAGGTCTACAGAATGTGCCAAAGTGATTAGGCTCAAGGTAAAAATAATTCTAGAACCTCCGTTGTGCCCTTATAATACTGCTCAATGTATTGTTGCGTATTATACAGCGTAGTCTTTTCCTCAACTCACTCTTCGAATTATCATTCTTCGGAAGGCCATTACATGATCTATACACAGAGCAAACGTTAGCGAAAAGAGTTCCAGATTCCGGTGCTAGCAAGACGGTGTAAAAGAGCACAAAGAGCCTTGTGTGTCCAGGGTATGATCAGACTAAGACGTGCCAAGGACCAGGTTGAATGGGTTTGGACATGGAAACAAAGGGCTTGGGTACTTAAGATCCAGAACCTCATGGACTAACGCAAACTGGTGTTGAGAGTTTGAAAGAAGTTCTAGAACAAACGGGGTTGATGGGAGAGAGTCTTGCCTATTATCAAGAACGCAAGATAATAAATTAGAGCATTTGACATCATGTCAGTTCAGCCTATATATGTTAACCTATCTGTAACAGAAGTCGCAACCGTAATTCTGATTGGTTACTGAGGTTACTCAGTGGTTGAAGTGGTTTGGGTGAGCAGTGGGAACGCCAAACTGTGAGCAGTGGGAACGCTGATGAAGTTTTATTGGGAACGCCCATGTTTAAAGGGTCTCATGAATGGTGAGCTGTGGGAACGCAAGCCAAGAAATTCGAGAGCACACCCACTTTAAACCCTGAGGCTATAGTGAGCGTCCATACCCGCCACCACGCAAACCCAAGCTCCGATGACGTTCTTAAAAAGTCTCTCACATGTTCTTGGGAACAGGTCTCCGGGAGATTTCTTAGAAAAATCGCCTATGCGTGGCATTCTTGACCTTGGAATTGAGCCAGCTATTCACTGCTGCCTCGACTTAGAGTTTTGTGGTTGTGACCATGCACATATCTTTCACCCACGCACGATTATGAATAGACTCTCGTGAGAACCTCGGCCTTTATGTTAGTGTCAACTTTGTCTTTGGCCGTTGACTTTGGTCGTTGCTTGTCGGTCGTTGTACAGATAACGGGCATCGTAGGAAACGTCTAAAACAGATGACACAAGGTTAAAATATGCAAAAGAGATGCAAACATTCCAAGGCCGAATACTTTGCCGTCATTATTTTATACCATGGACCACCAAGTAGTTCGCCTCGGTTGCTGACACCACTACTACTAACATGTTCTGATGATACTGCTAATAAAGCCGCTACAACGACAACAACAACAATTACGACTACTGCTGCTACTACTACCACTAATGCTACAACTGCAAACCTCGCTGCTACTACTACAACCACCACCACCACCATTGCTTCTAGTACTACCACCACCACCACTTCTACACTTCTACAACAGTAAATACTACTACTACTACTAATATTACTACTATTACCACTACAACTATATTACACTACTACTACTACTACTACTACTACTGCTACTGCTACTGCTACTGCTACTGCCACTGCCACTGCCACTGCCACTGCCACTGCCACTGCCACTGCCACTGCCACTGCCACTGCCACTGCCACTGCCACTGCCACTACCACTACCACTGCCACTACCACTGCTACTACTACTGCTACTACTACTACTACTACTACTACTACTACTACTACTACTACTACTACTACTACTACTACTACTACTACTTCTACTACTACTACTACTACTACTACTACTACTACTACTACTACTACTACTACTACTACTACTACTGCTGCTACTACTACTGCTGCTGCTGCTGCTACTACTACTACTACTACGGTACTATCACCATCACCACTGCCACCACAACAACTGCTTCTGCTTCTACCAATTTTATTACCATCACTGATACAGCTTCCAATACGATTAGTAATAGTTATGAATATTAGTAATCATAATATGCAGCATGTACCAATGGCATAATTAATTATTATAACAACAACAATAATAACGATGATAGACATAAATAGTGGTAACTGTACTAATAATACTAATAATGATAATAATTATAATAATAACAATGATACAGTCACAGACTTTATCAATGAAATTGGTAGCACCATCTCTTCTATCAGTGGTGACAGACGTGAAGCAATCTTTCTAATACAACGTTTGCCTTTTTGATTTCAACGTTATAACCTGGTCGTTTTCAAAGGTAGTCTAATTTTGCCTGAAACCCCTGAAGACGAGGTTTGGGCCACCAGACGTTTATTCCAGAAGCAAGTATAATCTCCAAGTCCATGGGGGAATGAAGTACCTCAGGGCAAACAAGTATAACTATATCATGTAGTGAGCGCGCTGTAGTAGCTTAGCCTTAGACTATATTTTCTGGGTTACGAACTTCTGGGACTGACCTAACCCACTGACCTTTGTGGGCGATCTTACACAGACTTCGCAAATTTTCCGTCGCTGAAAGCAATATTCAATGTGCGTCATAATTATGGACTACCTATGACAACGCTGGTAATTACAACAGCGGCTGGTTAAAGAGCACCAACTTCTATTAGCCTACAGCAGAGACAAATACCCACAGCGCCTTCCTACACAACGCCCTACACGTCTAAACAACAATTTTTATGCGTACGTTAAACCACAAACAGTTCTCAGTATTAAGCAGTATAGGCTAATATTATTATTGAACATTAAACAGTTTTTTCCTTAATTCCTTCAAAACAAAGTTCACTTGGTTTGCTCCTACCAATAGCTTCTGATGATAGATTTTGTTCTCCTCTCGGAAATATTTCCACGCTGCTTCTGCTTCTCGACTGTACGTGATCTAAGTGTTACCCTAGGTATATGTAGCTCCCATTCTTGTATGGATTAATTATATCATCTAAAATCTTACACGTTCTCAATATTTTTACTAGAAGGCAACATCTATGTGACCTCATACATCTCGGCCACTTGTCTTCGCCCGCTCCATTTTTTGGCACGATCTATTCGTCCTGCCTGCGGCTACGACCACCATTGTCCAACATGGCTAAATTACGAGCCTTTGCATTCATTAGCCTTGCACTGTGGGACAAGCTTCCTCCTTCAACGCGTTCCTCCTTATTAGCTGTTTACTGTTGGGCCAAATGTCTCTTTTCGTTGTCTAAAGACCACTTCTTTCTATGTTAGTCTCACGCACTGTTACAGTAGGCGGCTTTGATGGGTATGCACTGTGTGAGGCGTAACACAAATCTATTGATACAATACAATACAATATCAAGCATGTGAACTATAAAGGACGTGCAATAACTGGTTCCAGCTCGAGGTTCAATGACTCGATCGCTATAAATAGCAATCTGTTACGCACATGTAGTTTACGGATGAATGATAGCCAAATTTAAAGACGCGTTTCAGGACGTTTGTGTTTCTGGTCTTTGGCCCCATCGTCTGACGGATACGAAAATAATCGACACCCACAGATTAGTCAGAGCGCATAGTTTAAGCAAAGCGTGTCTTACTCCATAAAACATCGTATACACCTACATCATCGAAAATATTCGCGAAAGACGTCACAAGACAACAACCGACTTAGACTGTCAACAGAGATTCTCCTGCTTGACTGGGTTACTGTTGTTTGCACGAAAGCGTCTGTGACGCGAGACTTCTGACATACTGGGCTTTGACCTGGACTATGACATTCAGCTCTTTGGTCGTCTCTTACCCTTTTTTTAACCCAGTCAATGACTGAACGCCTTATGCTCCTCCAAGCTTGTTGTACGCCATGCATCCTAACCCAGTTAGCTAAGGCGTAGGCTGGGGCATAACAATTATTATGCGCCTTTGTTAAGAAAAACGTGCGGGTAGTACTCGCTTCCAGATTGTGGATTATTTCAGAAATTTAAATCTCGGGTTATGACGGTCCGTGATCGCCGAGCGGGTATCTCAAAATGGTGTGGCGCCCATTCAGACATGAGTTGGTGAAAGATCTCACACATCAATCCACTACAAAATACGCAGAGTTGATAACCTTTTAGGTCGTTATAAAAATGATGTGTAGCCTACATCAACTGCACTGACTTTTTTCTTACACGGGCTACCTGTGTCTGCAATACTGTTGGCGATGTTGTGATGATTTATTTTTGTTAACCTACTTTGAACGTTTTCATATTAAATGTTTTCTGTAACAATTATTGTCGTTTAATAATGGTCTCGGAATTGGGGTTGCTATATGCGTCACTATATTGCCCGCGCTTGACGATGTTATATCAAGTCTTCTGGTCGTTTACTTCTACAGTACCCGTCAACTGAAACCCTACCAGACGACCCATGGGGACCGCCCACTTTTGAGGCTTTTTTCTGCCTATGGGCCATCGATGTGGCAAAGGGGTTTCATCGTGACAAGCCGCGATCATTCATGCTTAATGCTTATAGCCTGAAGTATAATACATAGCGATTTGACGTATGCTTGCCTGCTGCTTATTATATTATTCGTAACAGTACTGTAGTCTCGTGGAATCGTCACGTGGACAAACAGTTTTGAACATCAGTCATAAGCTAGACAGTTTTGTTTGTGACCTCCTGCATGCGATATACACCTGAACGAACGTAGGCAGTTCTTTTGTATACGATAGGCTACGTTGAAGACGCTAAGGTAACTATTGTCGGGGATAAGCACATGCATTGCACGCGCCACTGTTAGCGGATAAAAGGAGCACAAGCTGACAGATGCTCAAATGAGACTTGAAAGGAAGTGAAGGAAGGATTGTGTTCTGGTCGTTAAGTTGGCATTAGGTCTTTTATATACCTTCGATTGATGTAAATAGAACAGAAGGATAGCGAAATACTCTTCACAGTGCAGGTTCGTAAATTACTGAACATCATTGAGAGAAATGTTCATATTTAAACTGCGCTGCATTCGATAACCATTATTATCGAGCACATAATTATAAGCCATATATATTTATATACTATAAGCTTATATAATGCATAAGTTTTCTTCTTTCGAGAAACGCCTCTAAATTAGCAACTTCTCTGTCACCTTCAAACAGCAGGATATCTATATCCAATTTCATCCATCTGCTCTTTTTCTGACGATGACCGAACAGACCAACTCAGCCTCTGATTCGCATTTCTGTGTGACCATGTGCGCCTTAAAACATGTTACGGTAATTATTATAGACCTAACGACAGTACTAATACTTATTATCTCGTCATAGCAACGAGTCCAAAATTCAGATACATAGGCGTTTCAAATTACATGCTGGAAGTTCTGCACAGGCTCCCAGTCCGTCAACGCATTGAATGTAAGGTCGCCTCCTTGTTATGGCGATGCCAGCTAGGTTTAGCCCCAACTTATCCGCTTGATTTGTATCGGGTATTCCGACTAGTCGATCCCTATGCTTAGTGGGAGGGATGCTCTCAGTACCGTTTGCTCGTATCTCCATCATTCAGACCGTGCATTTTCTGTGGCTGGATCGGTGGTATGGTCTCTTAAGCAGCGCCTGTTTGTTAGATCGCTCTCTAACACATTCTACGAGCACTTGAAACTTTTCTTTTTGGCCCAGTTGGAGTCAGGAGCACCTCTGAGTAGTTTCCTTGAAGGGGCGCTAAGTAGCCTAAATATTTGAATGAATGAGTTAATACTAGTACTATTACTAATTAATTATAGTGCTGTTTCTAATACTACTAATCGTAATTATTGTGATAATAATGAGGTGCTAGGTTTTATTATCGAAATTGCAAATAATTTTGCGTGTAACCACAAATTTGCATTGTAGAGATTCTGCAAATTATTTTTACTACGTTGTGGCAAATTGTGTTGTTGAATCACTTCGGATATTTAAGTATTGCATTACATTAGACAATACACAAGGTCCATTTAAAAAAAACCGCTGCATAAATTCCTTCACATTATGTTGCTGTATAAAAGAGTTTATTGCTGTGTGAAGAGTTTTATTACTCTGTAAAGAGTTTCATTGTTGTGCAAAGAGTTTTATTGTTGTGTAAAGAGTTTTACTGTTGTGTAAAGAGTAGGCTATTGGTTTGTTGGTCACTCTTGCAATTGGTCTATCAAATGTAATCATCGAAGGGAGCCTGCAAATGCAGATCGCGAAGAAGTGATGCTTTCAACTAGGCGCTATAATAATATAATCTTTACTGCGTTACATTATAATAATTATTGCATTATACTTTGACTCATAGTTTAATTTTTAACTAAATTAGTTTGATTATTGCCTTTGATGAACAGTAAGCTTATATGTTTGGGTTTTTGTTTTAGTAATGGCATCCTCGCGTCTAATCGGAGTTCTGATGATGTTGTGGATATGCGCGATTTCAATCCACAGAGTCGAGAGTCAAGTCGGTAAGAGTAACAGCTTCCCAATCATCCACTCTTTCAAAGTCTCAACAGTTAACAGCTTCACCATCATCCACTCTTTCAAAAGTCTCAACAGTTAACAGCTTCACAATCATCCTCTCTTTCAAAAGTCCCAACAGTTAACAGCTTCACAATCATCCACTCTTTCAAAAGTCTCAACAGTTAACAGCTTCACCATCATCCACTCTTTCAAAAGTCTCAACAGTTAACAGCTTCACAATCATCCACTCTTTCAAAAGTCTCAACAGTTAACAGCTTCACCATCATCCACTCTTTCAAAAGTCTCAACATTTAACAGCTTCACAATCATCCACTCTTTCAAAAGTCTCAACAGTTAACAGCTTCACCATCATCCACTCTTTTCTTTCAAAAGTCTCAACATTTAACAGCTTCACCATCATCCACTCTTTCAAAAGTCTCAACATTTAACAGCTTCACCATCATCCACTCTTTCAAAAGTCTCAACATTTAACAGCCTCACCATCATCCACTCTTTCAAAATTCTCAACATTTAACAGCCTCACAATCATCCACTCATTCAAAAGTCTAAACAGTTAACAGCTTCACAATCATCCACTCATTCAAAAGTCTCAACAGTTAACAGCGAAATTGCTTGATTATTTGAATCGTGCCAGATAAATGTTATAATAGATAAATGTTAAAAATTGCAGACTCATAATTTTATAGTCAACAATAACATTCCATTAGCGATGACATTGGACGAAAAATACAGCGGTGTACAGGACGGCAGTAGGTTACCATAAGAAACAGTAATAGGCTACCCACCAGCTATCGGTTTACAGAACTTTCAGCGTTCTGGGTGTAATGTACGCGCTGCAGCCCAACAAAGCCCAATTCAACTGGTTCCAGCCAGCGTGACGTGCTTGTTATGACATGTACGTGATGTATGTAACAGTTGGCTAACACGACCGACTATAATGATGTGAGCTATAGCCTGCAATATGCGATCAATTAATCTTAGGCTCATTTTTGCGAGGATCCATTGGGCAGCAATTCAAAGATGTTCAACATTATTATTGTTGGAACATAGCAAAACGTCAGACATTGTGCAACTCGTGGGGCAGATTTAAATAAATTTTCGTTGGGAGGCTCCTTACGCAACTCGTTACGCGGCCGTGGACTACCTGGTATACGGAGAACATTCAACGCAATACATTTATATCGTATTACAAAAATGACACCGGCTTCCCCACTCCCACCCGGTTGGTGCCAGTACTAGGTCTGGATAAAGTAGGAGGATGACGCCGTTACTCTTCTTTATGACTCAATATTGTTGAAGGAAATATAACGACTCGGAGTCCGAATTTTTGTAGAGAAGGAGAAAAGAACTATAAATGAAAATTATGACTCATCATCCGATAGGCCTACAGTGGCCACACAGGTCTAATCTAAACTACAATGATGCTATTAGTCAGAGTTATGACTCGGCATTGCGTTATTGTATATTCTTTATCAAAGTCCAAAATTTAGGTGAAGGAGGAGGGGCAGCGCTATTAATCTTTTTGTGACTCAGCATCGCGTGTGTACAGAAACCACATGCAAGCCCGGTGAGTGGGGGGGGGAGGACGACGGGACAAAAGCCAAGAGGCCCGGCGGACTTCAGGGCCCCGGTGGCTGGGTAATTACGAAAGTTCATGATTTATGCTTTCCTAAATGTACCATTTTATAAAATTAACAACTGATTGAAATCGTGGTTTCCACATCGAAAAGTATAATAGTCATTAAGCTACAACGCGTATCCGGACATTTATCATTTCAATTTTTTCTCATTAAGCATAAAAATAGTTTTCGAGACACGCAATTTTCGGTCGTCAGAGTAGCTTGACAGAGACTCCCCTAAAGTCTCCCCTCGGAGACTCTACTTCGAAACCGATTCTTGTAAGGAGAATCTGTTTCACAATTTCAATGTTGGCAGACTTATAAAACGAGTAGAATATTTCATCTGTCGCTGAAATGAAGTCTCCCCCTTCATCGTGAAATAAATATGGGCCACAGTCACATAAAATATGGCCTATATAATAGAAACTCGGGCTAAACCGCTAGTTGACGCTGATAAAATAGCCTACTTTAACAAGAACATACGTTGCCAAATTTGCAACTGTCATATCAGAAAAAAATTGCTGTAATACAGAGTTTTGAGCAGAGGAGACTGTTTCGTGGGAAACGTATTATTTTGGGAAGACTTTATATTGTGAAACCAGACAATCATGACTAGCCTACATGATCAAAGTTCGAGGTCTAGGTAAAATACAGTGTAAGAGAGCGGTATTTATATAATAAGGGACACTTGTGCCGCCAAGTATATTTATTTTTGTTCACCTGAGGTGCAAAAAATTTCTCAGAATTATTTAATAACTTCTGCAATGGCTAGTCTCCAGATGTTTAGAATAATGAATATACTTACAATATATTTACTTACTTGCTATCCTTCTCCTGCGAAGGTCCCGCCTATGGAATAACTTCCACAACAGTTCGTTCGCAATCCGCTCAGCTAGTCTCTCGTCATCTTTCTCTCGCCTCAAGTCCTGCCTTTTCTCTCGGGGTAGATTACACTGAGAGTGTTTCTGAAAGACTCTTGCTTAGGGAGTCGCTAATAACAATGGTGAAATACAAAATAATACCTGAATCGGTTGTGATTGTCTCCCAGTTTGTTACAAGATGGACCTGTCTTTCCTCATTGATATGTCGGGAAGCATTTGCGACAGCGATCCAACCTTCAACTACGACAGAGATTCGACGTGTAACAACTGGCATTCCATCGTTCAGTTCGTCTACCAGATGGTGGCCAATCTCACCATCGGACCAACCGACACTAGGGTCGCTGTTATCACATTCGAGACAATGGCCGTTCTTCGATGGAACCTCGCAAAGTACGTGTGGCTAAATTTATAAAAAAATATCCAATTATAATTTCAATTAGGTCTCCTAGTAAATAATTTCTTGTGGTTGTTCAATGCAGAAGACATCAAGCAATGACTGGTTGAAGTATTTCAAGTCGACATTAGGTCAAATCTCAAATGTGTACATCAACAGCACACTGTCGATTGTGTGAATGGAAGGCGAGGGAGAGGCCATGCCATCCTTCATAATATATATATATTGAGGCTGATAAAATTGAATTGAAAACGCAGCATAGGCCTATTTATGTATGTATATTCCATGGATAAGCTTATAATTTTTTCGCGGTTATAGCTTAAGAAACTGCCATATTCCATCATTTAAGGTTTCCCCAATTCCATGCTTTACAGGCCGCGAGAGCCAATTGTCCCACGGGCGGACAACTTTGTTGGGGAAACGTTTTAAGCAAGAATGTCTTTTATGCTTCATTCTATGTATGCCGAAATGCGATGATGTATTCGGATAAATGAAGAATAGACTTACTTACTTACTTACTTACTTTCTCGTTAACTTATTTTTTAAAGTAGGCATGTATGTAGAACTAATAATATTATTATTTATAAGATTACAAGTAAGCACACTGCGGATTACAGAAGGAATAAATAAGAGAAATTTATGCAGTTGCATAACATACTTGGCAACATGTCAACAGTCATAAAAAGGGTCATACAGCATTTATGCCGTCGTACGATATTCTCGTAATAATAGCCTACTTCTTTTTGCAAGGATATCAGCTCCAGGTAGGGTTGGATCATGTTGCTTGGGTCAAGTATTGTATAGAGTAACTTCATGGGGGAAGAGGTCGTGAAAGATGTGGCAAGGGTTTAAGAGGATAGAACGGAAAGAAACAGAGTCAGTTAGAAAACTAGTAAAATCTGAATAGGGCTTGAACGTGTCAATTTTCTCAGAAGATCTCTAAGACCTGCCCTGCTCTTTACTGCTGTGCAGATACCAGGACAAGGCGTCTCTATTGAACGCCATCCAGAACATACCGTACAGCAAAGGCGGTCAGACGAACACAACTGGTGCTCTACAGCTCCTCAACACTCTGGTCTACAACGCTGAAGGAGATCGACCCGATGTTAACGACACATGCATCATTATAACAGACGGAAAACCGACGCAACCAGGGACCGTTCCAGCTGCCATTGACGCCGTCCATAATAGTGGAGTCAAAACATTTGTAGTCGGAGTCACAAATCAAGTGGATGAGGACACGCTGAAGTCGCTGTCTTCACCGCCGAAACTGGTATGCGACTTCGATGCAATTATCACAATTATCACTCTGTATGAATCACGATTGGCAAATTTGTTCGTTCAGTACATTAGTGTGTTACCCACAGCAGAGCCTGTAAGACTAGTAGCGATTTAAGATTTCTGAGATCAAGACTTTGTCAACCTTGTAGTTCGCCCCATCCCCAACTAATTCCGCCGCTCACAAACTGTTACCTTCCTCACACTGCTCGACATATCATACGTAGGAGGATTGTCACCTCAAAAGAATGTCAATCCCATTTAGGATTTCACACCATTATCCGTTTAACGGATTCACCTAGGCTAAACGTGGCAACCAGAATCGTATCTTTCATGGATATGTTTGGACTGACATGGGTTTTGGATGTGACATGGCGCAGCGTTCGTAAACAAACTAGAAGGTCTACAATGGATTTACCTTAAGAGTACCGTATCGTATGTATAGATTAATAGATCGCCTCTCGCGGATAGACTGAAGAGAGGGACTCCCAGGACAAAAACTCCGGGAAAATAAATTTTCTTTAAAGAATCAGATATTGATAAGGAGAAACGAGTCATTAGTTTACCCCTATTGTGAGGGAGAAAGGTCGTTTCAAACTGTGAGACCAACCTAGGAAAACGTCCGATGTTGGGAATGAGCAGTCCTAGTCCTGGGAAGAAAAAGAGCAAGATGATCAGCCGTACGCGGCGAGACGAAGATGCAGAGTGACGCTGTAGGAATTTGGGTCACGACTATAAAATTATTATGATCGCGACTAAAATGATAATTTTATTACTATGTTTAAAACGTTTACTAGGCTTTATTCGCTGCTCCTTTGTGCTTGTTAACTGTCGCGTTATGTCGACCGGTTGTTCTTTCAATAAAACGAATATTATTATTACTATGTATTTTCTGTACTGCAGGCTAACGTCACGTATTTCGCGGTTGCCGACTTCCAGACGATAGACATCGTCAGATCTCAGCTAACAGCAAGCACGTGCGAGCAACCAACCAGTCCAGCTACTCTTCCAGCCACCCTTCCGTCTACACCGACTGCAACCACACAGTGTTCCCCGCAAACTGCTGCCACTGCAGCGCAGGGATCCACAGCGACTTCAACGTCCTCGCGACCTCTGCCGGGATCAATGGCTGCGACTGGTAGGAGAGCCTCGTTTTCAGTAGGAGAGCCTCGTTTTCAGTAGGAGAGCCTCGTTTTCAGTAGGAGAGCCTCGTTTTCAGTAGGAGAGCCTCGTTTTCAGTAGGAGCGCCTCGTTTTCAGTAGGAGCGCCTCGTTTTCAGTAGGAGAGCCAAGTTTTCAGTAGGAGCGCCTCGTTTTCAGTAGGAGCGCCTCGTTTTCAGTAGGAGCGCCTCGTTTTCAGTCTCATCCTTTAAAAAAATTATTATCCTGTTCTTTTATTTCTGCTTGTTTTTATTCTTCACCCACATCCAGGGCCGGATTTGAACAGCGTGAGGTCCTAAGCAATAATTAAGAGGCCCCACTTAAGGAGAAAAACAGACAAAATGCATACTGCTAGATCTAAGTATATTCCTAATGTATATTGCGCCAGTGATCCATGTTTGATCAACTAGGCCTACTGTTAGTCTTTATAACGAGTCGAATTGTAATTGATACACTAGTTTTATTCCAGTTTTTTTATGGAATACATACTAAAAATCACAATGAAGTTTTACATCAACTTTTCCTGCATTTCTGCATCGCATAATCTGCGATAATGTTATCAAAAGGAAGTTTGCGTAGTTGTTTGCATTCGATGAAAAGCAAATATGTTCGATCTTACGCATTAGCCGCATCAATTCCTACTAAAAAGTAAAATAAAATGATTGATTATAATCAATCGTGAACTAAAGAAAAAATCAGTGGCTTATAATTTATAAGTTTTAATTTATAAGCCACTGAGTTTGTTTCTTTAGTTCACTTTTGGAGGCCCCCAGATTCCGGAGGCCCTAAGCACGTGCCTAGTTGGATTACATGTAAATCCGGCCCTGCCCACATCCTCCGTCTGTTCCAATCTTTCTTTTCAACCGCCACTTCACATTCCTATTCCTTATTCACATTCTACATGAGTTCTCCATTCTTGCTCTCGTTCTTCGAAGTTCTCTTTCTTGGCCTCTTCTTCCTCACCCTACTTTTCCTCTCTTCAGCTAATATTCATCCAGATCCCTATTATAGGCTCTTTCAGGCTTTGTTGATGGTTCTGGTTCTTGCTGCTGTTTTTGTTATTTCTTTTATCCCTTTACGCTCTTTCATATCTTTGTACTGTCTCTTACCCTCTCACTCTACTAGTCCTTTTTACTCTCTCTGTCTCTCTCTCTATGTCTCTGTCTCTGGCTGCCTGTCTGTCTGTCTCTTTTTGTCTCTCTATGTCTCTGTCTCTGACTGTTAGTCTATCTCTTTCTCTCTATTGCTTTTACTTCTTCTCTCCACTTTAATTTCCTATTCACTACCTCTCTGCCCCTGGTCCTCCTTCCTTCCTTTCTTCTTCCTTTTCCTTTCCTCATTCTCCACATCATTCTTTTTGGTATCCAATATCACATTTTCTTTCCTCTTCATTTATGATATTTTTCACTAGCACACACTCTTCCTCAAAATTCTGCTTATTTCTTGTTTTACTTCTTCATCAATTCTTCTCAACCTCTCCAATCTTCTTTCCCTTCTGATAGTTTTTAGACCCGTAAATTTCTGTCGTCGGTCCTGACTATAGTTATAATACCATTATGTCACTGCACTAATTTCGAACAGAGCATCACAGGCCAGGTGTCCATAGTCGTAATCGTGATGGTAAATTTATATTGCGCCACATAAAAGAAACTCCCAAGTAATGTTGATTAAAAAAGCAGAAACTCTATAACTAAGGATGACATTAATTTTTTCCATCCGGATGATTTACACGTCAAATGTCAATCGCCAGTTCGCCACCTGTAAATTGGCATTCGTTTGGCATGCCCATCAGACTACGTTTTGTAATCTGGGTTGAATAATGAATTAACGTGCTTACTTGTTCACTACCATTTGCCTGCATTGATCCCTTCCTACTGAATGAACTTCCTTCATCAGTTCGCTCCGTCATCCTCTGTGATAGTATTCCGTCATCTCTCTCTCTTGCCTCCGGTTCCGCCTTTCCTCGCACTGAAAGCGCTTCTGAAAGACGCTTGCTGAGAGAAGCGCTTTATTAATTAATGGTCATATACAATACAATACAATACTTAATCGGTTGTGATTGTCTTCCAGTTTGTTACAAGATGGACCTGTCTTTCCTCATCGATATGTCGGGAAGCATTTGCGACAGCGATCCAACCTTCAACTACGACAGAGATTCGACGTGTAACAACTGGCATTCCATCGTTCAGTTCGTCTACCAGATGGTGGCCAATCTCACCATCGGACCAACCGACACTAGGGTCGCTGTTATCACATTCGAGACAATGGCCGTTCTTCGATGGAACCTCGCAAAGTACGTGTTACCAAATCAAAAAATTATCCAATTATAATTTCAGTTAGGTCTCCTAGTAATTAATTTCTTGTGGTTCTTCAACGCAGGAGACATGAAGCAATGACGGGTTGAAGTATTACAAGTCGACATTAGGTCGAATTTCAAATGTGTACATGTACATCAACAGCACACTGTCGATTGCGTGAACGGAAAGCGAGGGAGAGGCCTTGCCATCCTCTATAATGTAATTATTATACTGAGGCTAAAATACGCACACTTAAATTCAAGTCATAAATTGTCACTGGACAATCCTGAACGGGGTCCACGCGTTATTTTCAAATCCGAACGACTTCCTGTCACTTATTAGACCAGCCTAGCAAGGAAACGCAAACACTTTTAAACCCTTTAAACGCTGCTTACATTCTTGATAACTTATTCTTCTTGCCCATCTGTTTAATTGCGTGCAACAACCTGCGCCTGTTATCCGCTCGCAGATACCAGGACAAAGCGTCTCTATTGAACGCCATCCAGAACATACCGTACAGCAAAGGCGGTCAGACGAACACAACTGGTGCTCTACAGCTCCTCAACACTCTGGTCTACAACACTGAAGGGGATCGACCCGATGTTAACGACACCTGCATCATTATAACAGACGGAAAACCGACGCAACCAGGGACCGTTCCAGCTGCCATTGACGCCGTCCATAATAGTGGAGTCAAAACATTTGTAGTCGGAGTCACAAATCAAGTGGATGAGGACACGCTGAAGTCGCTGTCTTCCCCGCCGAAACTGGTATGACTGCAATGCTGGTAGTTTAGTCGTGACTTGTACGGTGGCTGATGGTTAAATTTGTCTGTTCAGTAGACGTGTTTAATCCACAAATGAGCTTTTACGTAGCGATCTGTGATTTGAAGATTTCCCTACCCTGACCGCCTCTTCTCAAACAAGATCGTGCACTGTCTATCACAGCACGCATCCACCGCAAGATTTAAAGCATATAAAATCATGTGAAGATAAATATATTGAAAGCGAGAGGGAGGGAAGGTAAGGACGTTGTTTCGGGAGGTCCTCTAGAAGCGAGTTGCAGTAGTCTAGGCGGAAGCAGATGAACGCACGAACCGTGGTGGCAAGGGCGGGTGGCTAGCACTGGGTACACCGATCGTGTGGGGACTCCGAAGCGCCTCACTTGAAAAAAGTAGTCAGAGAAAGTCTGTGGAAACTAGAGTTTCGACTGTGATCGCGAATTGTTTTGGTCTTTTTGTACGGCAGGCGAACGTCTCGTATTTCGCGGTCGCCGACTTCCAGACGATAGACATCGTCAGATCGCAGCTAACAGCAAGCACGTGCGAGCAACCGACCAGTCCAACCGCCAGTCCAACTACACTGGCTATGACTACACAATGTTCAACGACAAATACTCCCACGACGCCAAGTTCCCCACCAACTACACCCATTACACAGAGCTCCCCACCAACTATTCCCACTACACAGAGCTCCCCACCAACTACTACCACTTTGCAATTCTTATCGGGATCGGGATCAACGGCTGCCTATGGTAGGAACAGCTCGTTTTCAACGTCATTTTTATATTTCTCCTACTTGTGGGGCGCGGTGGTGTAGTGGTGGCGTCGTTGCCTTGAAGCCGGAAGGTTCGAGATTCGAATCCACCTCAAGTCGTCGCGTAGGGACCTTGGGCAAGTCCTTCACTCGCAATTGCTCAGCGCTTCGGCGTGAAACTCCGATGCAGTGTTCGCTCTGTAGTCGGGAGCGCTCTGAGTAGGGAGCTTGAAGAGACGTTTTAACAAGTGCACATACAAACAAACAAACTTGCTGTTCTTCTTCCCCCTCATCCGCCTTCTCTTGTTATTTTTTCTCCTCCACTGCCTCCTCACACTTCTATATGTACCAATTCCTATTCTCCGCATCTTTCATTCGTATAACTAGGCTTCCTCTCTTCCGAGTTCTTCTTCCTGACTTCTTCTACCTAAGCTCTTCTTCTTGGGACTATACATGTATAATTGTTGTTGCTGCTTTTCTTTCCACTGACACTATACCTCAATATCTTTGTACTACCGCTCATCCTTGGAATGCCGCTCTATTTGTGTGCGCGCGCGAACACACGCGCCACACAGACACAGACACACATACACACGCAATCACATTTTTCACTTTCATTCCCTATTCATTATCGTTCTACTCCTACTTATCCTATTTTCATTCTCATTCTTTTTCTCTCCTTCATTCTCATCACTATTTATCATTGTATCCAATATCATTCTCTTCTTCCTCGATATCCATTTGATTTTTTCCTGAACCCAATTCTTCCTCGCAATCCTCTCATTTCCTGCCTTCTTCCTACATCAATTATTCTCCTTCTCCACCTTCTCCATCTTCTTAGTCTTCTCCGTCTAATTTTTTAAATCTTCATTCCTCATATCTTACAGTTGCTTCATCTTTCCCTTTTTTTCTTTTCAAATTCTTCTTATTTTCATTCTTT
This sequence comes from Lumbricus terrestris, assembly GCA_949752735.1. Lineage (NCBI taxonomy): Eukaryota > Metazoa > Annelida > Clitellata > Crassiclitellata > Lumbricidae > Lumbricus > Lumbricus terrestris. The sequence continues at coordinate 6,157,626 of OX457041.1, read as the reverse complement.
TCTTTTCTTCTTCTTCATCATCATCATCTTCTTCTTTCCCTCTTCTTCTTCTTCTTCTTCTTCTTCTTCTTCTTCTTCTTCTTCTTCTTCTTCCTCCTCCTCCTCCTCCTCCTCCTCCTCCTCCTCCTTCTCCTCCTCCTCCTCCTCCTCTTCTTCTTCTTCTTCTTCTTCTTCTTCTTCATCTTCTCATCTTTCTTCGTTTCTACTTCTTGGTCTTCCCCTGTGTCTCCTCTTCATCTTGTTCTTCATCCTCTTCCGCTGCCTTGTCAATCACATCTTCGTGTTGTTCTCCAGTGTGCCATGCCATGGACCTGGCCTTCGTCATAGATAGATCCGGCAGCATCTGCGACTCCGATCCCAATTTCGACTACGCCGTGGACACGACGTGTGACAACTGGGCCTTCATCGTTCAGTTCGTACATCGCATTGTCACTGACCTTACCATTGGACCCTTGGACACTCGGGTTGGGTTGGTCATCTTCTCATCGAAGGCCTCCTTAGAATGGAACCTTACCAGGTGAATGACACAAGACGCTTTCGAAATCGAATGTTGTGCTGTGTTAAAAGAGGACAGTGGTCTTGTAATATCAAAGACTGGTGAAGAGTAGGGCTAATGATAAATAATTTTGATAGGGTTAAACCAAAAACTGAAGTTACGTGAGATCAAATATTGGGTAGGGTAAGATCAAATAATGCGATTAGGTCAAAGATCAAAGACTGGGGAAGTGTAGGATCGAAAACTGGAAAAACTAGTGAAGAACATAGGGCCAACGATAAATGACTTTGATAATAAGGTAAGACCGAAGACCTGGAATAAGATGAGATCGAAGATAAGTTGAGACTTTGTGAGGCAAGAAAGATCGAGTAAAGGCGCCATGAAGGAAGAAGAGAGATAGGGACGTTGAGTAAAAAGAAACCAGGTAAGGAAGATGAGGTGAGAAAGTTAGAATAATAATTATTACGTTAAGTCAAAGAAGATAAAGTCTAGTGAAGTCAGGTTAGGAACGACGGTCATGGAAGAAAGGCGAGTTAACATGAAGAGATGAGGGAAGGGAAAACGAGGCAAGGGAATGAGTGGCAACGTAAGGGAAGCCAAAGGAACGGCAAGGAAGAAATGAGGAAAAGCTAAGATGAAGCAAGACAATGAACGATTATTATGTAGGCCTAATATGTATTGTGAGTGAAGTAACATAGACTCTATTCTGTTCCTTCAGTGTGCTCTCGGTTACAACATTTATTTTGAGCATTTCTGATTACCGACAGAGTGAAGTGAGAAGGTTCATTGCTGCTAAAGGTAATTATTACTTCCGTCTTCAGATATACAGACAGCGTGTCTCTGCTAGCCGCCATCGCTGCTCTACCGTACCAGAAAGGAGGCCAGACGGATACAACAGGCGGTCTGAATGTGGTCAACACTCAGGTATTCAACATAGCCGGTGACAGACCAGATGTTAACAACACTTGTATCATTATAACGGATGGAAAGCCAACGGACCCCACGACGGTCCAACCAGCCATTGATGCCGTCCACAACAGCGGAACTAGAACGCTTGTTGTAGGAGTGACGAGCCTAGTGGATGAAGCCACGCTACAGAAACTGGCCTCACCACCTGCTCAGGTAAGAAGAAACAGGGTTGCCTCCCGCTCAGATTTTTACACATGCCTGAACCAGGGTTCGCAGTATATCAACATTTCTAGTCATGGTCTATGAGTGGTAAACACTATACATTGTGGCTCCGTTTTTAGGCCCCTCCTGTGCATTCTTTACACGACTAACATCTCTCTTTTCCCGATCTGTGAAGCTGCGGACCATCTCTTTGCTGACGATGTCCAGGCATTTGTCTATGACCGCCGGGCCCCATACTCCTGGCTGTTATGAGTACATGCATGTAGCGAATGTCCTCCTCGATTTTAAGGCTTAAAATATGGTTTGTCACACTGTGCTGTGCTAAACCATAACTTATTGTTACGTTGTTTAATGCTGGAGTGTCCTATGTTGTGATGTATTATGGCTATGCTTTGATTCATTATTCATTATGCACTGGCTGTGTTATAAAGTACCGCATCGTGTTATAATTATTGCTATGTTGTGAAACGTTGCATCAAGCAATACCAACACGTCATGCGTTATGTCGCATGCTATAATTATTATCACGTTGAGTTTTGTTATATCATGTGAAAATTATTATCGTGCTATTTTTGCTACATTATGTCATAGTAATTATCATGTCTTTATGTTACATCATGTTGAGCCGTGTTACATAATGTTATAATATTATCATGCTTTTTGTTTTGCATCATGCTATATTTAATATATTATCATGTTGAGCTCTGTTTCATCATATTATATTATCATGCTTTTTATGTTTCATCATGTCATAATTATTAGCATACTGAACTACGTTACATCATAATATTATAATTGCCATGCTTTTCTATTGATGATGATGATGATGATGATGATGATGATGATGATGATGATGATGATGATGGTGCTCTGCCCGAAGGTAGGTTCATTGGCTTTACGCCCCTGGGGATGAGATGAGTGAGGTGGTTTCCCGTTGCCTTCCCCACAGACAATGATGGGTAAGCAACTTGCCCAAGGTCGCTCCGCAGGAGCTTGCGCACCTGGGTCCCACACTTGCTAACCCGAGATATCAAAATCTCTGAATGTCAACTCCCAGCCCGGGGTCTTGAACCGCAGTCCTTTGCAACCAACAGACGAATGCCGCTCTCACTTACCGGTGCAGCTAACTAGGCCAGTGCTTTTCTATTACCACATGTTAAATTATAATCTTGCGCTGTTTATTTTAAGTTTTGCAGTGTTTTGCTGCACATAAATCATTTTCCTACGAAGTCGCAAACAAAATCAAATATCGCTAGGCATACAGAGAAGCAAGAGATTTTACTTGACTTGACGTTTATCTTAATATTCTGACAATGCTTCAGCTGGGACTGACTTATTTCGTGGCAACGGACTTCAAAACGATCGACGAAGTCAGAGTCCGACTTACAACCCAGACCTGTGCTCCAGGAACAGAGGCGAGCTCGATTCAGCCGAGGTCAACCAACGCTATGACCCAAGTGCCGCCGACTGCACCCGATATAGGTTGAAACTCTTTTCGCGTTTCGTCAGACGCATAGACCTACATTAAACATAATTTTTATGGTCTTATTTCATCCTAAACAAGAAGCCTTCCAATGACAGCGCTGAATTAATTCTCGACTTGAATGAATGAATGGTCGAAAGCACGAATAATGTAAAATAAATAGCAAATAAAAATTATTATCTCCACGAATAATGTCAAATAAATAGCAAATAAAAATTATTAACTCAATGATAATAACGACTAATGATTACAATAAGGAATGGTGATTACTTTGATAGAGACAATAACACATTAATTGTTTGTTGTTTGTTATTATCAGTATTGCTATTACTGTTATTATTGTTATCGGTTATATCATTATTTTATTATTTTACATATTAAATGACAAATGCTATTAATAATATGCATGTATTTTGAGCATGTTGCATCGCATACGAAAACCAACTCAGTTCTGCTCTTCCTAAACACACACAAAATAAACCGTACGAAATGTTTTTGGGTGCGGTTTTTAGGTTGCTACACGATGGACCTTTGCTTCCTCATTGATGCGTCCGGAAGCATCTGCGACAACGATCCAAAGTTCGACTACACGAGAGACCAGACGTGCGACAACTGGGCGTCCATTCTGAAGTTCATTCACGACCTGGTCGTTCCGCTGACCGTTGGGGTCGATGCCGTCAGAGTGGCCTTGGTGACGTTCGCAAGCACACCTCAACTGGCCTGGGGCCTTGGAAAGTAAGTGATCCACTGAACATGACTGTTCACTATTGATGTAACGTAATGTAATGCAACTGGGTAATAACGATATAGACCGCCTTAATGGGCTGAACCTTGCGATGCTTTGTGAACGATAGACAGGCGCTATAGAAATAACTAAATATAAAGACAGCAGATGAATAAATCTTGTAATGTATCAATTATAACAACAGCATTGATTCATTACTCTGCATTAACAACGTAAACAACAACAACAATGATAGTGATTATAAAAATGATAATGCCGGTACAACGTCGTTGTGTTTCGTGGCACTTTCGATAACGTTTCGAAAGACGAGGCTGTTTAGACATCCAACAACAGATCCTAGTAGGCCTACAGTTTTTAGACTCCTGTGAGATTAGCCTGTAATGCACCTCGGATATATACGTGGAGGCTTAATAATAGCAGTAGTAACAGTAGCTATAGCAATCGCCAGTAACGGCGCTAGCGCGGGCTAGGGGGCCAAGCCCCCCCCCTAAAAAAGGCCATCCATTTTTTCCCATATAAAAATTAAATATTTGCACGATTAGCCCCCTTTAGCCCCCCCCGCCAATAACCGTAAAGGTACGCACGAGGTTTGACAGACAGTTGTTCGGCGGATTATGAAAAAGGACCATTTTCGAAGATTTCGATCAAATGACTAAAAAACAGGTCGTCAGAAATTTTGACGACGTCGAAAACGGAAAATTTTCTTCGGATTTTGGTCGATGACTAAAACAACAGGTCGTCAGAAATTTTGGCGGCTGAAACGGAAACTTTTTCCCCAAAATCCAGCCCCTCCAAAACGAAAATCCTGGCGCCGCCACTGGCAATCGAAGACCAGGAAACAGAGTAGGCTATCAATAGGAAGTTTCCAGACTTTTGATATTATACTACGTGGTGATAAAGTCCCTGAGGAATCCTGTATACAGTGGGGTCAAAAATAACAGCAATAATAATAATAAGCTAAATAACATTTCGGTCAAAAAAGTAAAATTTATAATGATAATGATAATGATAATAATAATAGTAAATCTACGACTAGGGCCATTCTGGACGAGTTTTTAGACAAGTAGTTAGTAATGAAGCCCCTGAGGGATCCTAAATACCTCGGGGCAAAAATTAATAGTAATAATAATAATAATAACAATAATGATACTACTACTACTACTACTACTACTACTACTAATACTACTACTACTACTACTACTACTACTACTACTACTACTACTACTACTACTACTACTACTACTACTAATAATAATAATAATAATAATAATAATAATAATAATAATAGCACATCCTTCTGGACTCTCACCAGTCGCTTGCTATTCTGTATAATAACAATAGTAGTGGTAGTGGTAGTAGTAGTAGTGGTAGTGGTAGTGGTAATGGTAATGATAATGATAATGATAACGATAACGATAACAATAACAATAATAATAATAAAATAATAATACTAACAATAATAATAATAACAATAATAAATAATGATAATAAAAATAAATAATCATAATACGTTTTCTTTCCGCCCAGCTACACGGACAAAACAAGTCTTTTGAACGCCATCGACACTCTGGCCTACGTGAAAGGCGGCAGGACAGACACAACCGGTGGCCTGAACGTCATGAACTCGCAGGTATTCAACACGCCAGACGACCGTGTGCCTATCAACAACACGGCTATCATTATAACAGACGGGAAACCGACGGTGCCTGGGACCGTCCCTGATGCCATCAATGCCGTGCACAGCCGAGGAATCAAGACGTATGCTGTGGGTGTTACGACGCTGATAGACGAGAACACGCTTCAGCTACTCGCCTCAGCACCACAACAGGTTGGTTGTCTTTCATCGCTCGATCGCTATTCAAATAATAATTGTGAATATTGGAATAGTGCTATTCTTAATTGAAGCTTAGATGAATAATAATGCTATTCTTAATTGAAGCTTAGATGAATAATCCTGCTTAGGTTATACAATAAATCAGAGCTTAAAGTGTGGCTGGACGGTCATGGACGGCGTCCATGCACTTATTTTTAAATCTGAACGCCGTCCTGCCACTTATTGGCCAGCACAGTCTGGAAAGGTAAGGGGCGTCCAGGCACTTATTTTGGAAAAGTAAGGGTCGTCTAGGCACTTATTTTGGAAAGGTAAAGAGCGTCTAGGCACTTATTTTTCCACACTTTAAGCACTATTATACATGTAGGCTACATGTATCTTTAGACTTGAGAAAAAATTAATGTTCACGTTCTTCCGATCATAGCCAAGTCTACAATTACTGTATATAAATATAAATCAGTTCATTCTAAGATCTTGCATTCGTTTCATTTCTATTATTTTTCTTCTCCGAATATATATCTGGAAATTTTTCGCCACGTCTTGTTGCGCCGAATGCCCAAAAGGGCGAGGGCGGGGTGGGAACGGGGCGGGGTGGGGAGAGATTGGGCGAGATAGGACGGAGAGAGGGGTGGGGTGGGGCGAAGTGGGGCGGAGAGTAAAGAAGGTAATTGCCATATGTGGGGATCGGGGGTTTGGGTGGGGCGAGAGAAGGGTGGAGTCCGGCACAGCGTTGGACCCGCGTGGGATGGAGGGGGGGATGAAAACCGGAAATTAAGCCATCAGCGCCGGGTAACTCTGAGGGACAGGGGCGATAAACGAAAATTTCCAGGTCAACGCCGGGTACCACAGCTAGTTATTACATGAGCGGAAAGTCTAAAATGCTCCGAAGTTTCATGTCCGCCGCTTCCTTCATTATTGTGAAACCGTTTTTTAAACGGTAGGCATAAGAAATTTGTCAGACTATTTCTAAGTGCAGCAATCAGCGTTCTTTTCGAGCTTTGAAAAGCAAACTTCTTCAACTGGTTATTTATCGTTTCTAGTTTGCGAATACACCACAGAATGTAATTAATGTTTCTGGTTTGCGAATACACCACAGAATGTAGGCCTAATTAATGTTTCTGGTTTGCGAATACTCCACAGAATGTAGGCCTAATTAATGTTTCTGGTTTGTGAATACACCACAGAATGTAATTAATGTATCTGGTTTGCGAATACACCACAGAATGTAGGCCTAATTAATGTTTCTGGTTTGCGAATACACCACAGAATCTAATTAATGTTTCTGGTTTGCGAATACACCACAGAATGTAATTAATGTTTCTGGTTTGCGAATACACCACAGAATGTAATTAATGTATCTGGTTTGCGAATACACCACAGAATGTAATTAATGTTTCTGGTTTGCGAATACACCACAGAATGTAATTAATGTTTCTGGTTTGCGAATACACCACAGAATCTAATTAATGTATCTGGTTTGCGAATACACCACAGAATGTAATTAATGTTTCTGGTTTGCGAATACACCACATAATGTAATTAATGTATCTGGTTTGCGAATACACCACAGAATGCCCCTATCTTTCCGGTCTTTTTAATCCTTTTGACATGACTACCGCTGGTAGGCTATTTGATGTACCGTCGTGTGTGTGTTTCGAGCTATTCTTGTACCAGCGCAATAGAATTTACTGCCTGGAGATATTTATACATTATACGAGGTCCTAATAATTCTTTGACAGGCTGGTGTCACATACTTCATGGCGACTGATTACACGACACTGGATGCCGTGAAAGCAAAGTTGCAGTCGCAGACGTGTGGGCAGGACAATGGCGCGACGACCACAACGACTGCAGCGCCACCTAACATACGTAAGCTATCAATTAAATATTGTACAGCATGGAAAATGCATTTCTTCATACATTCATCAATCCGTGCGTTCATCCATTCACGCAAAATATATAATCCGTCCAGACACCAATGGAATCATCGCGCAGCTCATTAATTAGCTGGAAAGTGAACACGTAAGTAAGCAGGCAGGTGCGTAAGGAAATAGTATTTATTTAGACATTCAACATAACACTTTGTAGGCATACATTCTACAAAACGGTATTACATCCATAGTGCGACAAGTAATCCATCTCCCCCATCAAATCGTCAAAACACACTAAACTCAAAAACTAAACACAAAACTCCTTGATCTATAACCAACCCCATAAGTTTGCCCAGTCATTCATCCACACTCTCATCACTCCAGCAGTCTGTCCCACCCACTCATTCACCCACGCAGTCACCAACCAATTTATCAGTTCACACACACACACACACGTCCTCACTCAGCTTCCTCCTCTCACCGTCCACGCACTTCGCTCATCCAACAGACTTGACCTCTTGGTTGCATACTCTAGAACTGCTATGTCTCAGTCTCGATCATTTGTCTCAATTGATCCTTCTCCATGGAATTCACTTTCTCCTTCTGTTCGCTCAACAATAACTCTGACATAGTCTCTCTTTTCTCTTCTCTCTTCTCAAAATCTGCTTTTTCTCGCTGGACTTTGCGCAATGCGCACTGAGAGCGCCTCTGAACCGTTCACCGTACTTGAGGCGCTTAATAAATGCTTAGATATAATACAATACAATACAATACAATACATTACATTACAATACAATACAATGCAATACAATACAATACAATAAAATACATTACATTACAATACATTACAATGCAATGCAATACAATACAAAGCAATACAACACAACACAATACAACACAATACAATACAATACATCCAAGAACAACATGCACCAGCTAATAACTACAGTAACACTCCCCACCTGCTGTCGCAGCCTGTACGGACGTCATGGACTTGGCTTTTGTCGTCGACGGATCTGGAAGTATTTGCGACAACGACGCCAACTTCGTGTACACCCGAGACTACACGTGTCAGAACTGGAACTTCATCGTCCAATTCATCCACCGAATCGTCGAAAACCTCAACATCCGACCACGATACACGAACGTAGCGATGGTCATCTTCGCATCGAAAGCGAGATTCGTCTGGGGACTTGACGCGTAAGTACTCTTTACTATAATTATAAGGCATTTGACTATAATTATTATTAGGAGAATTGTTACAGACGTACGAAAATGCAGGTGAATAGGAGGGTATGAGAGGTTAGTTCTATGAACGATTCAATATAATAATAATCACAATAATAATAATAATAATAATAATAATAATAATAATAATAATAATAATCACAGTAATAATAATAATAATAATAATAATAATTTAATAATAATCACAATAATAATACTAATGGTAGCAGTAGTAGCAACAGAAACGGCAACAGCGGGTGCAGCAGTAAAGGCATCAGCAGTAGCAGTAGTAGTAGTAGTTGTAGTAGTAGTAGTAGTGGTGGTGATAGTAGTAGTAGTAGTAGTAGTAGTAGTAGTAGTAGTAGTAGTAGTAGTAGTAGTAGTAGTAATAATAGTAGTAGTAGCAGTAATAGTAGTAGTAGTAGTAAGAGTAGTAGTATTAGCTGCTGCTGCTGCTGCAGCAGCAGTAGTAGTGGCAGAAGAGGAAGAAGTAGAAGATGTAATTGGAGCAAGAGTAGGGAAGTTTTTAGTAATTGTAACAGGATTCAATGTTATTTTATTTGAGCTTATAGTCCAATTATCTAATATTTACATGCTGCCATGACTGAAGACGCACTTCTTAGAAGGATCTAGGGGGAGTTCGATTAGTGCCTGTATCTGTGAGATATTCATTGAAACCAGTCACAGATCGATTCTTCTCGATATCCTTGTCCGATTTCCATGAAATTTCTAGGAAATGCCAACGCGCAGTATTTACCCAAACTCTTTTACGCCTGTCTATATCATCCAGATACACAGATAAAGATTCGCTTCTCTACGCCATCGACCACCTTATGTACCAGAAAGGTGGTACGACGGACACATCAGGTGGTCTAAACATGGTCAACACTATGGTATTCAACACACCGGCTGATCGACCGAACGCTACCAACGTAGCCATCATCATTACAGACGGCAAACCGACCGACCCATCATCGGTCCCTGCAGCCATTGACGCCGTCCATGCCAGCAAAGTCACGACCCTTGTGGTCGGAGTAACGACCCTGGTTGACGAAAGAACGCTTAAGCAACTCTCATCGCCTCCACAAGAAGTCAGTTTGATTTCTATTTTAAATGTAGGCCTATTTACATGTTGCTGAGATTTAAGAGGTGCTGAGGCATCTCGCTTTTTCTGTCTGTCTGTCTGTCTATTAGTCTATCTGTTTGTCTCTGTTAGGATAGACCCTTATATTGTTTCTATGTGCACTTGTTATAGCGCCCTTCAAGCACTCTACTTAGAGGCGCTCCCGACTGCAGAGCGGACACTGCATCGGAGTTTCACGCCCAAGGTCCCTACGCGGCGACTGGAGGTGGATTCGAACCTCGAACCTTCCGGCTTCAAGGCAACGACGCCACCACTACACCACCGCGCCCCCACACTTATATCTAGCTTATGCACCTGGTTATTTGCAAGTCGATTCATTGTTGTTATTAAGAACATACAGCTCGTGGTTGCATGCGAAGTTTGTGCAAACATCAGACAAATACACGTTGTGTAGCCTTAATGCATTTCATCATTATTTAGTAGCTTTATCAAAAGTATTTGATTTTCAATTAGTTGGAATGTTGATTTCTTCGTTGCCTTTCATGTTTTTGTCGATTTTGCTTCTCTCGAGAATAGTTCAGATCCATTATTTGTGCGCTGCCCGACTGTGGGTTTATGAGTTATACACGTGCACCTTAATATATAACAGGTATGGACCTATGATTATTTCAGTTGACAGTAAAGTGGTGGGATAGTAAGTGTAGAGGTTGGTCCTGTCAAACACTCGGAACCCAGTCAATGTACGCCATCCAGTTCTGAGTTTGTTACCCTAATCGCAATTGTAATCATAAATAGAAATTTATAAAGAGCTACTGTAACTAAGGCAAAGCACAGGACACCCAGCGTATTTATGAGTGCTGCGTCACATCAGTGGGTTTGTCCAAATGTTTGGAAGAGGAAGGATTGGATGGATGAGGGTTGGAATACCTTCGTGGAAGATCCACTCATGCTCAAGTCTTTTTGAACCGCGCGGATCCAATCACTAACTTCGGTCTTTCTATAATTATTACAGCTGCAGGCAAACTTCTTAATACTTCTTGGTATTTCATTCATTGTCATTTTTGGTGAGCTACTACTCCATTCGAATGTGTTTTAGTGCTTCCAGAAACCAGTAGAGAATCTAACTTAATTAAATGTATGATTGTAGCTGCAAATATACTATTCATCCGGTTTATTAAGTTGGTATTTACTTCACTTCTAAACAGCTCGGCGTCACGTACTTCGTGGCGAAAGACTACAGCATGATCGACGAAGTTCGTACATCACTTGCCAACCAAACCTGTAGAGCGGGATTGTCAACACCAACTTCAACTCCAACCACCCCCACATCAACCCCTACAACAACCCCTACAACCACTCCCACAACAACCCCCACAACCCCTGCATCAACCCCCACCTCCACAACAACCCCTACAACTACCCCCACAACAACCCCCACGACAACCCCAACGACGACCCCTACGACAACCCCCACAACAACACCCGGAACGACGGGAACTCCCCCTATCGGTTGGTACACTGACTCTCGTCACAACTCCGATATGAAATGTTCCTAAAATTTTACATTTCTTAAGTTTTTTTTCTAATAATATCTCTGCTTAACTTTAAAAAATCTAGTTGGTCGCTTTTTACTACATGTAGCTACAACGTTCCCTTATAATTTTTTATGACTTAATTATTTTTAAACATTCGTAGAACATCTTCAAGGGAGCTTAGTACCCATTTCGTATCATTTGCGTGTATGGCTGTTATTGTTGAAATTAATTGTCTCAAGTACCACGTTGTGCTGCCAACTGGATGGGCGGGGATTCAAATTTTGTCTGCACGTAGCAAACCCGGCTGTGATGGGCAGGCTTTACTCGAGCAGTAGCCTACTGTGGATGGGAAGATAAAAACGACGAGGGAGGGGACTGACCAGTCTCCCCAATTTGCACAGTCTAAGAAAAAAGGAAATCCTAGAACATAAAACTCGAGGTAGCTTAACGAACTAATCTTCTTATTAGTTCTACATAATAGGCCTACTATATGCAACTAGCTAATTTCTTTTTAAAAACAAGAAACGACATTGGTATCGGTTCCTGTATACAATTGTATATTGGACTTAGTCAAATTCATTGCTGTCCGTTCTCTTGAAGTGCCAGTCCCAAGCCTAAATAGAGGAGGGTGACGCTGATCGTCTTTGTTATGAACATCTTCATTAAACTGAAGCCAGACATAATATTATTATTAGATATCTCGTTTTTAGTCCCTTGAACTCCATTCTGATAAGAGAAATGAGATCCTGTATCATAGTGGGGCATTAAGAAGAACAGAAATAACAAATAAAATCAATTATTATGGAAACAATTAACAGCAAATGATTTAAGACCATATACGTCCTGCTCGTAACAGTATTTTTTGTTCCATAAATCTCGAGGGATCTTTAATTATTGTTTTATTTGATCAAAAAACAAATTATGGAAAAAGTGCTTATAAATAATAATAATTAATTACGGTCGTTTCTTTTGTTGTCAGTGTGTACGACTGTGATGGACCTGTGCATAGTCGTCGACGGTTCTGGTAGTATCTGTGACACCGATCCGACCTTCAACTACGACACAGATAACACGTGCAAGAACTGGAACCTCATTCTGCAATTTCTGGAGAACATTGCTCAAGACCTGACGGTTGGGTTGACGCAGATCCGAGTCGCACTCGTCCAGTACGAAACAACGGCGCGAGTGGCCTGGAAATTAACAGAGTCAGTTTATTTTATTTCATTTATTTATTGTTTAGGCCTATTGCCAAAGAAACAAAAAGAACATGTGAACAAGTAATAGATACAGAAATGGTCTCTGAGCAACAGGAATCCCGGAAAAAGCTAAGAGCTTATATTAACCTGGCTCCTAAATTACATTTACATTTCAGTCAACGATCCATGTCACACAGTTGTAAGCAAAAATGTTAAAAAGTGTCGATAGCCTGATGCTTGCTTAGAATCAGAGTTGTAGCTTTTCGACCTTGTGGTTCAGCATGCACGCTCGGCTATCGGGCAGAACAGAGCTTTCTCGAATGTCGGTCCCTCTGTTTAGAGTCACCCCTCCCCCAACCTCATCTCTGAACTGCGTTCCCTTCCGCGGGACCTGCCTGACTCTTTTTATAAACTGCTCAAGACTTTCTTCCGACCACGTGCCTGGGTCTGGACCGACTCGGCATTGTTTTAATGAAGCACGCCATATAAGTTTCATAGATAGATGGATGGATGGATGGATGGTAGGATGGTTGAATAGATTGACGGATGAATTGGTGGATGGATGTATGGATGGTGGTAGGATGGTTGAATGGATTGATGGGTGAATGGATAGATAGATCGATAGATAGACAGACATACAGATTGACGGACAGATAGATTTCTGCATTAAACACCAGCGTTACGGAAGTAAGTCGTTGACTGACGCAGTTTCGATAATTATTAATAATTATGCATCTATTTCAGTTACACAACGAAGGATCTGTTGTTGAACGCCATCAAGAATCTTCCCTACCGTAAAGGCGGTCGAACGGATACGACAGGCGCTCTGAACACAATGAGGACGCAGATATTCGGAACCCCGGAAGATAGACCAACTGCTAACAACACAGCCATCATCATTACAGATGGCAAACCGACAGACCCAACCACCGTCCCTGCTGCAATCAGTGCCGTCCACAACGCCGGAATTAGAACGCTGGTTGTTGGAATAACGACCGAAGTCGATGAACCGACCCTGGCCCAACTCTCCTCACCACCACAGAAGGTAGGGACTTTATGTGGGGGCTGGTGCTCATCTTTGGTGTCGTTTGCAGTATTGCTGCAACACCATCTCACTCGATCTAAATTTAAATGCAACTCACTCCGTTACTCACCTAATCTGACCGTAGATGTAAACGCTAATGTTTGATGGTCCGGTCGATGATCACCTGGTCAAACAGTTGCCATTCTTCAATCAGATGCGCCCTACGGTTACCGAAGTCATGAATAGGGGAACGAGAAACGCGCTCCTCCAGTGCATATACTCCGTATCGAGGTCTGGACTGTTGGGCGGCCACAGCTACGGGATGCGAAGCTTCTATCAGCTCGTCACCGACTCCACTCTGCCATGCCATGCCGCCTTATTCGACTCCAGTTCCTCCCTGAGGATATTTCCTCCTTTGAACGGCTATGTGTTAGGGCGGTTTCCAATCCCTTTACTGATGTCTTGTTGTGTGGGGTGTGTGCTGCACGACCTGCTATCACCGGTCAAAACGCCTCCTACCACCTGCGTCCACGGTTACATTCGCACTCAATTCCTCAGGCAGACTGTGTGATGAGCTAAACTTTCATCATTAGGATGATGATATTATATGCGATTTTGGATTTAGATTAATTTGCCTTTTGAGCATTTGACTGCCTTTATCAAATTCTATGAACTACACGGTGTCCCGATGAAAAGTGGAACCCAACAAAAGAGTCATAATTCGGTCAAAACTATCAGCATTTGTCTGAAATTTTAAACACAACAACAGTGGCCATATTGCCACCAACTCCTAAATCCGTGTATATAATTATAATTATATATACATAGCCTAATATTTATTACCATGTCTGCACACCAAAATGCGGAATTTGTGAAACAAAGACTATTCTCATCTTATCTTTACCTCTATTAGCCTACGGTTTCGTCTCACCGCATTCAAAGGAAAATCACAACGTCTCTGACATTTAGCTCAGCGCAACTGCAACTTATTACTTCCTCATAATATCTCTGCAACTCTGCTCAACTCACGTCACTTTATCTAATCTCGCATCAACTCATTCAATCTCTATTCTCATCATCACCTAACCTCATCTGAAATCGCCTCATCTCGCCTCATCTCGTATCACTTCACCTTGCCTCACCGATCAACCTTGCCTCAAATAGTTCGTCGTCTTTCTGAGCTAACAATCTGTGTTTGTCTTTGACAGCTTGGTGAAACTTATTTCATGGCGACAGGATTCGATGCACTTGAGACAGTCCGTCACGTACTGCAGACTCAAACGTGCGGACGCCAGTAGCGCAATATCATCACCGAACTGCTTCCGCATAATTCTAAGCAATAAAAATTGTTGTTGTTATTAGACTTCGTGTAGTTAGGGAGTCGTAACTTTGTCCCGATGTCAAACATAACGGAATCTTACATGTAGTAGGCATGCTCATGGGCGCCTGCAGATTTTCTGCTGGATAATATGGCAACGCACACATTGGTCACGGCTACATTGTTGAAGCAAGAGTTCAAAAATATGCCATGCTGGAAACTTAGAAACCGCAAATTTTCATAGAAATTCCCAAAATGCAAATTTCTCTCTGTGCAATATTAGTGTCATTGTCACCTTGTGAAGAATTTAGTTAAAAACACGAAGTTGCACATCAAAATAGGAGTCAGTTTTCCATGGAGCAATAGACCTTTTGCCCCTCGGTGGCGGGCGCCCATGTTTGCCCTTCTACGAAAGATGAAAGACTAAAATTTCATTGCCGATAGTTTGAAAGTTTGCCATGCAAGTTGCCGTGACTATGCAGTTTTGAATCCCATTTTAGGCGGTCATTGTAAGGACTTTTAACGCAAGTCTTTAATGAATAGGTGCCTCTCTCGTCGTTCGTGTAATGCTTTGTCGTTATTTAATGTCGGTTAGTGACTTCGTGTAAAATAACCACATTATGACTAATATTCTAACTTGTTAGGCTACATCTAATCGAATCTGCAGGCGGAACATGTTCCAGTGATAGGTGTGTCGGTGTGGTGGAAGAACGGTTAAAATGTTATTTAAATATACTGCCATGAAGTATTCGTAAGACACAGTTCATAACCATGTTTTAACATATTAAACAAAATGTTTTAACAGTGGTCAGCGTTCTTTTAAATTCAATTTCCATCTTAGTCACGGTAGGCCTATAGGCCTATGCCCAGCTGGACTATGTTCTAATCCCAGCTGGACTATGTTCTAATCTAATCTTTCTGCAATCTAATCTATTCTAATCTATTCTATTCCATTCTATTCTCATCTGACCTAATCTATTCTAAACTAAGCTACTCTAATCTCATATGTTCTAATATAATCGTGTCATTCTAATCTTGTCTATTCTAATCTAATCTTATGTAATCTACTCCAGACTGATCTCCTTAAATTTATTATCCTAGATACCTAGACCGCATTTGAAGAATGCACAAAGAATGTGGTTGATGGCTGAATCTGCTTTGACTCGCACGCAACTCTGTGCAGATTCGTATAAAATTATTATTATCAATGTGTGTAGGCCTATGCATGTGTGTGTATGCATGTGTGTGTGTGTGTGTGCGTGTGTGTGTGTGTGTGTGTGTGTGTGTGTGTGTGTGTGTATGCTTCCAGAGGCAAGCCAGTGGTTCATATTAGTCTAATTGGTGATGCAAGCAACGTAATTACATGCTCTTAAAAGAAAACGGGTTATGTAACAATTCATAAATATAGTTTAAGTCAACCGCTTCTGTAAATGTGTGAATCTGTGAGAAAAGATTTTTAACCAGAAGCTTCAGCAGTTCGGTTCCAGCAACGAAACACTCGCGAAAGAAACCGAGTTCCGCACGATGTCTAAGGTGCGTCAGCTCGAACATATTAGAGGACGATTGATTGGTCATAGATGATAGAACGATGTAACGCAAAGGACGATAATTAATCAATGAACACTTTTCCCAAAACTCACTCAGTCCACCGAGACACAATGCGAGAAAATCGAGAAAAACGATTTGTCATAGTTTTTGTCTGTATTAGTCATTACAATATATAATATTTATAATATGTCTGTTTCACTTATGTAAAATGTCAAATATAGGCCTACACTTACAAGCCAACCATGCAATGCAGAAAATTCATACTTACGCATTAATTATTAGTCATAGGTCTATTGGCGATTGTAATGTTGAATTGTGTGCACTAGGCCTATTTTGAAAAAATAGGTTTTACTGTTTTTCATGAAAACTTTCATCTTTCTAGTGAGCTTTGACCCTGTTTGATCATGTTTCCTATAGATTTGCATAATTATAAGGAATAACATGCATGGCTGTGATAACTAAAAATTTTCAAAAAATAAGATTTAGTAAGTTACTAAGTTTTGGAATAGTGCACCCCCGCATCATTTGGTCATAGGATGATTGGTCATAAGGTCTATCTGTCATAATATGTGACAAAAAATTACCCGAATCTTATTCTTAAAACAAAATTTAATAGAGTCTATACCGTTGGTAAACTAGGCCATCTTCTTTAGATAATCTATTGCATGTAGGCTTATTATGGGTATTCAGCAGTTTTAGACAAATACAATAATTAATGTCAATCAAGAAATTTATTTGAGTTTTACGTATCTTGTTTTAAATTAGGGCCTACATATTATATTAAAATCAGAAGATCTAGTAAATGTTGGCGGGTGCCTTGACCTCGTCGATAAGTAGCCTATATATTCGCCTAATTGGGCAAATCCCTAAATATGGTCATGTCTCAAACTACATGCTTGAGGTACTTCACTAGCTCCCTATTCGCCAGCGTATTGAGTTCAGGGTAGCTGCATTGGTATGGCGATGTTGTCAGGGCTTCGCCTCAATTTACCTCCGAGAACTATGCAGCTTTACATTGGGCATCCAAGGACGTCGTCAGCTACGCTCCGCTGATAAGAGAGTCCTCTTAGTTCCTTTTGCTCGTGCTACTACCATGAAGAATCGAGCTTTTTCTGTATTTGATCCAGTGGTGTAGAATGGCCTTCCTTTTGAGCTACGCCTACACCCTGGGACTCTACAAAGATCCCTCCTTACTAAACTTAGAACTGTTCTTCTTGGGGCGCTGGAGTCGGGAGCGCCTCTGAGTAGTTTGTTTCTTGAAGGAGCGCTATATAAATGTCCAAATGAATGAATGAATGAATGAATTCGATAGCTGCACTTGACTAGTAATGCCCGATCGACCATGTAACTGAACAATTGCCCTATGACCAATCGTCCGTCCTATGACCAATTGTCCTATGACCAATTGTTCCATGACCAATTATTGTCCTATGACCAATTGTCCTATGACCAAACGTCCCTATATAGCTCAAAACAATTATAGTCAGCTGTGCCAGCATTGATATTAGTGTCGTGCTCAATAACAGTGTAGGCATAATAATGATTGATTTTTCATCCTTGGATTGCCACACCACAGATTTTTTCTTACAGCTTTAATCTATTGATTTCGAATTCTTCAATAGCCTACTTTTGCGACCTATTTACATATAAAACTGTTTGAAAAGCTTCACGTCTTTTCGCCGAACCAATATTTACATTGGTCAATCTCATGGTTCTTTCATCGTATTTCTATCCGTCCTAGCAGTAACGTCCTATGTACATGTATAGATCTAATAGGACTTGCTAAACTCGTGTGAAAGTGTACTTCATCTGACCTACTGTACATTGTGGCCCCAAACTGTAATGTAACAAGTTGCATTTCGACAATACAAATCGTTACAACTTGTATTGTAACAACAAGCATGAAACCATCATGGTACTCTGTCCTTTTCGCTCAATCATCTTAGTCCCTTGTAACATCTTCCATCCATAAATTATGGTCACTCCATACAATACTCGACCCAGGCCACATGATCTAACCCTACCTAGAGTTGATGCCTTTGCAAAAAGATCTTTATTGTGAGAGTGTCGAATGAGTTTGCATAAATGTTCCAATTATTTATTTTGTCCGTAAACTACTATGCGTTTACTGGTAGTCTAAAAAAATATTTCTACTTAGGCCTACGTACTAACACAGAATAGCCTACAGAACCAAGTGATGACATGAAAGATATCCAGAGCAACGTAATTATTGTTGGGTTTCATTTTCCAAATACTTTACAGATCTACGGAAATCAATTCTAAGAAGACTGTTTAAAAAAACTGATTAGGCCTACTTTCAGTAGCTTGCCAAGTTACATGCAATTATGGGAGAATGTGTCGACTATAAACAATATTACAGCAACATTGTTGCACCGACTAAAAGCCGTGCAGTAAGACCACAAGGGGTTTAAAACAACAATAATAACTCCTTCATGAATGGACACTATATATGCCTAGATTTTCATTCGGCCAGATTGATTTTTAAACACCCAGCAGAGCCAGAACTACACTCAAGAGGATATAAAGGTCCCTCAAAATATTTCGTAAGTTTTCATCAAACCTGACTCATTAAATTCGAAAGGTGTCTAACAATGATTATTGTGCGGAATTTATTTCAAATGTAGCCTATATCGTAGCCGCATATGCCTAATGGCTATTTTAATTACGATTCTTATAGCAGTTGCTATTGAGCATTTAGGCTACAGAGTCCTACTCAGTGATCCAAAGTAATAGACTAATATTATAAGTTGAGGCAATATAGAAATCTGTCTGTCTATATTTGCGTATTTCCATGTCTGTCTATGCCTACCCAGCCGTCTGTCTACACTTAATGTCTTACATTATTTATATAAGAGATATATATATGTTTAAGTTGTTTGCGAATTTACAACTTCGTCGAATTAACATTTCCTCAAATTCCATAGACTTGTGACTTGTGACTTGATCGTGCAACGCTGAGAATACAAGCTATTCGTCCTGACTTCTCCAGACCCGACTTTAATTCAAGGAATCCTATGCATTGAATATCACGGTTCAGTGTGAGTCTATATGGCGCTAACCAGTCCATTTGAACGGGCAGTAGAGGTGGCATATTTTATATTGCTTAATAAAATTCAATGATGCGTGGCAAGCACTCCAGGGTTAGACAGCAGCTGCTACAGGTGGAATAATAATTATTTTCATACAACTGCAGGTAAGGGACTAGCCTATTAATAATAGCTAATACTTTTAGATGAATTTGGGTCCTCCTGGTGTATTTTGTATTAGAACAAAGTAGAATATAAAGATTAGAGTGCAATATTACACAATAGATTAATATAAGTATAAGAGAATATAATGGAGTAAAATAGATCGCGTCAGATAAAGTCAGTTTGGCTAGAATCCCTACAACAAGCCAGGCCGCGTTCGTCACTTGTAACTGCAGCATTTGCATAGCTATTACATCTGCATCTGCATTAGCATTAGCATATGTCCTCCATCGGGCAATCAACATCTTTCTATTTTCGGTATCATCCTGAAAGAAGTAGGCTATCAGACAGAAATCACATAATTATAAAAAATTCTCAACCCCGCGAGTTCGTTACTAATTGGGTTGGGAATGAGGTAACGAATGTCTTATGGAAGTTGTAGCGTTCTTTTTCTGACAGGGCTGTTTTTAAGGAATTTTTAGAACTGCACAACTCCTTCTTTCCTTTCCCATCTTCCATGGTAAATTACTTCCAATCGGATGACAATTGCCTTTTTTGCTAGTTTTAAGTGCACAGAACTTGTGACAGAACTGCTTCTAGAACTGCACAAATCCATTTACAACTGCACATTTTGTGTACAACTGCCCGTTAAAAATGCCCTGTTTTCTGGTAGTTTAACATGACCTTGCAAGACATTCGTATTCAAAATTAATGACAATGTAAATATCGGGGAACACCCCAATTGTTGGCACCATCGTGTCAAAAGTTTATGCAGTCCGTACTGAATGCCAATGTTTATGATGCTCTTTTTAGGTCAATTTTGAGCTCTTGAAGCAATTAATCTTTTTGGACATATAGCGGGGTCCACCAAGACGCTAAAAAATGGGAAACCCGTATTTAATGTCGGTAAGGATGTTGAAACAAACTTGATCTTCATTAAGTAGTTGACGAAATTGACAATTTATCTGCTAAAGCTATAAATTCTGTGACGTCGCCCGACTTTTTGCAGCCAGGAAAGAGCCATGACATGGCAGCCGTGTAAGCTTAAGTAACCAGTAGGCTACAGAAGGCGATTTATGGCGCCCGTGGTAACAACCCTATTGTGCTGATCATAATTTTATTATAATCTCGCGCTACGGCATCGGCCATAGCATTTGCTATAGTGTCGCTGCACTGTTATAATTGCTTGACCAGATTTCATAATTATGGACGAGGTCTCCTGCTTTCTGCTATATTTTGTAATACAAATTTTGACATATCACCCGAAATCTTCTGGCTGGGTGACGACCAGGGAAAAGGCTTTTTTTTATCAGGGTATCTGCCCTGCCTTGCCCTACTGTAGCGCCGACTCTGAATGAATTACAGAAGCCTCTGATATTTGAAAGTAAGCGACGTTGACTGTTCAATGTTGAATTCAGAGTAGACTACTCTACTAACTCAGACTATTAGAGCAAAAGAATTTTTTATTCATAGCATATATGAGAATTCAATCACTTGTCTATTCACTCCTATTGTTTCTACCCATCCACCTATCCATCCATCCATCCATCCAAGAACTCCTCCTATCTATTCATCCTTCAATTTTTAACTGCTTCTACCAATAATAATAATAGCAATAACAATAAGTCTGTTTTCTTTCTGTCTCGGGCGTCGCTGTGTTTACGAAGCAATAGTAAAAATGCAGATGCCGCCAATGCGTAGGATGGGCGGAGATTGCAAGACTCGAGCCGTCAGTCAGTCCTCTTGTGGTGCATTGATGCGTGATATATGACATCTCTCGTATAGCCTACCAATATATTTAGTGATTATGAAATTTAGGTCATATTTAGTTGACATCGTAATATTATTATCGCCATTGCAAGGCTCGTTTAGGCCTATAAGAACCATTTTTAAGGGAGCTTAGAAAACATTGTCAATCTGTCAACTTCGGCTTTAAAAACATATTCAGCACGCTAAACATTTTCAGCTTACAGTAGACCTACATTTTTATATCTGAAAACATTTTTATATCTGAAAACATTTTCATCTCTGAAAACATTTTCAACTCGGAAATCAGTTTTTGATCATCTTAAAACAGGTGTTTCTAAAACTTTGACTGAATTCTGTATGACGTTGGCTGCTATGATCACCACGGAACCAAACGAGCAAGCTACGCCATTGGCGATCTGTAGGCCTAGTGTGCAGATAGACAAGGCTCAAGTATTGTATTGTATTGTGTTGCATTGCATATAAGCATTTCTAAAGCACCTCTTACAGACCAGCTATTCAGAGGCGCTCTCAGCGTGACAACCCCGAGGAAATAAAAAAAGACATCAAGTAGGATTTCAATGTGGCTCAAGTCTTAACCTTCTCCGTCTTTCAGGTAGCTATGTTTTCAGCACAGCCTATAGAGACCCAAAAGTGTGGACATAGAAGTTTGTATAACTGCAATCGCATAATTTATTTATTTATTTATATAACGCCTCTAATAGAGAGATTCACCTGATGCATTAAGGTATAATTATAATACTGCATGCGACAACATACATAACCTTGAATTCTTGATAACCAGACATTTTAAATTTATCACTGGCCACACTTTGCATCTGCGTTCAGCATATTCTTTAGCTGTCTATTATTATTGTTATTATTACGACCCGTCAAGTGACTCCACAGGACATCAAACATGGCCTTTCCTCTTTCTGTCAAATACGAACAAACCAATAACCCGCAAGTATGTGAACACGTGCATATTTGCATAAGTTGGTCACGCAACGCACCATACGCGATGTATTTTGCCTCTATGTAAACATTGGACAGGTCGTCAAGAGATGCTCGTCAAAAAGTCTTTTCTGTGGCGTCTTATTATTGCAGACATAAAAGACTCTTTGAAAGCATAAACTTGCCCTCTGTCGCGGCCATTCACGAAGCTTTAAATGATAGGCCTATGTGTCTGCGTGAATTGATTCCAATACACAGAGTTTTTGAGCGCATTTCCATAAAGCACGATGTACGATTTATTGCTTGGTTTAGTATTAGCCTATACCTATCTGTCAACATTACCTTACATGGATGAAGGTCGTTTGGACAATTATTTTTACACCGAGTATGACCCAGATGAACACTATATTAAGAGATTATTGCCACTCGATAAAATAGTGCTCTGGTTATGTAGTAATATGTACATGAGAGATTTGCAAGCAAGCTCAATTGTTGTTGTCAAGAAATTGCCCACCTTACGGGAATATAAAAAATTGAAGAACGTATGTGAAGGTCACTGTGGGAATGAAGAAACCTAGCAGGCATATGCAGATTAATTTTCATATCGTGTCCTATTGCCTATGGAATAATTAGAGATATGCCTACCAATTATATAGGTCTACGACTGTGTTTGTATCACACTGTCTTGTATGAAGTTTGCTTGCGAGGGTAAAAGGAGCTTCTTCATTCCATTTCATAACGCGTTCACTCGTTTATTCATTTTTTCATTTTTTCATTCATCAAATCATCAATTATTCTGTTCTATGTTTTTATTCATTCACCCTTCCCATCCTCCATTGTGAACTATTCCCAACCGGATGACAATGAACAATTTTGACTATTTTCCACTACATAAAAATGCTTTTCGGCTTCACAATTTCACTTTTTGTGTAGAACTGCACGCGAAAGAAAAGCCAGCCATCTGGTCTGTAGTGATTCGAGAGAGTTGCTCTTCAAGCCACTGATGCGAATCAATAAACATCAACCTTCGGTAGGCCGCAGTTTTCTTGTGGTATTCCAGAAAAGCGGTAGGTCACAACAACACGGGCGTGTGGGAAGTCAGGGCAGTCTGAAGAAAAAACTGTAGACATTCAGGCAGATAGACACAGGGACAGACAGACACAGGGACAGATAGACAGAGGGACAGACAATCAGGTAGACAGACACACACACACAGATAGACATATATATGAAGACCGATAGACCGATAGACAGACAAACAGACATAAAGACAGACACGAAGACAGATAGACACACATAGTTATAGGCTTCTAATTCGCA
>OX457041.1:5806408-6128908 GCA_949752735.1 Lumbricus terrestris | reverse complement strand
CTTCATTCTCTTCCCGTTCTCCATGGTAAATTAAATTACTCCCGATCGGAGAACAATTACCTTTTAAAAATAGTTTTCACTGCACATAAATGCTTCTACAACAGTACAAATCCATTTAGAGATGCATATTTTGATTGCAACTGCACGCTAAAAAGCTCTGCATCTTAGACGATTTCCGCATTTAGGGCCTACATTACTTCAATTTGTGTCCATGGGCGCCCGCACATAGAGGCAAGGGGGGGGCACTTGCCCCCCCTGGAGAACTGAAACAAAATTTTTCTAACTACTTTTGAGGTTTATGAAATTTCTTCCCATTGAAATACTAATGTTAGGAATGATACACCTTCAGTAAAAGTCAGAAATTTAAGTAATAAAATCTCTTTATAAATAAGGAAGCTCCTAATTTTCTGCCTTGCATTTTGTCAAGCTCTTGCTGAAAACGGTAACAAATGATAGACTTTTAACCCTCCCGTGGGTGCCAATACAAATAGTATTCCTATCGATTATGGCCTACCTGTCTGGAATCTCGCTGTAGGCTAATGCAATTTTTCACAACTACGCAAAAATTAATTATCAAAAAATTACACTAATATAAAAATTTGAAATTTATCAGCAGCCCATTGAAATTAAGTAATGGAGATCTACATAATCACCAGCGTTATATATGGAATCAAGTCTGCTTTAAGTCAGGCTGCATTTTGTCCATTTTGCATGCTGCCAGCTAGTACAGAATTTAGGTAGGTCAAGCTGTAGAAACTTGGATAATTGACTCTGTTTATCACGC
Source organism: Lumbricus terrestris (assembly GCA_949752735.1). Lineage (NCBI taxonomy): Eukaryota > Metazoa > Annelida > Clitellata > Crassiclitellata > Lumbricidae > Lumbricus > Lumbricus terrestris. Next base: position 6,128,124 of record OX457041.1, on the reverse strand, counting down.
CTCGAGATTTTCTCCCAAAACCAACGTCTCCTCTGTTCAAAAGAGTTGATACCCCATTCTTCTGATCCTCGGGATCCTCCACCTTCCTAAACGACACTTGCATTAACATCTGACCCTCTGGATACAGGACTCGGACCTCTTTCTTGACAGCCCTTTGAACAGCCTGATGACTCGATGCAGCGCTTCTGAATAAGCTGGTGCCCTACAACTGGCTTTGGAGTGGCACTTTAGAAGTTTAGAAATTATGACTAAAATATCGAAGTAACTTAATGGAGCATTTGCTCCTTAAAACTGATACCTGTTTTTCGTTCATTTATTCATTCATTCATTATATAGAGCCCCTTCAAAAACCTACTTTTTAACATTCTACTTTTGATTTTTAATACATTTCTTCACTCTAAGAAAACTATTCATATTGAAAATGATATAGGTCTACACCAAAACTACCCATATTTTCACTTTCCAGCTTTGCAATTTTTAAGCTCTTGCGACTAGGAAATTTAACAGTGACCAACTTAAAAATTTTGCCCCCCCTGCAAAAATTTCTGCGGGCGCCCATGTTTGTGTCCTAAATATTCGTCTCATATTATTGCAATTCAGGCCCGTGACTGTTCTGTATGGGGACCCGAAAGTTCTCTCATAAGCCCTGCTTAAGGTTACATTATAATAGGCTAATTATAAATGCATCGCTTTTGCATAAAATGTGCCTATAAGTACTAGGTGCGTATATTCTTATGGTGTATAAGCTATACAATGCTTTAATTTGTATTTTAGAGTTCAGATATGGATGGAATTGTGCAATATGTGCGCTTATCTGGCTACACGCATCTTCTATCGGCGTGGTCAATGGCCAAACAGGTAAACTTCACCATAAGTGTTGGTTTATTTCAGAATGATGATGATGATTGTGCTCTGCCTGAAGGCAGGTTCATTGTCTTACGCCCCTGGGGATGAGATGAGTGAGGTGGTTTCCCGTTGCCTTCCTCACAGACAATGATGGGTAAGCAACTTGCCCAAGGTCGCTCCGCAGAACCTTGCGTCCCTGCGTCCCACACGTGCTAGCCCGAGATTAGGGGTCTGCGGGTATACCCGTACCCGCGGGTTTACGCGGGTACGGGTCGGGTACGGGTCGGGTACGGGTCGGGTACGCTTTTCACGGGTCGGGTCGGGTACGGGTAGGATCATCACGGGTACGGGTATACCCGTTTTTACCCGTACCGCCATATAGTAATTTCTGTATCCGCCCTTGTCTGGGTTGAATAAGGAACAAACGTGCTTACTTGGTCATTACCATTTGCCTGTGACACGAAACGGAGTATCCCCCCTGAAAGCTATCCGGGGGGATGAATTAATCTATCCCCCCGGATGGAATTAACCGGTCTATACTATCCGGAGGGATAAACCATTCTATCTTCTTTTTTGAAAAATGCGCATAATAAAAAAATTTATGCCGTAATCAAAATTTTAAGTGACTCTAATTGTTTTAAGTGTCCTAAGCAATGCTCAGATAAAGGAAACTCGAATTTATTTAGTGACTCTGAGTGTTTTTAAGTGTTTTAAATGTTTTAATTGCTCTAAAAACAGGGCAAAACAAATTATCTAGTAGGAATAAACATACCAGTTAGTGTCATTGTTCAAAACAAAGCAGATGAAAATCAATTTGCAAAGAAAAATACACACGGAGGCGGTTTTTTCGACTTTTTTTAATTTGGGGGGATATAATTAATACGGGGATACTCTATTTCGTGACACCTGCATTGATCCACTCCTATTGAATGAACTTCCTTCATCAGTTCGCTATGCCAACCTCTGTGATAGTCTTCCCTCATATCTCTCTCTCTTTCTCTCTTTTCTCTCTTCTCTCTCTCTCTCTCTCTCTCTCTCTCTCTCTCTCTCTCTCTCTCTCTCTCACTCTCTCTCTCACTCTCTCTCTCTCTCTCTCTCTCTCTCTCTCTCTCTCTCTCTCTCTCTCTCTCTCTCTCTCGCCTCCGGTTCCGTCTTTCCTCGCACTGGAAGCGCTTCTGAAAGACTCTGAGAGAAGAGAGGCGCTTTATTAATGGTCAAATGCAATACAATTTACAATATATGAATCGGTTGTGATTGTCTTCCAGTTTGTTACAAGATGGACCTGTCTTTCCTCATTGATATGTCGGGAAGCATTTGCGACAGCGATCCAACCTTCAACTACGACAGAGATTCGACGTGTAACAACTGGCATTCCATCGTTCAGTTCGTCTACCAGATGGTGGCCAATCTCACCATCGGACCAACCGACACTAGGGTCGCTGTTATCACATTCGAGACAATGGCCGTTCTTCGATGGAACCTGGCAAAGTACGTGCTACCAAATAATTTTTTTTTATCCAATTACAATTTCAATTAGGTCTCATAATAATACATTTCCTGTGGTTGGTCAATGCAGAAGGTCAATGCATAAAGCAATGATGTGTTGAAGTAGGCGTATTACAAGTCGACATTAGGTCAAATCTCAAATGTGTACATCAACAGCACACTGTCGATTGCGTGAACGTAAGGCGAGGGAGAGGATTTGCCATCCTCCATAATATATATAACTGAGGCCGCGAGGCTAAAATACGCACACTTACATGCAGGGCCGTCTTATCCAATAGGCACAGTAGGCACTGTGCCTAGGGCCTACGAACTTTCCAGGGCCTACGAAATCCTGAAAATATATATTAAAAAATAAATGCAGTGATTGGTCAAGGACCGGAAAAAACAAACAGAATTTGTATTAATAATTCAACAAATTTAAATTTATAAAGCGATGGCGATTTTTCATTAGAATTTAGACCGAAACGCCGCTAACCGGAAGTCGAAAATCGGAAACCGGAAATATAAAACATGATTCAGCATAATTTTAAGAAATAATGTAAATGTGTTGCAATTTGAATTAATATAGAGTTGAGTTGGATAGGCCCTTGGGGCCTACGAATAGATTCATATGCAAAAGTGCCTAGGGCCTACAATGACCATAAGACGGCCCTGCTTACATGTACATTCAAGTCTTAAATTGTGACTGGACAAATCCTGGACTGAGTCCACGCGTCATTTTCAAATCCGAACGACTTCCAGTCACTTATTAGACCAGGGAAACGTAAGCACTTTCAAACTCTTCAAGCGCTGCTTAATTCTTGCTATATTATTCTTCTTGCCCTTCTGTTTATATTAATGGCGTGCAACAACCTATTTCTATCATCCGCTCGCAGATACCAGGACAAGGCGTCTCTGTTGAGCGCCATCCAGAATATACCGTACAGCAAAGGCGGTCAGACTAACACGACCGGTGCTCTACAGCTCCTCAACACTCTGGTCTACAACGCTGAAGGAGATCGACCCGATGTTAACAACACTTGCATCATTATAACAGACGGAAAGCCGACGCAACCAGGGACCGTTCCAGCTGCCATTGACGCCGTCCATAATAGTGGAGTCAAAACATTTGTCGTCGGAGTCACAAATCAAGTGGATGAGGACACGCTGAAGTCGCTGTCTTCCCCGCCGAAACTGGTATGACTGCAATGCTGGTAGTTTAGTCGTGACTTGTACGGTGGCTGATTGTTAAATTTGTCTGTTCAGTAGACGTGTTTAAGCCACAAAATGAGCTTTTACGTAGCGATCTGTGATTTGAAGATTTTCCCCACCTTGACCGCCAATCTTCTCAAACAAGAAGTACTGTCTATCACAGCACGCATCCACCGCAAGATTTAAAGCATGTATAAGAGCATGTGAAGATAATTATATTCAAAGAGAGAGGGAGGGAGGGCGAAGACGTTGTTTCGGGTGGTCCTTTAGATGTGAGTTGCAGTAGTCTAGGCGGAGGCAGATGAACGCACGAACCGTGGTGGCATGGGCGGGTGGGTACACCGATCGTGTGGTGACTCCGAAGCGCCTTACTTGGAAAAAGGAGTCAGAGAAAGTCTGTGGAAAGTGGAGTTTCGACTGTGATTGCGAATTATTTTGGTCTTTTTGTCCGGCAGGCGAACGTCTCGTATTTCGCGGTCGCAGATTTCCAGACGATAGACATCGTCAGATCTCAGCTAACAGCAAGCACATGTGAGCAACCGACGAGTCCAACAGCCAGTCCAACTACACTGGCTATGACTACACAATGTTCAACGGCAAATACTCCCACGACGCCAAGTTTCCCACCAACTACGCCCACTACACAGAGTTCCCCACCAACTATACCCACTACACAGAGTTCCTCACCAACTACTACCACTTTGCAATTCTTGTCGGGATCAACGGCTGCCTATGGTATGAACAGCTCGTTTTCAACGTCAGTTTTATATTCCTCCTACTTGTGGGGCGCGGTGGTGTAGTGGTGGCGTCGTTGCCTTGAAGCCGGAAGGTTCGAGATTCGAATCCACCTCAAGTCGCCGCGTAGGGACCTTGGGCAAGTCCTTCACTCGCAATTGCTCAGCGCTTCGGCGTGAAACTCCGATGCAGTGTCCGCTCTGTAGTCGGGAGCGCCTCTGTAGGGAGCTTGAAGGGGCGCTATAACAAGTGCACATACAAACAAACAAACTTGCTATTCTTCTTCCCCCTCATCCGCCTTCTCTTGCTATTCTTTCTCCTCCACTGTCGCCTCACACTTCTATAATGTACCCCTTCCTGTGCTCTACAGATTCTCAACACTCAGGTCTACAACACAATGTGTTCTCTCCGTATCTTTCATTCGCATCATTAGACCTCCGCTCTGCCAAGTTCTTCTTCCTGACTTCTTCTTCCTCCTAAGTTCTTCTTCTTGGTGCTATATAATAATTGTTGTTGCTGTTTTTCTTTCCACTGACACTATACCTTAATATCTTTGTAGCCTCTCATCCTTGGACTGCTGAGTCGAGATATCTAAATCTCTAAATGTCAACTCCCAGCCCGGGGCTTGAACCGCAGTCCGTTGCAACCAACAGACGAATGCAGCTCCCGCTTACCGGTGTAGCTGACAGTATGTCAGAATACATGCCGTTTAAGATGACAAGCATCGCAACCGCAAATATAACAAGCTTACTCAAACGCGATGAGTCGTGCCAGAGACTGATAAGGCGGGTTTAGCGGGAACGAGGGAAGCTTGGAAGATGGAGGATGCATATATAGGGTAGGAATGCTTAAAATGGCGAACTGCAATGAGGAGCGTAGAACCTTCGGGGTTATAGGAAGAAGAGCACGGGGTATATAGATTGTAGTCGGTGAGGAGTGATTTCCAACCTTCGCGTTAAAAGCTGAGGCTCCTCATATTCTCCGTAGAAATTGACCCTTGTAGGCGCGTTAGCAATAAAAATCTGCTGGACAATGATCATCTGTTCTAAATCTGGTTTTAAGCCCATGACAGGTAAGCTGGTAGCCGACGATACTGTGCCGGTAACTCTCCGGAGAATATGACCATGAAACCTTGGCCTTTAATGCCAATTCTGACCTTAACTTTTACTGCAGCCACAACACTGCAGTGCCGGTGAAGAGAACAATGCGTATGATTGTAGTCTGCAGGGAGGCCATGGACCTGGTTTTCGTTGTCGACGGCTCGGGGAGCATTTGCGACACGGACCCCAACTTCGATTTCGCACGAGACACGACTTGTCAAAACTGGAACTTCATCGTCCAGTTCATCGGACGAACCTGCGACCTGCTGACCGTCGGGCAGAACGCAACGAGGGTCGCCATGGTCCTGTTCTCATCCAACGCCCGCCTCGTCTGGGATCTAGGGACGTAAGTCCTTCGCAAGCGAATCTGATCTGATTTAAGCTAAATAATTATCAAATCTAATCTTATCTGATATCGAATCTTATCTCAAGTAACTTATCGTGACGTCATTTATTGTTTGCGGTTTGTTCTAATATATTCTAAACTATCGGAATCTGATGGAATCTTATGAAGACTGATCCTGTTCGTTCTGATCAAATTTAGCAGCATCTAATTTTATTTTATCTGTTGGAATTTAAAGAGAGTATACAGTGCACAAAGCGATGTACTCTGCTTTATGCTCCAAGTAACATGAGCAAAGCTATAGTCGAGTTTGATTTATTCAAAGCTGGAAAGATTTAACTTAGTCTTGTTTACTATAGAATGGATTGGTCTGTACAATGATCACAGATTGTTCGCTGCTCTGTGCAGGAACAAAATGGCGCTATAGAAAATTTCAAAATTGGGGATATTCAATTGGATTAAACTGAACTTACTGAAGTCTAGCTGAGTTAGATTGTATTTTGAATAAGAACGGATTTGATAAGACTGGACAATAGTAACTTAGCCTTGTTCAGAATGGATTAGAGTGGACTAAAATAGAACAGAATAGAGCAGAATATAACAGAATAAAATAAAGTAGAACAGAATAGAATAAAATAGAACAGCCTATAACAGAATAAAGTAGAGCAGAATAGAATAAAATAGAACAGAATAGAACCGGCTAGAACAGAATAGAATAAAATATAACAGAATAGAATAAAATAGAACAGAATTAACAGATTAGATTCGCCCGCATCAAATCCAATCTAGTCAAATGAGACCAAATTAGATCAATTAATATGTACACTTAAAAATATTGATTACTTTGCATAACCGCAGGGCATTTTCGCCTACATCACCTCGTCTAAAGCCGCAGTATTTTCAAACCTGTAGCCAAGCTCTAGGACCTGTGGAGAAAACCATAATAATAATGTGGCTTGTGGGTCTTCATTAAAGTAGGCCAGGGTCGTAAAAGGTTTTTTTGCTGAGACATAAAAGATGCATCTTCACCGACGTGTTTAGTTATATGAGGGTTTTTGACGAATGCGATCTATCAAAGCCCAGAAACGTAATAGCAAATACATACATACACACACTTTCAGACATATAGACATACTGTAACGTAGATACACACATACATATATACATACATACATACATACACACATACATACATACGTACATACATACATACATACATACATACATACATACATACATACATACATACATACATACATACATACATACATACATACATACATACATACATACATACATACATACATACATACATACATACATACATACATATATACACACATGCATGCACGCATGCATGCACGCATACATACGCATATACATAAAAGCGTACGCACATAGGCTACATAGAAATATAGATGCATGCATAGATACATTCATTAGTATGCATACACGCATACACACCTAAATGCCTTCACCTTCTGCAAAGCCTACTGTGCAAAGCATCCAAAATAGCCATGACACTATCATTGTGTCTCCTATCATCATCGAAAGCCAATTATTCCGAGGGCTCCAGACCATGTCATCGTGCTCATGAATCATATCTGATGCGCAGAGCCAGACATTCAATTGAAGGGCTGAAGAAAAGCATAAGAAAGCGCTTTGTGAGTTGCACAACAAGCATTATATTAGTGTTTTGATATCACCCACACACATAATATGAATACATACAATCGTGCATAGAAACATACGCTCTTAACTGAAGGTGTCACTAAAGAATAAGTCGTAGGCTAGCTTCTTTACTTCCAACGCAAGCGTATAAACCAGTTCCAAAAATAATGTTGTTTGTCGTCAACGAGTCACTTGTCCGCCTTTGAAAAGACGTGCTCGTTCATTCAGTTTGGAGATTTTTATAGCGCCCCTTCAGAGTTACTACTCAGGATCGCTCCAGACTCAACCTTGGCTGAGAAGGACGATATTAAGACTGGGACAAAATGCTTTTGCCTATGAGAAAACCCCATAGGCCTAAGGGGCATCGACAGTGGAGTCCCCCACCCTACGACTGGGCCAATAACAGAGAAATGCACAAAATAATGGATTAGGAAAGTGTGTCAATGTTGTTCGTTGATCCACAGCTGAAAGATGACTTGTTCCCAACATTGATAGAATTATTGTGTACGGAACAATCCTGCCCCGTCAGAGACGGCTTTGGTGCTGACCAGAGTAATTGTAACCCTCAGGGCAAACTGAGCCGTCTAGGACCGTTAGATAACTCGGCGACCAGGGAGTGGCCAGTCGCAGTCCTTCCTTCTCGTCATCCGTCCATGCCTACATGGCTGTTCTGGACGTAGACAGTGTAGTCATAGCCGTCACAGTCGTTGGTATCCACTCTTCCTTCATTGCCGAAGCCGCAGTCCTGTTCCTGGACGGCAGGTACACAACCAACTTAATTTTAGTGTCCCCTAAAAAGGTTGACGGCTTTGATTTAAAAGGCAACACGTGACATGACTTTCTCTCTATATAATTTTCACACTACCATAAAACCGGTTTGTAATAACTCACTCTGGAATATTACTGCCAATTTTATTTATTGAAGCAGTCATAATAATTATTTCAAAGGAAAGACATTTTTATTACTTGCAGCTACAACGACAAAGCGTCGCTCCAGAGCGCCATCAGTAACCTCACGTACCAGAAGGGAGGCACCACGGACACAACAGGTGGTCTGAACGTCGTCAATTCCCAGGTCTTCAACACACCCTCCGATAGACCTGATGTCCCCAACACGGCCATCATCATAACCGATGGTAGACCCACCAATCCCTCGACGGTCCAGCCTGCCATTGATGCGGTCCATGCGAATGGTATCCGAACACTTGTTGTTGGGGTTACTGGCCAGGTGGACGATCAAACGCTTAAGAGGCTGTCATCACCGCCACAGCAGGTAAAGTAGGCCTACTATCATAAAAGTAAGTTAATGTAGAAATTTATGGAGCGCTATATAAAAGCTGAGCGCAAGTGGCCGGCTCATTCACGAGCAGCATGTATGCGTCGTGTCGAAAGATTTTGTCCAGAGATATCAACCGGATGTCTAAGCCCGAAGTATTCTGAGTATTCTCAAGCCACACAGCGAGTTAAAATGTAAATGTAATCGCATATTTATATAGCGGCAGTCTTATGGCCTCGACCCTGAGGGTGAGATCCTTCACCACCGCTACTCCACGTTTATATTGCGACCGAGCCACCCGCAGTAAAGATCCGAGAAATTAATCTCTGATAAACCGACCGACCGGGAATCGAACCCGGGCCGCCGGCGTGGCGAGCGGGCTACCAACCCACTCGCCCACTGAGGATCTCGAGTTAGTATCCTCTGTTTGTTCTGTTATGAAATTATAACTCTTCTCTGTAAAGTGTCTGCATTTTTGTAAGCAAAAAAAACACAAGAATAACTTGTTATGATTGCCCATAAAAATGAAATGTCGAGTTATAGAAGCGCCCGGCTTTTATGTAATTGAATGGGGCGCTGAGGAATGACTTGTGGATCCACCGATACCAAGGTCTAAATCTAGCTGATGGTGCAGTCTACATAATTTATTCAAAGCATAATGCCCGATAATACTGCACTCGCGATATACTTCTAGCAGATGTTGATTGTTGACTCATGCAACAAGGGGAAAGAAAGGCCTCGGGACTCACTAAGGCGTAGACATAAATACAAAATACAGATGCTCGCTTTGTTTGATGATGATACATGGACGAGATAAATTTTATCTATTATGAATGAGTTTGAATGAATCTGTCCATTGCACACACAAGTTTAATGTCTAATGGTGCAATTATAGTGGGTCACTAAGTTGGTAGTAGTAGAAGTAGTAGAAGTGGTAGTATTTGTTGTTGTAGTAGTAGAAGTAAAAATAATGATGATAGTAATAATGATAATAATAATAATAATAATAATTATAATAATAATAATAATAATAATAATTATAATAATGATAATAATAATAACAACAACAACAATAGCAACAGCAGAACACAATCTCCAAACCACGAACATCTACAAAGATCAGACCCGCATTAAAGTCGGTGCTAAGGGTGCTGCAGCACCCGGGCCCGCAGTTTTGAGGGGCCCGCATTTCGGAAATGATAACATTTCCATATTGCGAGAATTCTTTAACATTAATAATTACGAAATCATCGTCGAGGAAAGTTCTCCTACACGTAAAATTTATTAGCTCGAACAAACAGTTTATGAACTCCTTTAAATCGAATCTTATTATTATCATTTTCATTATACCTTTAGGAAGTATGACTTTTCGACGTGATGTCATGAAGTAGGTTACGCAGGTCAATCATTTGACTGCCCTCTTGAAAAAGAGAAATAAAGTCGGAAGAAAACATCAATGTTATTGGTTAACTCTTAATTTATGAAACCCACAATCTGTCATCTTCTATAGTTTATGCCTCCAATGCAGGTTGAAATGTCCGACATATATTATATCCGTTCATCTCAATATTGGTCCTATTCTTCGAGATTTTCAAATCCATTTGCCAGCATCCATTGAAGCAAAATCTGTTGTTGCACCGGTGGCTGACAGAAGAGGGCCCGCAAGGTTGCCACAGCACCCGGGTCTGGACTAGCTTTAATGCGGCTTTGACAAAGACGCCAGTAAGAATAACATCAGTATCAATCGCCTGTTTATGGAATGCTAATACTGAACGCCAAGTTGCTGCAAGTCGAGTGAACGGATGCAGGTAAATTGACCAAAGAGTTAATCAACTCTGAAATACTTAAGCGTGGAGGAGAGTTGAGCTGGGTATCGGAATCAATTGCCTGTTCTGACAGATACATATCTTACATTGCAAACAGCTGGGAGTGACCTACTTCATGGCAACGGGCTTTCAAACTATCGACGAAGTGCGAATACAGCTTGCCAATCAGACGTGTTCGCAGGAACCTCTACCGTCAACGACGTCGACTGCTTCACCTCCACAGACATCAACAACAACCACGACATCGTCATCCTCCACACCAACACCAGCACCAACACCAGCACCAACACCAGCACCAACGGTCTCGATTTCATCTGGGCAGCCATCCGGGGGTAAGTGGTCGTTTGGATAAAGAGTCTTGCCTGTAATGCCGAGGGTACCGTTTCGTGATTTGAGATAGGCCTACAACTTGTATCCGTACAGAGGTTATTGACGTAATTATCGAACTTCACTGCGTGAGAAATTGTAGATGCAAAGCATGATCAGATCTAATTTACTTTATTTATTTAAAAGAAACTGTTTTTATTACATTATTATTACTATACTTATCGATATTATTTTTTCTGTGTTTTATTTTACATTTTTGACAGGTAACCGGGTGCGATGTGTCACAAGGAATTGTCTGATTTTCAATTAAACGAATGATATACATTAATACTTTACTGTGGAAATGCTAGTAGCTCTATCCAATCTCAGAGCCTTACATAATCTCCACCACACCATTTGTAGACCGTAGGAAAGCAACGTTTACATTTTGCACAAGTAATTAATAGCTAGTTAATGATGCGAGGTACCGTGTTTGCATGTTGACAGTGTGCAGCTCCATTTGGGATTTGTGTTTCGTGGTCGATGGGTCCGGAAGCATCTGCGATGCGGATCCAAACTTCAACTACACCAGAGACGAAACTTGCAACAACTGGAACTTCATTCTTCAGTTCATAGGCAGACTAGTGGACGGTCTCAACGTCGGATCGTCAGAGTTTCGTGTCGCACTGGTGCTTTTCGACTCAACTGCCCGTGAGCTGTGGAACCTTACAGCGTGAGTGTAGCGGTTCACTAGAAGTCAGAATAACAGAGAAAATGCTTTGAAGGCTTACTCTGTACACGACCATGAAATCCTCATAATACTGTGTGTACATTAACTGTAATTATATATTTTAACCAATATTCATGTAGAGTTTTCAACATACAGCAATGACCAATATTAAGTCCTATACATGCATATAATTTTATTGTATGCATATATATATATATATATATATATATATATATATATTAATTGCAACACTCATTTCAAGTATTTATAAAGCGCCCCTTCCTGCAGGCCACTCAGAGGCGAGAATTCCTCTGTCTTCATAATATAATAGTCCTTAACACACAAAGAAACTGATGGTCATGAAACTAATAATAATAATAATAGTAATAAATAATAATAATAATAATAATAATAATAATAATAATAATAATAATATTATTAATAGTAGTAGTAATAATATTATGGTCATGAAACTAATAATAATAATAATAGTAATAATAATAATAATAATAATATTAATAGTAGTAGTAGTAGTAATAATAATAATAATAATAGTAATAATAATAATAATAATAGTAATAGTAATAGTAATATTAATAATAGTAATAATAATAATATTATTATTATTATTACTATTTTTTTTGCCCCCAGGTATTTAGGATCCCTCAGGGACTTCATTGCTAACTATTGTTACCATAACTATTGCTAACTATTATTACTATTATTATTGTTATTATTATTATTACTCTATTATTATTATTGTTATTATTATTATTATTATTATTATTATTATTATTATTATTATTATTATTATTATTAACGACAATTTATATGGCGCAGTAACACAGCTACAAGGGCGCCTTACAAAGCAGCTACACGGGATAAGCCCTAGAAAACAAGTATGATTTTGGCATGGATTTTGAAGAGGTGTGCTGTGCAATTAGTGTTGTCCAGAGAAACATTTCATTATAGAACTCAGAAAATATGTAAATTTCCCGACTGTGTCGAACTTAAGAAAAGTCTGTTTGTTTATAGTTATCCCACGAAAGATTCCCTACTAAGCGCCATCAATCGTATTCCGTATCGCAAAGGAGGCAGAACTGACACAACAGGTGGTCTCAATGTGATGAGAAATCAGGTGTTTGGTGTGGATGGCGATAGACCCGATGTGGGCAATATGGCTATCATTATAACAGACGGAAAGCCAACCGACCCGTCAACTGTTCCAGCTGCCATTGATGCCGTTCACAACAGTGGAACTACGACTCTTTGTGTCGGGGTAACAGATCAAGTGGATGAGGCAACACTGAAACAGCTGTCTTCACCTCCACAGCAGGTGTTCTAGATACGGATAATCTTTATTTGGACGTAAAATTAGAGTTAATCTCCCACAAGTCTAGAAGACTAGACTAGTGTTGTTGTTGTCACTGTTGGACCAAAGATCAATAATAATATGGATCCAGAGAGCTTCACTGTGTGTCATGTTACAAGTCTTTGCGTCTGTACGATGCAGCGATGATGACCGCGGTGTACAGAAACTAAAACGGTCAATAATAATTGTAGCTTCGTCTTGTTAACATCACGATTGCATAATATTGTATCTATGATGACTGATCGACGACGCTTATTTTATCACATTAAAATATGCCTTAGACTGTAGGGAATCACTTAACCAATGCAGAAATTATGGTGTAGCGACTTTTTATGCGTAGGAATAAAGCCGAAAATAATTTACAGTTTGCAAGTGAAACCTATTGAAGTAGGCTATATATAATAGAGGCCTTGAAGCAGTCATCTTCTACTTCCGTTAGGACGGATTGAATTTAGATACATTGTTCAACTGTTCAGCTAGGTGTCACCTACTTCATGGCATCGGATTTTCAAAACATCGACGCAGTTCGATTGCAGCTTGCAAATCGCACATGTGGAGCTGTGCAGACAGTCACTAGCGCGATACCAACTACCGCAGCGCAGACGACATCTACCACCCCCACGTCGTCCACAACTGCTTCAGCCGTGGCCTCCACACCTTCCACGACTACTGCAGCACCAGCATCATCAACAACAATTGCCACGATGTCACTCCCGTCGTCACCGACCACAAGCCCGCTTATTGGTAAATGCAGTTATAACTTTGCAGGAGGTTCAACTCCAACTTTAATGGGTCTCAAACTCCAGTGGCGTAGCCAGAAATTTATCATGTTGTATTGCCTAGCCTGATGCCATTTCTGACACAAACCCAACAGCATTACAGTAGCGGTAATTAAGAAGGGAATAAAGTAACAAAGGGAATAAAGTAAGAACAACAATTGTTACTGCTAGTAATTGTTTTGTTTTTCTTATTTAAGTGAATAAATAACCTTCAAAAAACCATTTTTCTTAGGCCAATGGGGATTTAACCCCGAAACCCTCTTGCCTACGCCACTGTCAAACTCTCATGTTGGAACACTCATGAAACGTTAATACCAAGTACGTAAGCATTGGAAAAATAAACGAAAAATGATTCATATTGAGAATCGAAAATAATGTATTATTCCAGCCTACCGGGTTGCAACAGACCAAATTGAAAAACATTGGCTAGTGGGGGTCTAAGCATCCCTATGCATCGCAATTTAAATTTATCGCTTTTGCTTTGAATTCGCTATTAACAAAAAAAAATAACTGTAGAAAATTAGTTTGGAATAGAGTTCAGTTTATAGAAAGGAGCACGCGTCAATCGTCGCGTCATCTCCAATACAATTATGTGATATCCAAATTTTCTATATCCAGCCTGCGAATCTCTGTGGGATCTTTGCTTTGTGCTCGATGCCTCTGGAAGCATCTGTGACGCGGATCCAAACTTCAACTTCACCAGAGACGAAAGTTGTAACAACTGGAATTTCATTCTTCAATTCTTGCACAGATTTGTAGACGGTCTCAACATTGGGCTGTCCCAATACCGTGTTGGGATGGTGATATTCGACACAACATCTCGCGTGGAATGGAACCTCACAGCGTGAGTTATTTTTTAAATCCAGTATTTCATCAGACAAGGGTTTTTGTATTATGACTGATCAGAATTCTTAGTCGTTAATCTCGTTATTCCATAGCTTTAGAATAAAGGATTATTTTCAATTCTATCTGTCGATTATTTATACTCGAAATGTCACTATTAAATTAACTATTCAAATAAGTACATTGTCTTTCTCTTATAGATGTATTTCTACCTTTTGAATGTGCATTGTCTGTGAGTAATATTGGTATAAGTCCGATCGGGTATCTTTAACATAGGTACACAACGAAAGATGCTCTGTTAAACGCCATCGACCATATTCAGTATCACAAAGGAGGTAGAACTGACACAACAGGTGGTCTCAATACGATGAGAAATCAAGTGTTTGGTGTGGATGGCGATCGTTCGAATGTTAGCAATGTGGCTATTATAATAACGGACGGTAAGCCGACCGATCCGTCAACTGTTCCAGCTGCCATTGATGCCGTTCACAACGGTGGAACTACGACTCTTTGTGTCGGGGTAACAGATCAAGTAGATGAGGGAACACTGAAGCAGCTGTCTTCGGCCCCATCACAGGTGAGTCATAATTGTATCATCGTTGTTTCACAACTTAAGAAACTTCTATTGAAAGAAGTTCAGTTGATTGTGTCCTCTTGTCCATCACAGGTAATTGGTTGATTCATTCGATGATGTTAGGTGGTATAAACAGTTAAACAACGTCTTATCACGTTTCATTTTTTGTTTTGAGTTGGGGAACACGTCTGAAGAAAGGTGCACTGATAAATCTTTGTGATGAATGAGGCGAATGATACTAGATTCGAATCCGCTCTTCAGTGATAATTATGGTGAATAAATTGATTTAAATTTCAAAATATTTTGATGTCTGCCTTTTTGGTTTTATATCATAGCACGGTATTGGTGCAGTGAATTGAAAAGTGATATTCAGTGTCGATGTTGGTCATTACTTTTGTTTGCTCAGTTAGGTAAGACGTATTTCATAGCCAGAGATTTCCAATCGATTGATAGCGTTCGCCTACAACTGGAGAACCAGACATGTGCAGCTGTGCAGACGGGCAGCATCACCCCGTCAACAAACGCAATCACCTCTGCGGGCAGCATCACCCCGTCAACAAACGCAATCACCTCTGCGGGCAGCAGCACACCGTCAACAAACGCAGTGTCCTCTGTGTCTCCAGTAACAACACCAGCACCGAGAATTGGTGAATTTGGATTGTTATTTGTTTATTATGAGGCTTTTTTCTTTATTTTACGCAATCATTATTGTAATTGTAATTGAGTTTTTATAAGGTGCCATTAAGTGATTTTTTCTTTCGTCCGCCCCACCTCTGTGCTGTCACTATTGTCGATATGGTCGTATTCTGACGTTCTTGAAGCAAAGAAAGAGGATGGATGATCATTGATCAGCACAAGCCGTAGTTCTACTTGATGAAGATGGTTAGAGACAGACGGCCGATAAAGGCAAATCCTCTCTATTGATCAGTAGCACCATGCATGCTTGTTACAACCAGTAAACATCGGTCTGCCAAGCGAAAAACGGAGCGACTGTGGAGCTTGGAAGCCGATGTTCGTAGGATCTGAATGTATGATACGGCCACATGACCATATAGTTGCGTATAGATTTTGAATGACCTGGGCATTGTAGACCAATGGAGATTTATCAGAAAGAAGGTAGAGATGTAAACACACTTAAATTCAACTTTAATGGCCAGCATAGACTGTGTCATAGAAGTCAAATCAATGAATTGATGAGCATGTTGACCGACGTGTGAAGTCAACAGGTGTTGGACGGTGAGGTGGGTGCCAGAACAATTCGAAGCCCGACAGTTCGGAGCGGATAAACGAATGGTTGCTTAAATGGAAGACGCTTGGATGAGAATAATTCTTGCCGCTATCAATTCTTCGGCTCCGAATTGTTCAGCTTCAAATTGTCCGTCTCCGAATCGTCCGGAAACCGTGCGGTGTTTTCGTATATATGATGAAGGCAGATGTCATAGAGAATCTACAGAGGCAGTGCTGATAACTGGATCCAGAGCTTTACCGTCGGATTGAAAACTAAGGCAAAATTGGCTTCATAGATCGTCTGGCAACAACGCGAAGCGAGTCCATGTCAGTGATGGTTTGATGAGCTCGTCCCCCACTCCAGATGAATTGGGTTTTATTTGAATTGAGACTGTGACGGTCATAAGACACCCTATGTGATATTTCTAGAATGCGAATCTCTGTGGGATCTTTGCTTTGTGCTCGATGCCTCTGGAAGCATCTGTGACGCGGATCCAAACTTCAACTTCACCAGAGACGAAAGTTGTAACAACTGGAATTTCATTCTTCAATTCTTGCACAGATTTGTAGACGGTCTCAACATTGGGCTGTCCCAATACCGTGTTGGGATGGTGATATTCGACACAACATCTCGCGTGGAATGGAACCTCACGGCGTGAGTTATTTTTTAAATCCAGTATTTCATCAGACAAGGGTTTTTGTATTATGACTGATCAGAATTCTTCCTCGTTAATCCATATATCCTTAGAAAAAAGGATTATTTTCAATTCTAACTGTCGATTATTTATACTGGAAATGTCACTATTAAATTAACTATTCAAATAAATGCATTGTCTTTCTTCTATAGATGTAGGTCTATTTCTACCTTTTGAATGTGCATTGTCTGTGAGTAATATTGGTATAAGTCCGATCGGGTATCTTTAACATAGGTACACAACGAAAGATGCTCTGTTAAACGCCATCGACCATATTCAGTATCACAAAGGAGGTAGAACTGACACAACAGGTGGTCTCAATACGATGAGAAATCAAGTGTTTGGTGTGGATGGCGATCGTTCGAATGTTAGCAATGTGGCTATTATAATAACGGACGGTAAGCCGACCGACCCGTCAACTGTTCCAGCTGCCATTGATGCCGTTCACAACGGTGGAACTACGACTCTTTGTGTCGGGGTAACAGATCAAGTAGATGAGGGAACACTGAAGCAGCTGTCTTCGGCCCCATCACAGGTGAGTCATAATTGTATCATCGTTGTTTCACAACTTAAGAAACTTCTATTGAAAGAAGTTTCAGTTGATTGTGTCCTCTTGTCCATCACAGGTAATTGGTTGATTCATTCGATGATGTTAGGTGGTATAAACAGTTAAACAACGTCTTATCACGTTTCATTTTTTGTTTTGAGTTGGGGAACACGTCTGAAGAAAGGTGCACTGATAAATCTTTGTGATGAATGAGGCGAATGATACTAGATTCGAATCCGCTCTTCAGTGATAATTATGGTGAATAAATTGATTTAAATTTCAAAATATTTTGATGTCTGCCTTTTTGGTTTTATATCATAGCACGGTATTGGTGCAGTGAATTGAAAAGTGATATTCAGTGTCGATGTTGGTCATTACTTTTGTTTGCTCAGTTAGGTAAGACGTATTTCATAGCCAGAGATTTCCAATCGATTGATAGCGTTCGCCTACAACTGGAGAACCAGACATGTGCAGCTGTGCAGACGGGCAGCATCACCCCGTCAACAAACGCAATCACCTCTGCGGGCAGCATCACCCCGTCAACAAACGCAATCACCTCTGCGGGCAGCAGCACACCGTCAACAAACGCAGTGTCCTCTGTGTCTCCAGTAACAACACCAGCACCGAGAATTGGTGAATTTGGATTGTTATTTGTTTATTATGAGGCTTTTTTCTTTATTTTACGCAATCATTATTGTAATTGTAATTGAGTTTTTATAAGGTGCCATTAAGTGATTTTTTCTTTCGTCCGCCCCACCTCTGTGCTGTCACTATTGTCGATATGGTCGTATTCTGACGTTCTTGAAGCAAAGAAAGAGGATGGATGATCATTGATCAGCACAAGCCGTAGTTCTACTTGATGAAGATGGTTAGAGCCAGACGGCCGATAAAGGCAAATCCTCTCTATTGATCAGTAGCACCATGCATGCTTGTTACAACCAGTAAACATCGGTCTGCCAAGCGAAAAACGGAGCGACTGTGGAGCTTGGAAGCCGATGTTCGTAGGATCTGAATGTATGATACGGCCACATGACCATATAGTTGCGTATAGATTTTGAATGACCTGGGCATTGTAGACCAATGGAGATTTATCCGAAAGAAGGTAGAGATGTAAACACACTTAAATTCAACTTTAATGGCCAGCATAGACTGTGTCATAGAAGTCAAATCAATGAATTGATGAGCATGTTGACCGACGTGTGAAGTCAACAGGTGTTGGACGGTGAGGTGGGTGCCAGAACAATTCGAAGCCGGACAATTCGGAGCAGATAAACGAGTGGTTGCTTAAATGGAAGTCGCTTGGATGAGAATAATTCATCCCGCTATCAATTCTTAGGCTTCGAATTGTTCAGCTTCAAATTGTCCGTCTCCGAATCGTCCGGAAACCGTGCGGTGTTTTCGTATATATGATGAAGGCAGATGTCATAGAGAATCTACAGAGGCAGTGCTGATAACTGGATCCAGAGCTTTACCGTCAAATTGAAAACTAAGGCAAAATTGACTTCATAGATCGTCTGGCAACAACTCGAAGCGAGTCCATGTGAGCGATGGTTTGATGAGCTCGTACCCCACTCCAGATGAATTGGGTTTTATTTGAATTGAGACTGTGACGGTCATAAGACACCCTATGTGATATTTCTAGAATGCGAATCTCTGTGGGATCTTTGCTTTGTGCTCGATGCCTCTGGAAGCATCTGTGACGCGGATCCAAACTTCAACTTCACCAGAGACGAAAGTTGTAACAACTGGAATTTCATTCTTCAATTCTTGCACAGATTTGTAGACGGTCTCGACATTGGGCTGTCCCAATACCGTGTTGGGATGGTGATATTCGACACAACATCTCGTGTGGAATGGAACCTCACGGCGTGAGTTATTTTTTAAATCCAGTAGGGTATTTCATCAGACAAGGGTTTTTGTATTATGACTGATCAGAATTCTTCCTCGTTATCTTTAAATATAAAATTCAAAGTTTGTCCTTCTGTGTGTGGGATGTCCGAATTTTGTCCGGAGGCCTACTCGGAAATGACAGCGATTCGTTGAAAAAAATTTGCAATCGATTCTTACCCACATTTGGAGTTAAACGCCACTATTTTCGGCTGCCAATTAATTTTATAGCCTGTGCTGTCAACATGTTAACTTCACACGCGATTCGAAAGCTATGCGCGTTGATCGCCTGTCTTTATTATTAACACGCCATTTGCTTTTATTACAACACATCGATATTATCAACATTGAAACCACCGATGATGATATATTGATGATTCAAACCAATACATTAATGACGTCATGGCCGGACTTATTCTTATAGAGTGTTATGCCGTTAATTAATATTAATCTTAATTAATCTCAACCATGTCGTATGTGTCAGTATTTAAAACGCAATAATTTTCGCCGATCGATTTTCAACCAACCAATAGATTCCTGACCTCATTTTTCGCCGAGGTCAGATCTTTTCGGACGCGATTTCGCACAAATGCGGACGGGTTGTAACTGGGTTGGACTGAAAAACTAAATTTCACGGGCAACGCCGGGCACCCCAGGGTCGGAAAGGGTTGGGACGATGGAAGGCGAAGTGAGAAGGGCGGCGTGGGAGCGGCGTCAAGCGTGGCGGGAGCGTGGGATCGGGGTCAGGCGTGGCTGGGAACTAAAAACCGACATTTCCCGGGCAATGCCGGGTGATTCAGCTAGTTCCATATATATTTAGAAAAAAGGGTTATTTTCAATTCTATCTGTCGATTATTTATACTCGAAATGTCACTATTGAATTAACTATTCAAATAAATACATTGTCTTTCTCTTATAGATGTATTTCTACCTTTGAATGTGCATTGTCTGTGAGTAATATTGGTATAAGTCCGATCTGGTATCTTTAACATAGGTACACAACGAAAGATGCTCTGTTAAACGCCATCGACCATATTCAGTATCACAAAGGAGGTAGAACTGACACAACAGGTGGTCTCAATACGATGAGAAATCAAGTGTTTGGTGTGGACGGCGATCGTTCAAATGTTAGCAATGTGGCTATTATAATAACGGACGGTAAGCCGACCGATCCGACAACTGTTCCAGCTGCCATTGATGCCGTTCACAACAGTGGAACTACGACTCTTTGTGTCGGGGTAACAGATCAAGTAGATGAGGCAACGCTGAAACAGTTATCTTCGCCTCCATCACAGGTGAGTCATATATCATCGCTGTTTCACAAAGATACTTCTAATGAAAGAAGTTTCATTCTAATCGTCGAGCATTTACATTGTGATTGTGTCCTCTTGTCCATCACAGGTAATTGTTTGATTCAGTCGTTGGTGCTGGGGTGGCATAAACACCGTTTTACTAGGTTTTATTTTTCGGCTGCGTCCATTAAACACGTCTGAATAGTAGTGTTTACACTGATAAATCTTTGTGGTGAGTGTGGTGAATGATATTCATTTGGAATCCGCTCATCTGTGATATTTATTGCGAATAAATTGCGTGAAATTTCAAAATATTTTGTTGTTCTGCGTTTTCTGTTTTAGATCATTGCACTGTATTGGTGCAATGAATTGAAAAGTAGTATTCATTGTTGATGTTGGTCATTTCTTTTGTTTGCTCAGTTAGGTAAGACGTATTTCATAGCCACAGATTTCCAATCGATTGATGGCGTTCGCCTACAATTAGAGAACCAGACATGTGCAGCTGTGCAGACGGGCAGCATCACCCCGTCAACAAACGCAATCACCTCTGCGGGCGGCAGCACGCCGTCAACAAACGCAGTGTCCTCTGTGTCTCCAGTAACAACACCAGCATCGAGAATTGGTAAATTTGGATTGTTATTTGTTTAGTATGAGGCTTTTCCTTATTTTGCGCAATCGTTTTTGTAATTATAATTGAGTTTTTATATGGTGCCATTAAGTGATTTTTTCTTTCGTCCGCCCCACCTGTGTGCTGTCACTATTGTCGATATGGTCGTATTCTGACGTTCCTGAAGCAAAGAAAGAGGATGGATGATCAGCACAAGCCGTAGTTCTACTTGATGAAGATGGTTACAGCCAGACGGCCGATAAAGGCAAATCCTCTCTATTGATCAGTAGCACCATGCATGCTTGTTACAACCAGTAGACATCTGTTTGCCAAGCGAGAAACGGAGCGACTGTGGAGCTTGGAAGCGGATGTTCGTAGGATCTGAATGTATGATACGGCCACATGACCATATAGTTGCGTACAGATTTTGAATGACCTGGGCATTGTAGACCAATGGAGATTTATCCGAAAGAAGGTAGAGATGTAAACACACTTAAATTCAACTTTAATGGCCAGCATAGACTGTGTCATAGAAGTCAAATCAATGAATTGATGAGCATGTTGACCGACGTGTGAAGTCAGCAGTTGTTGGACGGTGAGGTGGGTGCCAGAACAATTCGAAGCCGAACAATTCGGAGCGGATAAACGAATGGTTGCTTAAATGGAAGTCGCTTGGATGAGAATAATTCTTGCCGCTATAAATTCTTCGGTTTCGAATTGTTCAGCTTCAAATTGTCCGTCTCCGAATCGTCCGGAAACCGTGCGGTGTTTTCGTATATATGATGAAGGCAGATGTCATAGAGAATCTACAGAGGCAGTGCTGATAACTGGATCCAGAGCGTGACCGTCGAATTGAAAACTAAGGCAAAATTGGCTTCATAGATCGTCTGGCAACAACGCGAAGCGAGTCCATGTCAGCGATGGTTTGATGAGCTCGTACCCCACTCCAGATGAATTGGGTTTTATTTGAATTGAGACTGTGACGGTCATAAGACACCTGATGTGATATTTCTAGAATGCGAATCTCTGTGGGATCTTTGCTTTGTGCTCGATGCCTCTGGAAGCATCTGTGACGCGGATCCAAACTTCAACTTCACCAGAGACGAAAGTTGTAACAACTGGAATTTCATTCTTCAATTCTTGCACAGATTTGTAGACGGTCTCAACATTGGGCTGTCTCAATACCGTGTTGGGATGGTGATATTCGACACAACATCTCGCGTGGAATGGAACCTCACAGCGTGAGTTATTTTTTAAATCCAGTATTTTATCAGACAAGATTTTTGTATTATGACTGATCAGAATTCTTCCTCGTTATTCCATAGCTTAAGAAAAAAAGGATTATTTTCAATTCTATCTGTGGATTATTTATTCTCGAAATGTCACTTTTAAATTAACTATTCAAATAAATACATTGTCCTTCTCTTATAGATGTATTTCTACCTTTTGAATGTGCATTGTCTGTGAGTAATATTTGTATAAGTCCGATCGGGTATCTTTAACATAGGTACACAACGAAAGATGCTCTGTTAAACGCCATCGACCATATTCAGTATCACAAAGGAGGTAGAACTGACACAACAGGTGGTCTCAATACGATGAGAAATCAAGTGTTTGGTGTGGACGGCGATCGTTCGAATGTTAGCAATGTGGCTATTATAATAACGGACGGTAAGCCGACCGATCCGACAACTGTTCCAGCTGCCATTGATGCCGTTCACAACAGTGGAACTACGACTCTTTGTGTCGGGGTAACAGATCAAGTAGATGAGGCAACGCTGAAACAGTTATCTTCGCCTCCATCACAGGTGAGTCATATATCATCGCTGTTTCACAAAGATACTTCTAATGAAAGAAGTTTCATTCTAATCGTCGAGCATTTACATTGTGATTGTGTCCTCTTGTCCATCACAGGTAATTGTTTGATTCAGTCGTTGGTGCTGGGGTGGCATAAACACCGTCTTACTAGGTTTTATTTTTCGGCTGCGTCCATTAAACACGTCTGAATAGTAGTGTTTACACTGATAAATCTTTGTGGTGCGTGTGGTGAATGATATTCATTTGGAATCCGCTCATCTGTGATATTTATTGCGAATAAATTGCGTGAAATTTCAAAATATTTTGTTGCTCTGCGTTTTCTGTTTTAGACCATTGCACTGTATTGGTGCAATGAATTGAAAAGTGATATCCAGTGTTGATGTTGGTCATTACTTTTGTTTGATCAGTTAGGTAAGACGTATTTCATAGCCACAGATTTCCAATCGATTGATGGCGTTCGCCTACAATTAGAGAACCAGACATGTGCAGCTGTGCAGACGGGCAGCATCACCCCGTCAACAAACGCAATCACCTCTGCGGGCGGCAGCACGCCGTCAACAAACGCAGTGTCCTCTGTGTCTCCAGTAACAACACCAGCATCGAGAATTGGTAAATTTTGTTTGTTATTTGTTTAGTATGAGGCTTTTCCTTATTTTGCGCAATCGTTTTTGTAATTGTAATTGAGTTTTTATATGGTGCCATTAAGTGATTTTTTCTTTCGTCCGCCCCACCTGTGTGCTGTCACTATTGTCGATATGGTCGTATTCTGACGTTGCTGAAGCAAAGAAAGAGAATGGATGATCAGTCCAAGCCGTAGTTCTACTTGATGAAGATGGTTAGAGCCAGACGGCCGATAAAGGCAAATCCTCTCTATTGATCAGTAGCACCATGCATGCTTGTTACAACCAGTAGACATCTGTTTGCCAAGCGAGAAACGGAGCGACTGTGGAGCTTGGAAGCGGATGTTCGCAGGATCTGAATGCATGATACGGCCACATGACCATATAGTTGCGTACAGATTTTGAATGACCTGGGCATTGTAGACCAATGGAGATTTATCCGAAAGAAGGTAGAGATGTAAACACACTTAAATTCAACTTTAATGGCCAGCATAGACTGTGTCATAGAAGTCAAATCAATGAATTGATGAGCATGTTGACCGACGTGTGAAGTCAGCAGTTGTTGGACGGTGAGGTGGGTGCCAGAACAATTCGAAGCCGGACAATTCGGAGCGGATAAACGAATGGTTGCTTAAATGGAAGTCGCTTGGATGAGAATAATTCTTGCCGCTATAAATTCTTCGGTTTCGAATTGTTCAGCTTCAAATTGTCCGTCTCCGAATCGTCCGGAAACCGTGCGGTGTTTTCGTATATATGATGAAGGCAGATGTCATAGAGAATCTACAGAGGCAGTGCTGATAACTGGATCCAGAGCGTGACCGTCGAATTGAAAACTAAGGCAAAATTGGCTTCATAGATCGTCTGGCAACAACGCGAAGCGAGTCCATGTCAGCGATGGTTTGATGAGCTCGTACCCCACTCCAGATGAATTGGGTTTTATTTTAATTGAGACTGTGACGGTCATAAGACACCTGATGTGATATTTCTAGAATGCGAATCTCTGTGGGATCTTTGCTTTGTGCTCGATGCCTCTGGAAGCATCTGTGACGCGGATCCAAACTTCAACTTCACCAGAGACGAAAGTTGTAACAACTGGAATTTCATTCTTCAATTCTTGCACAGATTTGTAGACGGTCTCAACATTGGGCTGTCCCAATACCGTGTTGGGATGGTGATATTCGACACAACATCTCGCGTGGAATGGAACCTCACAGCGTGAGTTATTTTTTAAATCCAGTATTTTATCAGACAAGATTTTTGTATTATGACTGATCAGAATTCTTCCTCGTTATTCCATAGCTTAAGAAAAAAGGATTATTTTCAATTCTATCTGTGGATTATTTATTCTCGAAATGTCACTTTTAAATTAACTATTCAAATAAATACATTGTCCTTCTCTTATAGATGTATTTCTACCTTTTGAATGTGCATTGTCTGTGAGTAATATTTGTATAAGTCCGATCGGGTATCTTTAACATAGCTACACAACGAAAGATGCTCTGTTAAACGCCATCGACCATATTCAGTATCACAAAGGAGGTAGAACTGACACAACAGGTGGTCTCAATACGATGAGAAATCAAGTGTTTGGTGTGGACGGCGATCGTTCGAATGTTAGCAATGTGGCTATTATAATAACGGACGGTAAGCCGACCGATCCGACAACTGTTCCAGCTGCCATTGATGCCGTTCACAACAGTGGAACTACGACTCTTTGTGTCGGGGTAACAGATCAAGTAGATGAGGCAACGCTGAAACAGTTATCTTCGCCTCCATCACAGGTGAGTCATATATCATCGCTGTTTCACAAAGATACTTCTAATGAAAGAAGTTTCATTCTAGTCGTCGAGCATTTATATTGTGATTGTGTCCTCTTGTCCATCACAGGGAATTGTTTGATTCAGTCGTTGGTGCTGGGGTGGCATAAACACCGTCTTACCAAGTTTTATTTTTTGGCTGGGTCCATTAAACACGTCTGAATAGTAGTGTTTACACTGATAAATCTTTGTGGTGAGTGTGGTGAATGACATTCATTTGGAATCCGCTCATCTGTGATATTTATTGCGAATAAATTGCGTGAAATTTCAAAATATTTTGTTGTTCTGCGTTTTCTGTTTTAGACCATTGCACTGTAGGCCCCTATTGGTGCAATGAATTGAAAAGTGATATCCAGTGTTGATGTTGGTCATTACTTTTGTTTGATCAGTTAGGTAAGACGTATTTCATAGCCACAGATTTCCAATCGATTGATGGCGTTCGCCTACAATTAGAGAACCAGACATGTGCAGCTGTGCAGACGGGCAGCATCACCCCGTCAACAAACGCAATCACCTCTGCGGGCGGCAGCACGCCGTCAACAAACGCAGTGTCCTCTGTGTCTCCAGTAACAACACCAGCATCGAGAATTGGTAAATTTTGTTTGTTATTTGTTTAGTATGAGGCTTTTCCTTATTTTGCGCAATCGTTTTTGTAATTGTGTAATTGAGTTTTTATATGGTGCCATTAAGTGATTTTTTCTTTCGTCCGCCCCACCTGTGTGCTGTCACTATTGTCGATATGGTCGTATTCTGACGTTGCCAAAGCAAAGAAAGAGGATGGATGATCAGTCCAAGCCGTAGTTCTACTTGATGAAGATGGTTAGAGCCAGACGGCCGATAAAGGCAAATCCTCTCTATTGATCAGTAGCACCATGCATGCTTGTTACAACCAGTAGACATCTGTTTGCCAAGCGAGAAACGGAGCGACTGTGGAGCTTGGAAGCGGATGTTCGTAGGATCTGAATGTATGATACGGCCACATGACCATATAGTTGCGTACAGATTTTGAATGACCTGGGCATTGTAGACCAATGGAGATTTATCCGAAAGAAGGTAGAGATGTAAACACACTTAAATTCAACTTTAATGGCCAGCATAGACTGTGTCATAGAAGTCAAATCAATGAATTGATGAGCATGTTGACCGACGTGTGAAGTCAGCAGTTGTTGGACGGTGAGGTGGGTGCCAGAACAATTCGAAGCCGGACAATTCGGAGCGGATAAACGAATGGTTGCTTAAATGGAAGTCGCTTGGATGAGAATAATTCTTGCCGCTATAAATTCTTCGGTTTCGAATTGTTCAGCTTCAAATTGTCCGTCTCCGAATCGTCCGGAAACCGTGCGGTGTTTTCGTATATATGATGAAGGCAGATGTCATAGAGAATCTACAGAGGCAGTGCTGATAACTGGATCCAGAGCGTGACCGTCGAATTGAAAACTAAGGCAAAATTGGCTTCATAGATCGTCTGGCAACAACGCGAAGCGAGTCCATGTCAGCGATGGTTTGATGAGCTCGTACCCCACTCCAGATGAATTGGGTTTTATTTGAATTGAGACTGTGACGGTCATAAGACACCTGATGTGATATTTCTAGAATGCGAATCTCTGTGGGATCTTTGCTTTGTGCTCGATGCCTCTGGAAGCATCTGTGACGCGGATCCAAACTTCAACTTCACCAGAGACGAAAGTTGTAACAACTGGAATTTCATTCTTCAATTCTTGCACAGATTTGTAGACGGTCTCAACATTGGGCTGTCCCAATACCGTGTTGGGATGGTGATATTCGACACAACATCTCGCGTGGAATGGAACCTCACAGCGTGAGTTATTTTTTAAATCCAGTATTTTATCAGACAAGATTTTTGTATTATGACTGATCAGAATTCTTCCTCGTTATTCCATAGCTTAAGAAAAAGGATTATTTTCAATTCTATCTGTGGATTATTTATTCTCGAAATGTCACTTTTAAATTAACTATTCAAATAAATACATTGTCCTTCTCTTATAGATGTATTTCTACCTTTTGAATGTGCATTGTCTGTGAGTAATATTTGTATAAGTCCGATCGGGTATCTTTAACATAGCTACACAACGAAAGATGCTCTGTTAAACGCCATCGACCATATTCAGTATCACAAAGGAGGTAGAACTGACACAACAGGTGGTTTCAATACGATGAGAAATCAAGTGTTTGGTGTGGACGGCGATCGTTCGAATGTTAGCAATGTGGCTATTATAATAACGGACGGTAAGCCGACCGATCCGACAACTGTTCCAGCTGCCATTGATGCCGTTCACAACAGTGGAACTACGACTCTTTGTGTCGGGGTAACAGATCAAGTAGATGAGGCAACGCTGAAACAGTTATCTTCGCCTCCATCACAGGTGAGTCATATATCATCGCTGTTTCACAAAGATACTTCTATTGAAAGAAGTTTCATTCTAGTCGTCGAGCATTTATATTGTGATTGTGTCCTCTTGTCCATCACAGGTAATTGTTTGATTCAGTCGTTGGTGCTGGGGTGGCATAAACACCGTTTTACTAGGTTTTATTTTTCGGCTGCGTCCATTAAACACGTCTGAATAGTAGTGTTTACACTGATAAATCTTTGTGGTGCGTGTGGTGAATGATATTCATTTGGAATCCGCTCATCTGTGATATTTATTGCGAATAAATTGCGTGAAATTTCAAAATATTTTGTTGCTCTGCGTTTTCTGTTTTAGATCATAGCTCGGGATTGGTGCAATGAATTGAAAAGTAGTATTCATTGTTGATGTTGGTCATTTCTTTTGTTTGCTCAGTTAGGTAAGACGTATTTCATAGCCACAGATTTCCAATCGATTGATGGCGTTCGCCTACAATTAGAGAACCAGACATGTGCAGCTGTGCAGACGGGCAGCATCACCCCGTCAACAAACGCAATCACCTCTGCGGGCAGCAGCACGCCGTCAACAAACGCAGTGTCCTCTGTGTCCCCAGTAACAACACCAGCATCGAGAATTGGTAAATTTTGTTTGTTATTTGTTTAGTATGAGGCTTTTCCTTATTTTTGCGCAATCGTTTTTGTAATTGTAATTGAGTTTTTATATGGTGCCATTAAGTGATTTTTTCTTTCGTCCGCCCCACCTGTGTGCTGTCACTATTGTCGATATGGTCGTATTCTGACGTTCCTGAAGCAAAGAAAGAGGATGGATGATCAGCACAAGCCGTAGTTCTACTTGATGAAGATGGTTAGAGCCAGACGGCCGATAAAGGCAAATCCTCTCTATTGATCAGTAGCACCATGCATGCTTGTTACAACCAGTAGACATCTGTTTGCCAAGCGAGAAACGGAGCGACTGTGGAGCTTAGAAGCGGTTGTTTGCAGGATCTGAATGTATGATACGGCCACATGACCATATAGTTGCGTACAGATTTTGAATGACCTGCGCATTGTAGACCAATGGAGATTTATCCGAAAGAAGGTAGAGATGTAAACACACTTAAATTCAACTTTTATGGCCAGCATAGACTGTGTCATAGAAGTCAAATCAATGAATTGATGAGCATGTTGACCGACGTGTGAAGTCAGCAGTTGTTGGACGGTGAGGTGGGTGCCAGAACAATTCGAGGCTGGACAATTCGGAGCGGATAAACGAATGGTTGCTTAAATGGAAGTCGCTTGGATGAGAATAATTCATCCCGCTATAAATTCTTCGGTTTCGAATTGTTCAGCTTCAAATTGTCCGTCTCCGAATCGTCCGGAAACCGTGCGGTGTTTTCGTATATATGATGAAGGCAGATGTCATAGAGAATCTACAGAGGCAGTGCTGATAACTGGATCCAGAGCGTGACCGTCGAATTGAAAACTAAGGCAAAATTGGCTTCATAGATCGTCTGGCAACAACGCGAAGCGAGTCCATGTCAGCGATGGTTTGATGAGCTCGTACCCCACTCCAGATGAATTGGGTTTTATTTTAATTGAGACTGTGACGGTCATAAGACACCCTATGTGATATTTCTAGAATGCGAATCTCTGTGGGATCTTTGCTTTGTGCTCGATGCCTCTGGAAGCATCTGTGACGCGGATCCAAACTTCAACTTCACCAGAGACGAAAGTTGTAACAACTGGAATTTCATTCTTCAATTCTTGCACAGATTTGTAGACGGTCTCAACATTGGGCTGTCCCAATACCGTGTTGGGATGGTGATATTCGACACAACATCTCGCGTGGAATGGAACCTCACAGCGTGAGTTATTTTTTAAATCCAGTATTTTATCAGACAAGATTTTTGTATTATGACTGATCAGAATTCTTCCTCGTTATTCCATAGCTTAAGAAAAAAGGATTATTTTCAATTCTATCTGTGGATTATTTATTCTCGAAATGTCACTTTTAAATTAACTATTCAAATAAATACATTGTCCTTCTCTTATAGATGTATTTCTACCTTTTGAATGTGCATTGTCTGTGAGTAATATTTGTATAAGTCCGATCGGGTATCTTTAACATAGCTACACAACGAAAGATGCTCTGTTAAACGCCATCGACCATATTCAGTATCACAAAGGAGGTAGAACTGACACAACAGGTGGTCTCAATACGATGAGAAATCAAGTGTTTGGTGTGGACGGCGATCGTTCGAATGTTAGCAATGTGGCTATTATAATAACGGACGGTAAGCCGACCGATCCGACAACTGTTCCAGCTGCCATTGATGCCGTTCACAACAGTGGAACTACGACTCTTTGTGTCGGGGTAACAGATCAAGTAGATGAGGCAACGCTGAAACAGTTATCTTCGCCTCCATCACAGGTGAGTCATATATCATCGCTGTTTCACAAAGATACTTCTATTGAAAGAAGTTTCATTCTAGTCGTCGAGCATTTATATTGTGATTGTGTCCTCTTGTCCATCACAGGTAATTGTTTGATTCAGTCGTTGGTGCTGGGGTGGCATAAACACCGTTTTACTAGGTTTTATTTTTCGGCTGCGTCCATTAAACACGTCTGAATAGTAGTGTTTACACTGATAAATCTTTGTGGTGCGTGTGGTGAATGATATTCATTTGGAATCCGCTCATCTGTGATATTTATTGCGAATAAATTGCGTGAAATTTCAAAATATTTTGTTGCTCTGCGTTTTCTGTTTTAGATCATAGCTCGGGATTGGTGCAATGAATTGAAAAGTATAGTATTCATTGTTGATGTTGGTCATTTCTTTTGTTTGCTCAGTTAGGTAAGACGTATTTCATAGCCACAGATTTCCAATCGATTGATGGCGTTCGCCTACAATTAGAGAACCAGACATGTGCAGCTGTGCAGACGGGCAGCATCACCCCGTCAACAAACGCAATCACCTCTGCGGGCAGCAGCACGCCGTCAACAAACGCAGTGTCCTCTGTGTCCCCAGTAACAACACCAGCATCGAGAATTGGTAAATTTTGTTTGTTATTTGTTTAGTATGAGGCTTTTCCTTATTTTTGCGCAATCGTTTTTGTAATTGTAATTGAGTTTTTATATGGTGCCATTAAGTGATTTTTTCTTTCGTCCGCCCCACCTGTGTGCTGTCACTATTGTCGATATGGTCGTATTCTGACGTTCCTGAAGCAAAGAAAGAGGATGGATGATCAGCACAAGCCGTAGTTCTACTTGATGAAGATGGTTAGAGCCAGACGGCCGATAAAGGCAAATCCTCTCTATTGATCAGTAGCACCATGCATGCTTGTTACAACCAGTAGACATCTGTTTGCCAAGCGAGAAACGGAGCGACTGTGGAGCTTGGAAGCGGATGTTCGCAGGATCTGAATGTATGATACGGCCACATGACCATATAGTTGCGTACAGATTTTGAATGACCTGCGCATTGTAGACCAATGGAGATTTATCCGAAAGAAGGTAGAGATGTAAACACACTTAAATTCAACTTTTATGGCCAGCATAGACTGTGTCATAGAAGTCAAATCAATGAATTGATGAGCATGTTGACCGACGTGTGAAGTCAGCAGTTGTTGGACGGTGAGGTGGGTGCCAGAACAATTCGAGGCTGGACAATTCGGAGCGGATAAACGAATGGTTGCTTAAATGGAAGTCGCTTGGATGAGAATAATTCATCCCGCTATAAATTCTTCGGTTTCGAATTGTTCAGCTTCAAATTGTCCGTCTCCGAATCGTCCGGAAACCGTGCGGTGTTTTCGTATATATGATGAAGGCAGATGTCATAGAGAATCTACAGAGGCAGTGCTGATAACTGGATCCAGAGCGTGACCGTCGAATTGAAAACTAAGGCAAAATTGGCTTCATAGATCGTCTGGCAACAACGCGAAGCGAGTCCATGTCAGCGATGGTTTGATGAGCTCGTACCCCACTCCAGATGAATTGGGTTTTATTTGAATTGAGACTGTGACGGTCATGAGACACCCTATGTGATATTTCTAGAATGCGAATCTCTGTGGGATCTTTGCTTTGTGCTCGATGCCTCTGGAAGCATCTGTGACGCGGATCCAAACTTCAACTTCACCAGAGACGAAACTTGTAACAACTGGAATTTCATTCTTCAATTCTTGCACAGATTTGTAGACGGTCTCAACATTGGGCTGTCCCAATACCGTGTTGGGATGGTGATATTCGACACAACATCTCGCGTGGAATGGAACCTCACAGCGTGAGTTATTTTTTAAATCCAGTATTTTATCAGACAAGATTTTTGTATTATGACTGATCAGAATTCTTCCTCGTTATTCCATAGCTTAAGAAAAAAAGGATTTTTTTTCAATTCTATCTGTGGATTATTTATTCTCGAAATGTCACTATTAAATTAACTATTCAAATAAATACATTGTCCTTCTCTTATAGATGTATTTCTACCTTTCGAATGTGCATTGTCTGTGAGTAATATTTGTATAAGTCCGATCGGGTATCTTTAACATAGGTACACAACGAAAGATGCTCTGTTAAACGCCATCGACCATATTCAGTATCACAAAGGAGGTAGAACTGACACAACAGGTGGTCTCAATACGATGAGAAATCAAGTGTTTGGTGTGGACGGCGATCGTTCGAATGTTAGCAATGTGGCTATTATAATAACGGACGGTAAGCCGACCGATCCGACAACTGTTCCAGCTGCCATTGATGCCGTTCACAACAGTGGAACTACGACTCTTTGTGTCGGGGTAACAGATCAAGTAGATGAGGCAACGCTGAAACAGTTATCTTCGCCTCCATCACAGGTGAGTCATATATCATCGCTGTTTCACAAAGATACTTCTATTGAAAGAAGTTTCATTCTAGTCGTCGAGCATTTATATTGTGATTGTGTCCTCTTGTCCATCACAGGTAATTGTTTGATTCAGTCGTTGGTGCTGGGGTGGCATAAACACCGTTTTACTAGGTTTTATTTTTCGGCTGCGTCCATTAAACACGTCTGAATAGTAGTGTTTACACTGATAAATCTTTGTGGTGCGTGTGGTGAATGATATTCATTTGGAATCCGCTCATCTGTGATATTTATTGCGAATAAATTGCGTGAAATTTCAAAATATTTTGTTGCTCTGCGTTTTCTGTTTTAGATCATAGCTCGGGATTGGTGCAATGAATTGAAAAGTAGTATTCATTGTTGATGTTGGTCATTTCTTTTGTTTGCTCAGTTAGGTAAGACGTATTTCATAGCCACAGATTTCCAATCGATTGATGGCGTTCGCCTACAATTAGAGAACCAGACATGTGCAGCTGTGCAGACGGGCAGCATCACCCCGTCAACAAACGCAATCACCTCTGCGGGCAGCAGCACGCCGTCAACAAACGCAGTGTCCTCTGTGTCCCCAGTAACAACACCAGCATCGAGAATTGGTAAATTTTGTTTGTTATTTGTTTAGTATGAGGCTTTTCCTTATTTTTGCGCAATCGTTTTTGTAATTGTAATTGAGTTTTTATATGGTGCCATTAAGTGATTTTTTCTTTCGTCCGCCCCACCTGTGTGCTGTCACTATTGTCGATATGGTCGTATTCTGACGTTCCTGAAGCAAAGAAAGAGGATGGATGATCAGCACAAGCCGTAGTTCTACTTGATGAAGATGGTTAGAGCCAGACGGCCGATAAAGGCAAATCCTCTCTATTGATCAGTAGCACCATGCATGCTTGTTACAACCAGTAGACATCTGTTTGCCAAGCGAGAAACGGAGCGACTGTGGAGCTTGGAAGCGGATGTTCGCAGGATCTGAATGTATGATACGGCCACATGACCATATAGTTGCGTACAGATTTTGAATGACCTGCGCATTGTAGACCAATGGAGATTTATCCGAAAGAAGGTAGAGATGTAAACACACTTAAATTCAACTTTTATGGCCAGCATAGACTGTGTCATAGAAGTCAAATCAATGAATTGATGAGCATGTTGACCGACGTGTGAAGTCAGCAGTTGTTGGACGGTGAGGTGGGTGCCAGAACAATTCGAGGCTGGACAATTCGGAGCGGATAAACGAATGGTTGCTTAAATGGAAGTCGCTTGGATGAGAATAATTCATCCCGCTATAAATTCTTCGGTTTCGAATTGTTCAGCTTCAAATTGTCCGTCTCCGAATCGTCCGGAAACCGTGCGGTGTTTTCGTATATATGATGAAGGCAGATGTCATAGAGAATCTACAGAGGCAGTGCTGATAACTGGATCCAGAGCGTGACCGTCGAATTGAAAACTAAGGCAAAATTGGCTTCATAGATCGTCTGGCAACAACGCGAAGCGAGTCCATGTCAGCGATGGTTTGATGAGCTCGTACCCCACTCCAGATGAATTGGGTTTTATTTGAATTGAGACTGTGACGGTCATGAGACACCCTATGTGATATTTCTAGAATGCGAATCTCTGTGGGATCTTTGCTTTGTGCTCGATGCCTCTGGAAGCATCTGTGACGCGGATCCAAACTTCAACTTCACCAGAGACGAAAGTTGTAACAACTGGAATTTCATTCTTCAATTCTTGCACAGATTTGTAGACGGTCTCAACATTGGGCTGTCCCAATACCGTGTTGGGATGGTGATATTCGACACAACATCTCGCGTGGAATGGAACCTCACAGCGTGAGTTATTTTTTAAATCCAGTATTTTATCAGACAAGATTTTTGTATTATGACTGATCAGAATTCTTCCTCGTTATTCCATAGCTTAAGAAAAAAAGGATTTTTTTTCAATTCTATCTGTGGATTATTTATTCTCGAAATGTCACTATTAAATTAACTATTCAAATAAATACATTGTCCTTCTCTTATAGATGTATTTCTACCTTTCGAATGTGCATTGTCTGTGAGTAATATTTGTATAAGTCCGATCGGGTATCTTTAACATAGGTACACAACGAAAGATGCTCTGTTAAACGCCATCGACCATATTCAGTATCACAAAGGAGGTAGAACTGACACAACAGGTGGTCTCAATACGATGAGAAATCAAGTGTTTGGTGTGGACGGCGATCGTTCGAATGTTAGCAATGTGGCTATTATAATAACGGACGGTAAGCCGACCGATCCGACAACTGTTCCAGCTGCCATTGATGCCGTTCACAACAGTGGAACTACGACTCTTTGTGTCGGGGTAACAGATCAAGTAGATGAGGCAACGCTGAAACAGTTATCTTCGCCTCCATCACAGGTGAGTCATATATCATCGCTGTTTCACAAAGATACTTCTAATGAAAGAAGTTTTCATTCTAGTCGTCGAGCATTTATATTGTGATTGTGTCCTCTTGTCCATCACAGGTAATTGTTTGATTCAGTCGTTGGTGCTGGGGTGGCATAAACACCGTCTTACTAGGTTTTATTTTTCGGCTGCGTACATTAAACACGTCTGAATAGTAGTGTTTACACTGATAAATCTTTGTGGTGAGTGTGGTGAATGATATTCATTTGGAATCCGCTCGTCTGTGATATTTATTGCGAATAAATTGCTTGAAATTTCAAAAAAAATGTTTTCTGCGTTTTCTGTTTTAGATCATAGCTCGGGATTGGTGCAATGAATTGAAAAGTAGTATTCATTGTTGATGTTGGTCATTTCTTTTGTTTACTCAGTTAGGTAAGACGTATTTCATAGCCACAGATTTCCAATCGATTGATGGCGTTCGACTACAACTGGAGAACCAGACATGTGCAGCTGTGCAGACGGGCAGCATCACCCCGTCAACAAACGCAGTGTCCGCTCTGTCTCCATCACCCTCATCGAGACAACCTATTGGTAAATGTTTGACTGTTTTTAGTTTATTATGAGGCTTTTTCTTTATTTCATGCAGTCACTATTGTGACTGAAATTGAGCTTTTATAGGACGCAATTCACTGATTCTTTAGCGCTGCAGTGTATCTTGAAGGAGCTTCCTCCACCAGAAAGTTTCGCATTATTTTTAGTTTGTTTGGCACATGTAACCAATGAGAAATTTCCGAATAAAGGACACCGTTTGGGGACCACAAATAAAGCGGGCAGCGGCGCCTGCAAATACTGATGAAGTTTTGAATGGTTTAGCATACCTAGATCTAGTGTGACACTCAGGACATGTAGGAGTCCTGCCGTTGGGAAAACACGAAAAATGTCGTGTACACCCTACCCTGATGGGCCATCCTACAAGCCAGCAGAATTTGGTTTTATCTGAAAAGACTGTGTTTGCTATAATTATATGGCATTTGATGCGATATTTCTAGTGTGCGAATCTTTGTGGAATTTGTGTTTCGTCGTCGATGCTTCTGGAAGTATATGCGATTCTGATCCAAACTTCAACTTCACCAGAGACGAGACCTGCAGCAATTGGAACTTCGTTCTTCAGTTTATTCACCGCACTGTGGACGGCCTCAATATCGGGCTGTCCCAATTCCGTGTTGCGATGGTGACATTCGACACGACATCACGCCTAATATGGAACCTAACAGCGTAAGTAAAATTTCACATTTCACAGCTGGAACTTAGTAATGACTCCAAGACGATTGATCAACTTATGTTTTCGGACCATCTCTGAATTTCCATATAAGGCACCAAATTAATCCTGCGATTGTAACCTATTAGTAGCCTAAATTGGGACCTAAATGCGTAACTGCTGTCTTTTATTGACCCTCAAAGAAAGCAAATTTACAATACACAAATTCATTCGAGTTCGAGGTAACAGGTGAAAACCATGAAGTATCATAAGACTCATCTTGCCGAACCCTCTACTTAGATTAGGCCTAATAATATTGTGAAGTCACAGTGACGTGATGCACATGCTTTGACCGAGAAAGTGTCTAAGCTACAGTCATTGACAAACCAGTCTTGCCACCATTCATTATTTTAATTCATTCATTCCAGCTCTAAAACTCTTACACTTTCCTGCTGTGAAGCGAATATCACTTGAGAGAAGGCGTAGATCTAATGTAGAAGCGTTGATCAAGCAACAACATCAATTATAATAACAGTTATAATAATGATAACAATAATAATGATAATGATCATAAAATATAAAATGAAATAAAAAGTAATAATAATAATAATTATTATTTTTATTGTAACCGTATGATTACTAAATAATGCATGTGAGAACCTACTCAACTCAATCTCAAGTTGCTGATGCAAAATCCTTTAGTTTCTGCCTACGTCTTATCGATATAGACCATAAATTAGATCTAATCATATGCATAGCTTTATGTTTAAAACTTAGAACTGAAGTTATATTTCTAATTATGTGACTTGGAAACTCATGAATCCACCTAGCACCAGAGTAGCAAACTGTTTTCAGTATGTTTGTGGAGAAAACGTAGATATTTATTTTAAGTGTCACTGTTTCCTGTATTATTTGAATGAGAAACGGCCTTAAATATGAATAGTCACCACCATTAGTTTGTGGAGCAGCCAATTTACTGACACTTTTTGCACAATATATCCTAAGCTTACAAAATGGCCTACTTGAAATCTGCGTTACAATGTCCATGCACTTTTTATTCAGCAGTAATACTAAAAGGTAAGGCAAATCAGGTTCGCACAGATGCAAGATAGCATCGACATGAACAATCGTCGATGAAACGGTCAATTCATTTCTACGACTTCATTATGAGTTAGGTCAGTGGTTCCCAACCCATGGTCCGCGCTCCAAAAGTGGCCCGCCACGCCTCCAAAAAATGGCCCTCATCTCTCAAAGAATTAACAAAAATATAAAAAATTGACAATTTGGACAGGATATAATACATAATTATTTTCTATTACAAGCTATTTTATTTTGAGTCTATATATAACATCAAACATTATAATTTGATTCAATTATAACCATTTTATGTGCTCTTAATTAATGAAATTCTAGCCTTGTGGCCCCCTATTGTCCTTCAATTAATAAAAAGTGGCCTTCTTGTCCTTCAACTTAGAAAAAGTGGCCTGAAAGTAAAAAAGGTTAGGAACCACTGAGTTAGGGGGATTAAATGAATTAAGGATAGTCCTGTAAATCACTTGATGTTTAACAAAAAATGTTACTCGCTTTTATTTAGGTACACCACGAGGGATTCTCTATTAAACGCCATCGACAATATTCCGTATCGTAAAGGCGGTAGAACTGACACAACAGGCGGTCTCAATGTAATGAGAAATCAGGTGTTTGGTTTGGACGGCGATCGTACGAATGTTGCCAATCTGGCTATTATAATAACGGATGGTAAGCCGACCGACCCGTCAACTGTTCCAGCTGCCATTGATGCCGTTCACAACAGTGGAACTAAGACGCTCGTGGTCGGGGTAACAGATGAAGTGGACGAAGCAACACTGAAGCAGCTGTCTTCACCACCGTCGCAGGTAACAACGATCGTTTTGAGTCTGTGACGGCAGTCTCTTGAATTTTGTCGCATGGTTACTGTTATTCTTAGACCATCAGTCCAAATCGGAAAGTAATTTCGAGTCTTCGGCCTATTATAGATGCGACATCATTCTTCATTGTAGACGTTGATTACAATTAATTGTGTGGGGTGGTGGTGTAGTGGGTATGTTCGTCGCCTTGTAGCCGAATGGTTCCAGGTTCGAATCCACCTCAAGTCGCCTCGTATAGAGACCTTGGGCAAGTCCTTCACTCGCAATTGCTCAGCGCTTCGGCGTGAGACTCCGATGCAGTGTCCGCTCTGCAGTCGGGAGCGCCTCTGAGTAGAGAGATTGAAGGGGCGCTATAACAAGTGCACATACAAACAAATGAGTAGCCCTACATTATCGTACTGCCTGAACCTCCAGATTTTGATCTGGTTTCTTGTGATTTTAGTGCACCATCGGTTCATATCTTGTGCAACAGACACAGACGCAACTGACTTTATTAATTACAAGTTGCGATCATGTTGTATGGAGCACCGTGTCCAACTCATATGTTCAAATTCGGCTTGTAAGGTTACACTGAAATGCGAACAATTTGATCGCGCCTGCATTATTTGATTGGCTTTCTTTTCTGCTGTAGTTAGGTGTAACGTATTTCGTGGCCAAGGATTTTCAAACGATAGACAATGTTCGCCAACAGTTGGAGAATCAGACATGTGGAGCCACAGAAACTTTCGTTAGCACGTTATCCACAGCCAGTTTAACTGCGTCTCCTACCTCGTCCATTACTACTCCATCTGCACCTGCTATATCAACAAGCAAACAACCGTTTGGTGAAAAAGCAATCTTATAGAAATTATTTGGATGTTTAATTTAGTATAATCCCTTTTATTTTTACTGTTGCCGCTAGCGAGCTAACTCACCACTGAATGGTCCAACTGTTTTTTTTAAATCGCAGTACTGCCCTTTGAAATTGTGTACACTTTCCTAAAAGTCTATGCTTTCAAGGAGACTATGTTAAGGTCATAACTGGCCACTAGCTAGTTCATGAATGTATATTTCGATGACTACATACTTACGTTGTATAATTAAAATAGATTAATAACAGCTACAGTTAATTTGATAAACTGGTTACGATACAGTGGCTCAAAATTTTACTGAAATTTAATTCGAATTCACCAGAGGTGTTATGTGACGAGCGCTATTATTACTAAGCTTACTACAACTAAAGTAGCCGGGCTAGATTTCATGACGTTGGCTAATTAGCCTACTGATTTCATGAGATAAAAAAGTCGCTTTGAGGAATTTCGATAGTAACAAGTGCCAACTATGAACTATGATTAACTTTAACCCCAGATACGAATTTTATCTCCAGAATGCTCTTACAAACATGCAGCCTACAAATAAACCAAACCACTGCTGAGTAGACATAGCCATACTTTAATTGTTTTATTTTGCACCTAGGCCTATACAGCGTTTTGTCTATTGTTATTTTTTGGAAATAAAGGAATTATGCATACAGAGCCTACTAATCATCAGTGGCACCATTATTGATTTTGTTTGTAAATGGTTTTAGTTTGCAGATCTCTGCTGGACATCTGCTTCGTGCTTGATGCGTCTGGAAGTATTTGCGACTCGGATCCCAACTTCGATTACTCCAGGGACGTCACGTGCAACAACTGGAATCTCATTCTCCAGTTTATGCACAGAATGGCCGACGCCCTGAGCATTGGAATAACAGAATCCCTCATTGGAATGGTTCTTTTCGACTCAACTGCCCGTGTTGGCTGGAACCTAACAGCGTGAGTTATATTTTGAAGATACGTTTCTCACGCTATAATCTAATCCAATAATGCTCTCGTTATGGACAATAGCCTATGCAAAAGAAAATATCGGATTAAAATGTTCAATCTTATACTATTCATGATGTCAAAAGCTGAACATGCCTTGCTTTGCCTTCAACCATCCTCGACCCCAGGGTTGGTCGCATTTTGGACAGTTCTTCTCCATCCTCTCCTGTCTTCGGTTGTTCTCAACAATTGCTCTGTTGATAATTAATCCCGTCCATTCACACATGTTGTCCCACCACCTCTTCCTAGGTCTTCCTCTTGATCTTGCTCCCGGAACCGTTCCTTGCATAATTTCCTTCTCCAAACAGTCTCCATGTTTCCTCACGATGTGCCCGAAGTATGACAACTTCCTTTCTTTAATTGACTCCAGTAGACTCCTTTCTACGCCTGCCGTCTCCAGAACCCATTCATTTGGTTTTTTTTTCTCAGTCCATGATATTCCGAGGATTTTTCTTATACCTTTCATTTCAAATGCCTTTATTCTATCCTCATCACTCTTTTTGATTGTCCAACTCTCACAATCTGCATATAAATGGAGTGTGACTGATCCAAGATTCGAATCAGACGTTCATTCTACAAGTAGTGAAACCGATCTTTATGCAGTATAGAGATGTTTTAATTTCTGCGCCGTTATTGATTATGTTTCTAAGTCAATATTTTGTTTCACTTCTACATGTAGTTACACCACGAAAGATTCTCTGCTAAATGCCATCGACCATATTCAATATCAAAAGGGTGGCCAAACTGACACAACAGGTGGTCTCAATGTGATGAGAAATCAGGTGTTTGGTGTGGACGGTAACAGAAGAAATGTTAGCGATGTGGCTATCATCATAACGGACGGTAGGCCAACCGACCCGACAACTGTTCCAGCTGCCATTGATGCTGTTCACAACAGTGGAATTACGACTCTCGTTGTCGGGGTAACAGGTCAAGTGGACACAGCTACGCTGAAGGAGCTGTCCTCGCCTCCACAACAGGTGAAAGAAGGTTTCTTGCTTAATTACTAACTTAATTCAGTCTCAAATCCTATTTATCTGTCACAATCTGGTAGGTTTGAGTCATGCAAATACATGTAGAACGTAGAAGAGGAGGAGGACAAGGTGGATGAGGATAAAGAAGACCAAGTGGAGGAGAAGTGCCATTGTGACAACCATGAGTATGAAGTGTTGACGACTTTATTTTCTTAGCCTAGCCATATGAAGGCAGCTGGGCAGTCCTCTCCCTCACCGTCTCAACTTACTAGTGATGGTGTACGGTTAGCATGCTCATTTGTAGCTGAGTTAGGGTTGGTCAGAAAACTAGAGCCAAATTTGTGCTCTGGATCGAACGTCGAGCGCTCGATTGACTGCCCAGTATCGTATTTTCGCGAATATAACACGCGGGTTACACAAAGTTTTAAAACCACGAACCCTACCCGCGTGGTATACTCGTGACCGTGTTATACAAATAATTTGTTACGCAGCCAAATGTTGTACGCTAAGCACTATACTATCAATAAACACAGATAGAACTTAATCACATGTGAAATTGGAAGTACACTGTACGAGCAGTAGATGATCCTAGTTGATATGGTTTGTAAAATGACTAAAACGTTCTCGCTTATTAAACAATGACGTCTGTAAGACTTTAATTTCTCTCTACGGATGTTGGTAAATGTATTAATGGGAGAACCAAATTTTATTAAGCACAATTATTATTAATTGTTATTTTTAATATTGCGCTCTGATTGCTTCAATAATTGTTATGATCGTGTCAGTTGCTTTGGGGAGGAGGAACTGTTTTTTTATCGCTGAATGTTTTCGATTTCAGCTGAACGTTACTTACTTCACAGCCACCGGATTCGACACTTTGGACGCAATTCGAGATATTCTTCAACAGAAAACATGCGGAGCTACGCCATGACTTCTCGCGGAAATCATGAATTTTATCTATCGCAATCGTTCATCGTTACCCGTCTCGCAGTTGCGTTCTGTCCAAAACAATTCCTTTTTAATTCGCAATCCGGAAACCAGCGTAACAGTTCTTTCATCGCGATGTGACTAACTTAGGCTAATCGAAGTTCGTTTCATAGATTGCAAGTTGATGTCTTTCTTTTACGCATGTTGTTTTGTAGGCCTAATGGTTTTTGTACGGCTCTAATCTTCTAAATTCTTAATCGTTGTGATGCTATAATAGGCCTAATAACGAATGAGGCATAAATTATTGTATAATTATTATAATCTTCGTCTTCTTCAGACTTGTCTAGCTACTCAGCTAACGAATTGTATTTTCATTTTATGTGTGCGTCACCTCATAACATGTCTGAATGTTGTCTGAAAACAGTCATGTGTAGCCTACTAACGTGCATGAACAATGCTGAAGTTCTCTGGTGCAATTCTCCCAGTTCTAACATGCCTAGCATTCCTATTTTCCTGCAAGATAATCATTCTGCTTCAACCAGAGCTCGACTTATGCACAACTCTTGTTTTAGAATTTGACATTTTAATCTAGTGTTTCGATATTAGACTCTAATTATGGTCATTGGTCATGTCCCTGCGATACCTGTTCTTCGTTCTTCGACTCACGATGCTATTCATGCATGAATAGATACCGCCGTTCTCTCATAGTAACACGTATTGACTACTGCAACGCAATGCTGTCTTTTGTTGCCCT
Organism: Lumbricus terrestris; assembly: GCA_949752735.1. Taxonomy (NCBI): domain Eukaryota; kingdom Metazoa; phylum Annelida; class Clitellata; order Crassiclitellata; family Lumbricidae; genus Lumbricus; species Lumbricus terrestris. The sequence continues at coordinate 6,085,241 of OX457041.1, read as the reverse complement.
ATCACCTTTACAACTATCAGTTCTACGGCCAATTGCTCCATTTATTTCTACGACATCCTACTACACGTAAGTTCCGAGTTGCAAAGTTAATAAAATTATAATCAGAGTTATCAATGTTTTTACAAGCTGCTGAATGGAACAAACTTCCAATCTTCATTCGCAAATCATCTTTATCACTCTTCAAGAAAAACCTGAAGACTTGTTTATTTAAAACTTATTATAGGCCTAGTTAGACTCTTTCCTGTTACGCGCTTTCGTGTAAGATTCTTTTTTGTTTAGGCGCGATATAAATGATATTTTAATAATAATAATAATAATTATTATTATTATTGTAATAAAAATAATAATAATTATTATTATTAAGTAATCATTATCACTTGAAATACATGTATCTCACTTTTGGACGTTTATCATTTTATTTTTCAGTGGATGAAATTCCATTACCACTTTGCAATTAGTAGTAAACGTCAATTACTTGATATACATTATTGCATAATAATAATAACAATAGTAATAATAATAGTTGTAGTAATAATACTTAGAAGTCCATAATCGATCCTTGCTGAATTATTGTGCAATCCACTCTCACTCAACACCATTCTTCCCAAAATAATGGTGCCGTTCGAAGCTCATTTGGAATACATCTATCTTTGGTCCATAGAAATGCTGGCAGTGTAGACGGTTAGACATTCATTGTTCTAAAACCATTGTCCAGAAACCTACACTTCAACTTTTCCAATACATTGCTCTAAAACCTATAGTGAAGGGCAACTGATTATTAATTTTTTCAGGGTTGTGTCGTGTCAGCGTGATTGTTCGGAGAAACCAAGTGAACAAATTTTCATGTTTTGAGCATAGGCCCTAGACTCGTTTACATCTTTGCACGTAGATAACCAGAGTTTCGTAAAATGTCGTATCATGTAACTAGTAATTTCTATTGCGCCGTGGCCATTCAGTAGCGCTCACATGGAGTGGGAGAACCCCGAGAGTAAAAACAAGTCTTGGAGGGAGAGAGAGAGAGAGAGAGATCCGCTGTCATTGTTATCGTATGACAGAGTTAGATGGCATATAATAATGCCATGCATCTCCATCGACTATATAGGCTAACGTACACATTATTATGTAGGCCCATTTATGTTTTATGCGTACCTGTAGGTCTACATTAAATTTATTATGCAAGTACGTGCTTATGGAAACGTGGTCTGCAGCTTCAACACGGTGGCGCATCTGGTCTAGTTTCACAGCTGAAACCCCAAAATATCTTTCAATTATGGCTCCAAGCATATTCTATTGCATAGTCGGTGGCTTCATGGGCCTACATTTTCTATACGTATGCTTTATGGCCTTGGCAATTGCTTCGCGCACAGGTCTATTCTATCGCCTGGGCAAATTGGTTTTCTGTAGTGGGCGAATTTGAATTCCTGAATCATCTGAGCTGTTGATGCAGCAAGAGTATTCAGTCTAGGTACAACATTGACCTCAACAAAATGCCGTCCTTCAGTTTCTACCAGTCTCACCCGCTGAGCCTTTTTCTTTCACAGTTTGCCCTTGTTTGCCTGTCTGCAAATCTGAATGTCTGTGTTTCACTCAGTAGCCTTTGATTGTTTACCATAGATCGATGCAGTGCCTTTTACGTAGGCCTAATCATGCATATGCAAACTCTGGTCTCCTTTTGTTTACCAACTGAATTTCTTCAATCCCTTTGACTTAACGTAACGCTCATGAATAAGCTGGTGCGCTCAGCTCTGAAGTAGCACTCTAAAATTTCGATAATGATGTATATATTTTTTCTATTTGCGGATTCACCTTTGCGACCCTGTGTCCCTTTAATATTGTTATTGTGTCTGCGAGTGTTTGTGTGTGTGTGTGTGTTTGTTTGTGTGTGTTCTTATCTATGTGGCATTTCAGATTCCTGTTCAATATTTATCGATCAAAAAGAATTCAACGCATCTTTGGGAGTCGCGCGCGACATGACAAAAGTCTGTAGTCCTATAGTATAATAGTATAATATGGTGATGTGAGGTCTCAAGATCAATTGAGTGTAGGTGTTATACCTTCTACCAAGCAAGGGTATTAAAGGTCGTAATTGGCCCTCAACGTGACCGGTTAGTGCCAAAATTTGGCAAATTGGAAAGGTTTTATTCAGTGGCGGCGCCAGGATTTTCGTTTGGGGGGAGGGGCTGGATTTTCAGAAAAATTTTCTGTTTTCAGTGGAAAAAATTTCTGACGAGGACCAAAATCCGAAGAAAATTTCCCATTTCCGCCGTCAAAATTTCTGACGACTTTTTTTAGTCATTTGATTGAAGTCTTCAGAAATGGCCCCCTTTTCATAATCCGCCAAACTGTCTGTCAAACCTCGTGCGTACCTTTACGGTTATTTGGGGGGGGGGGGCTAAAGGGGATAAATCGTGCAAATATATTTTTACATGGGAAAAAAGGATGGCCTTTTTTAGGGGGGCTTTTCCCTCTAACCCCCCTAGCGCCGCTACTGGTTTTATTTCGCTTCATGCTCGTCATCATACAAGTAGTGAAGAATTATAAAAGTTCATTCTATGGTATAAATATTGGCAGAACGTGTTTAACTTCAGAGGTTCCTCTCGTTGCATCGTCAACTGCTACACAACCGAAGAAGTGACTGCAATCATTGATAATTATGGTAAGACATTATGGACTGTTAGCGCAGGCTAAGATAGGCTTAAACATTGATCTTTGAGAGCCACAGGTTTTAACTTTCCCATCATCGACGAATGACATACGGTTTCTCCCACTGTTTGTTTCTTATGCATGCTGACACCTCCGCCGGTTTCGCGTGACAGAGTCTCCTCCCTAAAAGTCTCCAACCCCGGAGACTTTATTTCGAAACAGATTCTCCCCCCGGCGGATCTGTTCCAGAATGAATTCACCCCTCCCCATCGGGGGCGAGAATGTTTCCTCCGAATACGAAATAAAGTCTCCCCGTTTAGCGTTAAATCGGTTACAGTCGTATATTATTTATAGATCAGCGGGTTAAACCGTTGGTTTACGTTGCTAAATTATTTAACACAAATATGTATATACTCTCACATCAGAAAATGTCTTCCAATAGAAAGTTTAAGCCAGTGGGAGACTAGGTTTTTTGGGGAGGGGGACTTTGTATCGGGTGGAGACTTTATATCGTAACACCGCCTATAGTACTGTTGTTATAGCAACCCTTCCTATCTACCAGTGACTTTTCTCTGCCAGATCACAAATAACACGTACATGTATATACAATGTTTTTGTACAGTAAGCAAAGGGTGAAAATTCCCCTTGGCGCTTAGGGTGTTTCAACACCCCAGTCTCACCTGGATCCCAAAGTTTTAAAGTCATCTTTGCACCCACTAATTTCACCGTGTACCATAATTTACTACTTCTTTCTCTACCTTACTTTCTAGAATTATTACATTTCTCGCTCTACATGTATGTCTTTCTCCATAATTAGGCCTATTATAATAACAAAAGATGCATTCACGAAAAGAGGCGAGTTGATGAGAGGAGGGTTGAGCAAAGATCTAAAGAAGAGACTTGTCAAAGTACTGGTATGGAGCGTGGCACTGTATACGGGTCGGAGAGATGGACCATCAGGAAACAAGATAGCAAGAGACTGGAGGCCTTCGAGATGTGGACATGGAGAAGGATGAAAAGGTGAGCTGGACGGAGAAAGTGACAAATGAAGAGATGCTGCAAAGAGTATACGAGAAAAAAGATCACTGATGACAACTTTAAGAGAAAGACAAAAGAACTGGATTGACCACATACTAAGAGGAGACTCCCTCCTGAGAGAAATCATAGAAGGGAGATTGGAGGGAAAAAGAAAGAGAGTAAGACCGAGGTAGATGATGCTGGGATGTCTGATGTCTGAAGGATACAGCGCACTGAAGAGGAAAGCACAGCGAAGATAAGAATGGCGTCATTGGAAGTTGGAACCTGCCGAGAAGCAGAGAACTAAAAGAAGAAAGAAAAGAAGATTATAACAACAGAAAAAAGAGACATACTGTGTGTCTTTGGCTCTGTAACTATTAATTTTTTCACACGTTGTCATGCTCTATCTTGCATCTCTCAACCAATTTGTTCCTTCCATCGCTTCAAGCAGCAAACATAATTTTAACAAAATTCACAATAGGGCCTATAGATGCATAAACTGTCAAATTTCAGATGCGAAAAGAGATCATACTTTGCCTTTGCATGCTGCTGGTTAGCCAGTTAGTTCATGGTAAGAACATTTCTTCATGAATGTTATATAAGATTAAAGCCTCAAACTATTTTATGACTTTGATTAACTCGGTGACATTCATGTTGCTACATGACGTTTTTTCATATAGGCACTCCCGAGTCCCGACCCTATTACACAATAGGGGACAATTTCCAGCATTGGGACAATTTTTTCATTTTATGGCATACAATCTGTGTTAGTTGTAATTCATGCATATTGCTGATAAAGCCCGAAACAGCAACGTTTCATGAACCGAACATGATTTTATTGCATTTATATCACAAAAATAAACATCCCAAAATTAGAATTTTCCATTGTGAAAAAGTGTGTCCCAATCCAGGCCATAATGTCCTGTATTGGGACAATGCATGTGGAGCACTGGGACAAACAATATATCTGGTTCTAATCATATCTAATAGAGTATAATATATCATATTCCAGTTGACAATATCTAAATGAGTGACTATAGTACATTAAACAATAATATTATCAAAAATTTAATAAATACGAACAAGCTCCCGTTGACCCAGCCAATCATAATAAAAATTGGACTTACTGGTCAATTTCAAGTAAGTTCAATGTATCATATCTTTACCCATCCTGATAGCATTCTGTTTAACACAATATACAGTAAAACCGATTAAGTTTAATTTCTTATGATGAATTTGCTGCATTGAGATTGTCCCAATGCATGCAGGCCATGAGCGCATGTCCCAATGCAGGCATCAAAGGTCAGGGCACTGTTTTGAGATAATAAAAAATTTACTCAGTGAATTACTCCCAAATTTCAACATATGCTTTGCAATACACTACTCAACTACTACTACTACTACTACTGCTGCTGCTGCTGCTGCTGCTGCTGCTGCTGCTGCTGCTGCTGCTGCTGCTCCTACTGCTACTACTGCTACTACTACTACTACTACTACTACTACTACTACTACTACTACTACTACTACTACTACTACTACTACTACTACTACTACTACTACTACTACTACTACTACTACTACTACTACTACTACTACTACTACTACTACTACTACTTCTACAGCACTATTCTCGTAATTGTTATTATTATAACAGTCGATTTCGCTTCGGTTATTTTTATGATTACTTTACTATTATGTATTGATGTTGTTCACGAACTATAACGTTGACCTGACCTTGTGGAACAATTTCTTTTCTAGGCAAAGCCGTCCACAAGGATGATGTCGCTGATGATGGTCACGATATCAAAAGATCTGATGAAAACGTTCCGGTCGCTAGTGAAGCAGAGACCAAAAAGCGTACTTATTGCGCGAACAGACCATGCTGGGGGTGATGGTCCGTCTCCAGCTGAGATGGCTGAGTGTGAGTTCTCTTAAAATGGAGGCTTTGCTAACAATAATTTGCATTGCTTCACTTTACGTCATAAAAACAACTAGCTGTAAGTTGTTCCCGGCGTTGCTTTGGGAAACTCCCAGAAGTGACATTTTCGTTAACGGAATTGTTATTGCCAAGCCTATTGAGTTGCCAAAATGTCAAGCTCGATTTCAGTCCTATGCGTTGCACGCATAGGGCTGAAATCGAGCTTGACATTTTGGCACCTCAATGGGCTTGGCAATAATAATTATGCTGATAGGGTAAGAGTCATTATACTTAGACTTCTAAATATACACTAAGGATCTAACCTACCTAGATGCTGTGGATAGGACAAATGAGAATGGGGAATAGAGGTGTCTATTGGCTATTTTGTGGCTTGGAATTTCTGTGATTTTGGAAGGGGGTGCAGTCTTTTATTTACATCTCGATTAATGGATCAGAGACTACATACACATTACAATGGCGAAATGCAACGCGGAGAATCGTAGCACTTGGATCCTAGCTGGGGTATTTTAAGGGTAGATGATTTTAACACAGTGGATAGACCATTTCTCCATATTTCAAGATTCATAACCCATACCAATGACTTCGGACATTAATTTTGTTTTAAAAGTAGAGATATTGCTGATGGGTGGAAATTTCGGCCGTAAGTCTCAGCATAGGAGATTTGACTTCACAAGTTACAAGTTGTGTTTAGCCGTCGAAGATTGTTTATCACTTTATCCATTCCAGAACTGTCATTATTTTATAACTTTTATTAGACCCATAGAAATGAAATTATTTCAGAACTTAAATTAGAACTGCAATTATTCCAGAATTTGAATTAAAACTGAAATTATTTCCGAACTTGAATTGGAACTGAAATTATTTCAGAACTTGACTTAGAACTGAAATAGGAATTATTTTCAGAATAGGAATAGAATTAGAACTGAAATTAGAGTCTTAGAACTGAATTAGAACTAAAATTGGGAATTATTTTTAGAACTGAAGTATCGCTGGGAATTTCCCAGCCTCACCCAGAGTTTACCGGCAATGTTCGCATTGTCGCCCCTCCCTGAACCGCACCCAGGCCTTTGCGCCGCCCTACCCCACTCGCAACTCAATTCACTGGCAACCCATTGCCACATCACCCCGTCTCTCTCGCGTGCAACCTCACTCCGACTTTACTCTGCCCCACTCACTCTGCTCTACCTCGTCACAATCATCACCACCATGTGTCCCCACTCCTACCCACCCCGACCGCAACCCCTCCACCCTACCCAGCACCACCGCCGTCCCACTCCTCTTGAGTAGCCGTCTTTTTCGCCCCACAACCCCGTCTCACCCGCCCTTACACCGACCCACTGCTCACCTGCTCGTGACCAAAACGTGCTTTGAATGACCTTCGCCTCCTCTATGTGCTGCTGATGTCTAGATTCTTCTTCTCTAGACCTACGCGTTGCATTCCTCTTTCTCTGGGTTTGTGCACTGAGACCACCACGGAAAAGGCGCATCATAAATGTCGAGATACGTCAATAATTATTTGTTGTAATTGCGATGATTGTTTTTCTTACCTCGTTGTCCTCAGTTCATGATATCATTACTTTATTACTCATTGTTTATTATTCCAAATCGGCTGGATAATGGATATGTGCGTGTCGTGTTCAGCGGACAGAAATGACGTTAAAAAATCATGTCGTAAAAAGAAATGAAATATCAGTTTGAAAGGCATAAGACTAATAGTGCATACGACCGTTAATGGCGTCTGAATTTCACGCTAATTTCCACGTCGACATTTAAAATGCCTATAACTCGGCATTTAAAGTGAATTGAGAGTTGAAAATAGTCGCGATGACCTACAACTTCGCATAATAAGATGTTTAAAAAGTTTCGTCAGTCAAATGCGTGTGGCTTCAGAGCCTTTCTTGTGACAGGCATACATACACACAGACTGACAAACGTTCTGCTTTATAGTAATAAGTAAGCCTATTAAACTCATTTGACGTATACGAATGCTTCACTGCATGCGCGGTTTTATCCTCAATAATAGTATAATAAATACCGGTAGGTCTATGCTTAACTGATCGTTCAAACCACGACGACGAGTTCTTACTTATTTACAAGTTTTGTGTTTGCGATCCGAGGGATTTAACCGCTAAATTAAAACGACACCATATCTCATGACAAAGCTTTCAAAAGGCCTGTTGCCATCTAATAGATTCAAAGTTTGGAATCATTATTATTTCTTTGGTTGTTTGTGTACACGATTGTTTTGAGTCTACACGAGTGTTTTGAGTAGGTCTACAAAGTCAGAAGAGTGCAGTGCTTGCTTGTAAAGAGCAGTCTGTCAATGGATATTCATAAAGGCATAGTTTCGCTGTTAACTTCAATTTATCAATTACTTTACCTTCCATTTATGATATGTTTTTGTTCCGTATCCAAGATAAGCAGATTTATCTGAAGAATTTGCTCTTTGTTCGATTGTTTCAGATTTGCCCGGTGAACGGCAGGCACATAAAGAAATGGATGTGCAACAAAACATTTAGTGGACGTTTAATTATTAGAAACTTACATAAGCATTATGAATTTAATTACTGAGGATTCAAGTAATACATGAAATTTTCTTTCTGATTAAATAATTACAAGCATGAAAGTGTGTAATTGTCTCGTTAATTAATAAGGTTAGAATTATTTAGACCTGTAATTAATGCACGCGAAAAATGCAACTTTGTGGTCAAAATGGACAGTGCTCGAGACTTTATTTCAGTTTCACAAATTGTAGCTTTCTGTGACATTCGTATACTGGAACGGCCTTCTTCCTTAGTGTAAAAGCGTTTCTCGTTACCAATAAATTGCTGGCACACGTTGCATTTCTTTTCGTGAGATATTTTCATTTTGTGAGCAATTCTGTCCTATAAAAAGACGCAGTGGAGAATATGAAATTTTGGTCAAAAGCCATAGCGGAGAATGTTTTTTTCAAACGCCATCGTGGAGAATGTTGTCAAGTTCCACAAAACAAATCTCCACACAAATCCGCAATAACATGTGAGTATCAAGGCATGCAAAGAGTCTTTTGAAGCATGGCTGAGATCTCTTATCGAATTTATCAATATGGAACATTTAGGAATCAGTTACGGAAAAATTTTCAATTGCTTTATTTTGTGACCCTGGTCATTACGCACTAGTGTTATTTCGTTAGTGGTGCATTGAACAAAATATTTTAAATTCATGAGTTTGACATTTGCATGCACAATGCTGTAGGCCTAATGTTGCCACGATCATAAAATAATCCCATATTTCATAAAAAAAACTTAATAATAGTCAACAATCCATCCAAGATGCCTCTGTACTCTGTTAGTGTTTTTGTGGTTGGTGTAGCTGGCGGTAGTCTTGGTTGTGGAGGGGTAATGATGGTGGTGGTGGGTTTGCAGTTGTTGATGGTGGTGGTGGTCGACGTGTCGTGTTTGTGGTTGTGGTATTGATGATGATGGTTTGTGAAGATGTTAATGAGGACGATTATGTTGGTAGTGGTGGTGGCGTTGGTGTTGGCGTTGTTGGCAGTGGCTGTGGCTATGATGATGATGATGATGATGATGATGATGATGATGATGATGATGATGATTATGGTGATGGTGATGGTGATGATGATGATGATGATTATGGTGGAGGTAGTGGTATTCATGGGGTGTTTTGGGTGCTTGAGGACAACCCGAAATGAAATAACATACACAGAACCTTGGGATTCGTATATTGCTGGCTTAAGTCCATTGAAAAGGAGATGAGCGCCCCCTGTGTTTCACATGGAACTGGATGGACCTTACTTTACTTTACTTAGGCCTTACCACTGGATAAGAAATGCAACCACTGTCTTTCAAAATGAACGGCTGAAAAGAAGAATGAATCAAATAAGTTGTGGGTCTAGTGCTCAGCAGATTCTGTTTGTTCAGAACAGTCTAAATAGTTTAAAACCAATGATAATAATGCTTTGTTTGTGATTGTCTCACTGGATTGATGAAAACGCACCGTACAGCATTTATAGCAATCTATGCTTAAAGGCCAATAGATTCCCATATATTATATGTACCCTCCGTATAACAAGTAGGACTAAAGAGCTATAGGCCTAATGACATAATTATACAAAACAACATTAACATGATTATTTAAAACAACAATCTTCTTCTTCTTTTCGTTCTCTGCCCTTAGGCAGGTTCGAATGTTTGACGTCTCCATTCTTCTCTGTTCTGTGCATTCCTTTTCAGTCTCTGGTACCCGTCTTTCATCATCCAGTCTAACAGTCGTTGTCTCGGTCTGCCCCTCGTTCTTTTTCCCTCCATTTTGCCCTCTATGACTGTTCGCAGCATCGAGTCTCCTCTGAGTGTGTGCCCGATCCATCTTCTTTGTCTTTCTCTAATTGTGTGTATCAACGATCTCTTTTCTCCCACTCTTCTCAATACCTCCTCATTACTGATATGATCCCTCCAGCTGATTCTTTCTATCCTTCTCCATAACCACATTTCAAATGCTTCTATTCTCTTGATGTCTTCCATCCGCATCGTCCATGTCTCTGCTCCATATAACATCACACTCCAAACTAAGGTTTTTATCATTTTCTTTTTCAGTTCCTTATTGATTCCGCCTCTCAGTAGCTCTTTCCTCTTTTCAAATGCATCTTTTCCTAATACAATCCTTCGTTGTATTTCTCTGTGGCATCTAGCATCTTCCGTAATCATACTACCGAGATAAGCAAATTCCTTGACTTGTTCTAGTTCTTCTCCTTCTATGAATATTTTAACTACCTTCTGCTCTCCTTTGCTTATTCTCAGAACCTTTGTTTTCTTTATGTTGATTTTCATTCCGTATTCTTTTGATGTTGTGTTCAGCCGGTCCATCATTGATTGTAACCCTTCCTGACTTTCTGCCATCATTGCTTGATCATCTGCGAATCTTAATGCCCTGATCCGCATTCCTCCCACTTTTTAATGTCTCGTAATAATGTTATTTTAAGCAAGAGTGACTGAAAGCTGTGAGAGAATCTTTTCATTGCTAAGTCTTATACCTTTGTGATTTCAGTTGGTGCAATACAATTTTCCATCAAACTGCCGCGGAACCTCTGGCCGACGTCCGCGCGAGGAACCCCGGTTGAAAATCACCGCAGTAAACAGTGTCTGATTAAAGGAGAATCACCCAACTGGCTTTTATATTTAGTTTTCCAAATGCGAAGTTGGTCGGCATTTTTGGTCAATTCATGTTAATTCATGTATGAATGTCTTAGAAACCTAGATATTTCCTCTGGTTTGATACTGTAGGCCTACGTTAAAACCCCAATTTATGCGACTGGACACTCATCGGCAGCTTGCCAAGCTGGACCTAGCATCCGTTAACATAACATAACAGGGGTTTTAAGTGGTTCAAAAGACGCTGGGTCTGTTTTAGAACTGGTCATTGAAAATTTAACCTGGAACATTTAATGACCCAATTTTCCTATTAAACGTTGTGACTGTGTCACGGTGCTGTCATCCAAACGGCACCATGCATGTAGCTCTGCAACTCTAGCACTTGAAACTGTCTGTACTAATGTTCCCTTCGGTTTCTTAAACAGTTTGTACGCATGATCCAGAGTTGCTTGTTGGCGCTAATTCAAAGAACTTCTCCCAACTTAGTACACCCTTTCCAGCAATGATCTTGTATGCGTCAATCAGATATCCTCTGCTCCTCCGTCTCTCCAGTGTTGTTAGCCCACTCATGGGCGGAGACCTAGGGGAGGACAGGGGGACGGTCCCCCCAAAGAAAGTGTTGGGGGGGACGGCCCATGCATTTGTCCCTCCCCAATGTTTGAGGGCCAAGACTGTTTTCGGTGGCGAAAATAGAAAATTTCGTCGAATTTTTGGGCGGATGACTAAAAAAAAGAGGTCATCAACTTTTTTGGCGACGTAAATAGAAATATTTCGTCGATATTTTGGCCGGATGACTAATAAAAAAAAATAAAAAAAGGTCATCAACATTTTTGACGGCGAAAATTACTTTTTTCCCGAGATTTCGCCGCTCGTCAGAAATTTTTCTGAAAATCTCGCGTCTTTCCGTCCCCCCAATTCTCGACCCAGGTCTCCGCCTATGAGCCCACTCCTTTTCAACTTCTCTCTAAAGTTAAAGTCTTTGTAATCCGAAATCATCTTAGTATCTCTTCTTTGTACTTTCTCCAGTTTTCCCAGGTCCTGCTTCAGGTATGGATTAGGTGGAACTCGACATTCTGCACGCTATTGAGTACGTTAAATTGCCCCGATGGTAGAAAGAAACAAATAAAACATTAAAACAGCCATGTAATTGCGTATGCCTATTGCGGTAGGCCTATAGGCTAAAGATTTTGTGAACAAATGCAAAAAAAACGCGAAAAGATTCTTAGACGTAGTGTATACAGTTTGATTTGCACTTGAATATGACGGCGAGTTCTGAATAACAAAGAAAGTGCTCAGACAAAAATCTATATAAATAAAAATGTAAAAAGTTACAGTTTGTTACATCGGTTCTCGGAGAGTTCTGAACCGATTGCATTGAAAATTTTCGCAAACCCTTCCATTCGAACATCTCCGGGTTTTTTTATGCCTTTTGGGAAAAATCTTTACGACCCAAAAACACAACTTTTAATTCCACCTTCACGCGTCCGGCCATTTGCATCCTAATGAGGCCGCGCCGTCTATTTGCATTCCAATGAGGCCGTGCATACCGGCGCGAGTTTCTGTAGCGCATATAAAACTGTCGGTTTTCAAATTTTCACAGAACGTTCGAACGGACGGGTTTTAAAATGCTTTTTTGAAAAAAACACAAATGCGTGTATGCGGACTTTTTTTATCCGCGCGTGTTCTTATATAGCCAGTGTTACCACTGAGGTTTCTGAAATAAACCCAGATTTCCTTCCGAAAAAAACCCAGAAAAACCCAGACTATTCATATAAGCTATTTTAGACCCCCTTTGTTCAAATCTAGTTGGTTTTTCGCTTGTTCGCATGAGGATTAACTAAATGTTCGTCAAAACAGTGGAATAAAATGCAATTACAACTTTAAAATATCAATATTGTCAAAGTTGTCAGAGACTCTGGATCCATACTGACAATAAGCTTAATCTTAATCGGTAGAGTAATGGTTAACACGCTGGCCGTGAGTGCGAGAGGTAACAGGTTCGAGCCCCCGTTGGGCGGATATATGCTTTGTAGGCTGCTATTAGCGCCGTTGTAGCCTAATTGTAATTGCAAAGCTGTCTGTTCAAGTTAGTAGTTAAGTTTAATTAAGATTACTGTATAACTTGTAAATGTAAAGTGCAGTGCGTCTTGCAGGCGCTCAATTAAAGAAAAGATTATTATTATTATTATTTATGCGCAGCAGGTCGAGTCTACCAGAATCGTAAGCACATAACACACTTAATTAGCTTAAGTTTACAAAGTTTTAAAACTGTCCGAGGTTTCCAGCCAAATTTTCTTAATACACCAACAATCCAACGTTTTAACCACCTAGAACATTATAATACTCTGCAACAACTTGGCTTTTATACCACTAGACTAGAGGATGGACCTTGACCTACAGTGTATAACTGTATATGCATGTTATAGATGTAATACGGCTTTACAAGGACTTGACCTATTTGAAATATCAAAATGTTTTATTTCTGTGCAGAACTATTCTTCAGGTTATAAATTATTTGTGAATTGACAATTGACAATTGGGATCTTGATTGTGGAGTTTAAAATTAAAATTAGTGGAAAAAATTATGTATCAAAACCATTTTACATTGAATTTCACAGAATAATCATGTGTTGTAAGTACAAAATGTCAACTCACCAAAATAAACCCAGATCTTGCCCAAAAAAACCCAGAAACCCAGACGAAGGCCAAAAAACCCAGATCTAGTGGAAAAAACCCAGCTGTGGCATCACTGTATATAGCGCATATATCTATGTAGCTGTAGGAAACGGAGGGGTGAGGGAGGAAGGGAGGGGAGGGAGGGAGGGAGCGGGAGAAAGAGGGAGGGGAGGGAGCGGACGGGATGGATGGATGGATGGAGGGAACGGGAGGGAGGGACGAAACGGGAGGGAAGGACGGAGGGAGGGAGGCAGGTAGGGGAAGGGAGGTAGGGAGGGAGGGATGGACGGTCTTTTCAGCCACAGCAACGCGTGGCCGGGTACAGCTAGTTAATAATAAATTATCCTGGAGAATATTGGACGTCGAGTGAATTAGCTACCAATAGATCATCAGGCGACGTGTCTAAATTTACAAATGTGACATGAGTGAAATCTACCAAGGTCATGCATGAAACCATTGACAATGGATAGGATTATAAGATTAAGATGGTGAGGAAGAGAGCTAAAGCCGAGGCACAGAAGCGAAATCGCTAACATTTTAACCCTCAAGTGACCAACTGGGGTCCCAGGGGACCCCAGCACCGTTTCGACTCATGTAACTTTATTGCTATCCAATATTTTTTAGCGACGTGTTATGAATTTGTCACATGGACATCGCTCACTATTTACGTATAATTAAATCCGGTTTAACTTTTACGGTTATTTTTTAAATATGAAATATCTAGTGGGGTCCCGCAGGACCCCAGCTTTATGATGATTTTTCTTATGGAACCGAACGCCACTTTATGCAAAGATATCATAACAGCGAGAATTGGTCCAGTACAATTTAGTGCAAAAGAAGCAATACAGAAAATTCTGGACTACAGGGACGTTGGAAAATATGATAGTACGAATAATGACCATGTCCAGGACACAATTTCGTGCATCATGAAGTACCGGTACATGAGATTTTGCAACAAGGCAATTGAGTAGAAAACACTTTTCATATAATCACGGTAAGACTGAACAACGACGAAGTTACTGCTTTCCGTGACATCAGAAAAGTATTTTTTGTTCAATTGCCAAACCTTTTTTTCTTGGTACAAATCTGTGAGTGGATGAGGTTACCGTGACAGGTGTAATTTCAGGCAGTACATAAAGTCCAAACCTGCAAGCTTTTATATCAAGGGGATCCGGATAATACCCCGCCCATTACCCCCTGCCATTACCCCCAGCCATTACCTCTGTTTGTTTACATTTAGGTCCAGTGTATAAATGTATATATGTATGCATGCATGCATGTATGTATGTATGTATGTATGTATGTATGTATGTACGAATGTATGTGTGTATGTATTTGTGTGTATGTATATGTTTATGTATAAATGCCTGCATGTATTATGTAATGTATGCATATATGTATGTGTGTGTGCATGTATGTATGTACGTACGTATGCGTGTATGTATGCATGTATGTATGTATGTATCCAAGTGTGTATGTGTGTCTTTATGTATGCATGTATGTATGTATCCATGTGTGTATGTGTGTCTTTATGAATGTATGTATGTATACATGTATGTATGTATGCATGAATGTGCGTAAGTGTGTAGGTATGAATGTATTGTATGCATCTATAGATACATGCATTCATACATACATGCATACTTATGTGTATGTGTCACTACCCCCTATATTCAGGATTTATTAAGTCTAGAATATTGAAGGTGAACTTTATGCTCAGAGGCTGTTGGGTGAATAATGGTATAATAGCAACCTACGACCTAGAACAAATGAGACTGTGATTCATATAAATATATAATTTAAAATAACATTTCAGTCAATAAATGCAATTCAAAGAAAAAGAATCTTATCTACCTATTTGTGGCGTATTAATTATAATAATATTATGTATATTTCTTATCTTTCCACATCGTCCTTTCTGGTGGATGTAGAAATGCTTTTCAACTTCCGCAGGGAATGGATTGAAGGGAAAGTTGAAGAAGGTCGCGATCTTCTCAATTGCCGTCAGTCCAGATTTCTCGGTAGTTGCTTGGTCGATGGGTACTGTAGCTTGGAACAGTAACCCAGCGTGTTTCTCCTTCTTCCTCGGATTTCGTCGAGCATAGGAATTCACCCGTCGCTCAAACGATTCTTCCTCCTCGTCTTGCTGCAAATGTTTCACCACGGATCGCTTCAAAGTTCGATCCCAACTGCATCGATCGACCGATTCGCAAATCGTCGCCAAGAGTCACACTGCTTCACACAGTTCACTCGCTTCGCCTCGGAACTTCACTTCAAACGTCTCAAAGTTCGATAGTGGGACAAGTCGACAACGTGTCGCTTTCCACACCCATAAATCAAGTTCCAGATATTCGAATTACCAACGAATGGCTCCGCAATTGCCGACGGACGCCATCGCTCGAAATATCTTTCCGACCCTCCTTGCTCAGCTCCTTCGATGACTGCCTGTCGTCTGCTTTCGTTAACGCTGCTTTCCGCCGCTCAGTAATGTTGAGTCAATTGTTGTAGCGCATGTTGATTTCATCATTAATAATTATTGTTATATTAAGCCACAAATTATGATTAAATATATTTCTAAATACGCCACCAATTATCTAACTTAATTCTTACCTACATTAATCATTATACATAGCATTGTTTAATAGGTTTAGTTTGGCAAGAAGCATTCAACCGCTACAGTATGTGTGTGTTTATGCATGTATGAACGTTTGTATGTATGCATGCATTTATGTACATACCTACATACATGCACTGGACTTACATGCAAACAGACGGGGGTAATGGCGGGGGGGGGTAATGTCCTACGGGGTAATGGTGGGGTAATGACAGGGGTCATGGGCCTGAGGGGAAATGTCCTATACCCCTTTTAGATCCATGCCAAAAACATAGTCCTACTTCCTCGCTATGGCTTATCCCGCATGTTAGCTGCTTTGTAAGGCGTCCTTGTAACGGGATGGCTGTGTTACTGCGCTATATAAATTGTCCTGATCATTGTTATTATTATTATTACTAACTCAGAAACTACTGACATTGCTTATTTAAGCAATTTACATCTGTTACCTTTGACAATATTGACGCATCAAGCAATGAATGCGTTATTAATTATTGGGGTCCCACGGGACCCCAGTTGGTCATATTAAGGAGCAAAATATGTTGGTCGCATGAGGGTTAAATTCGTGGTTCCAATAACAAATAGGCCTAATTACAATCGGTCACCTGCAGTCATAGTTTCAACATCGATGATCAGCAGAAACCAGTAATGTACTCTACGGTTTTCCAGCGTAGACTATAGGCTAATCATCTCACAAAGAGATAAGTGGGCATATGCATACGCAGGGAAACGATCGCGATTGATGAAGAAGAAATCAAGAAATTTGAGCGTTTAACGCCGTGATCAAGCTATTTCGGGAGATAAATCATCATAAAACCAAATGATGACTAAAAAAGGTCGACATGAATTTATCACCCGAAAGACCACTAATCTCAACTGCAAATTGTCCAAAATCTCCAAACTGATACCATGAGATGTGGCCCTGTAGACCTACAATGGATCCTTAAATATTTATGGAACCTCAGTGCAACCTCAATCCAACCCCAATGAAACCTCCTAAATTGTTCTACAGCTACGTCTCGCAGTGGGTGATTCGATATGGGATGTAATTATGACAATGCACGTAGAAACGGCCAAACAAATGGCGCTATATAGGTGAACAATTATTGCTTCGCAATAATTAAAATAATGACAATAATAATAATAATAATAATAATAATGATAATAATAATATAAATGATAATAGTAATAATAATAATAATAATAATACAATGTAATAATAATAATAACAAAAACGCGTTTATGAAACGCCTCCACCTGTTATCTTTTTCCGATGTAGGCATTTATCATCAGCATTCTCCTAAAAGTGAGCAGCGCGGAAGAGAAAATAATAACCAGTGCGTAGCTGATTATGGTAATCAAATGGAAATACAGAATGTCGTTTCGTGCTGCGTTCTAGGTGCTTCTTCATAAACCAACATCGGATAGCCTACGACAACAACGTCACGCTGCTTCGCCACGGGCCAATGAATTGCTATAGAAAGCGGTGCGAGTCTTGTGTGAAGCGATAAAGAACCGATTGACACAGACGAAGAAGTGAGAAGAATCTGCAATCATTGAAGATGGTAAGACAGGCTAGAGATAGCACAGCTTTGTGACAGCTACAGGGTTTGAAATCTGCCCTGCCATAGACAAACGGTTTAGCCCAGTTTGAAGTTTCTCTCGCGCATTCTGTTGCTCCGATTGGTAATTATTGTTGTGACAACCTATGATCTGACACCTCGGTGATTTTTCTGTAAATCGCATAAGAAATGACATCGACAATGATTGGATTTAATAAATATCGATTTATACTTCTAAATTACCACTTGAAAGCCAATCACAGTGCACCAACTTATTTACCAGCGCTGCATCGAGTCGAAAAACTGCTCAAAGTCAAAGTGTAGTCAGAAAGGAATCCGAGTCCGGAGACGAGAGGGCCAGAGTAGATGTTAATGCGGGTGTCGTTTAGGAGTGTGGAGGATTCGAGAATCAGCTGAGTTAGGATAATCAAAACTTTTGAACAGTTTTGGAAGAAATCCCGAGTGGCGATAACCAAAGACTTTTATCAAAGTTTCTCGACAGCTTGACCTTGGTGGAGTCACTGGAGTGGAACAGGGACATGCTCGGTGCTTCGGATCCGGAAGGTTGCTGATTCGAACCCAACTTAAGCCCTCGCGTAGCAACCCTGAGCAAGTCTTTCACCCGCAATTGTTCATACGCCGTAGTCGGAAGCGCCTCTGTGTCGGAATCTATAAAGGGCGCCACTATAAGTGATCATATTTACAACTCTGCCTCTGTCTCTCTAACTATTTTCTTTTACTATGTCGATCAACAACTTAATCTACTGTTTTCTTCTACCTCACTTTCTAGAATTAGGGTTCTCGCTCAATATCTTTCTCCATGATCCTATATATATATATATATATATATATATATATATATATATATATATTATATATATGTATATATATATAGGATCATATATTATATATATATATATGAGAAAGATACATGTATTATTATGTATCTTTGGCTCTGTAACTGTTTTCACACGTTTTCATGCTCTATCTTCCATCTCTCATCCAATTTGTTTTCTTCCATCGCTTCATGTAGTAAAAACAATTTTTAAAAAAATTCAAAATATACATGCATTGACTGTCAAATTTCAGATGAGAAAAGTGATCATACTTTGCCTCTGCATGCTGCTGGTTAGCCAGTTAGTTCCCGGTAAGACAAGTTCTTTTCTCAGGTATAAAAGCATTGATAACGACAGCATAAGACATGAATGTACTGGCATTAAAATGGTAATCTCTTTACTTGCGAGACCTCGAGGCACTTGCCCCGACTACCATCTTCCAAACTAGAGACGTTGGTCTTCCCGGTTGCCACATTTTGACTTCGAGATCAGTCTGAACCTTTCCATAATTATGGCTGTCCCATTATTTCGGTTTACGCCGAAGCTCCAGACAGTGAATTCGCAGCGGAAAACTAGAATTTGGTTGTTATCTAACCAATAGAAAGTATTTCTCAAACATCAACCAATAAAATAATCTGAATCATGTTAACCCGTTGGAGGTGAGGTGGGGTGTGACACACCCCAGAGGCATTCTACTTTAAATTTTTAGCGGAAAACATGGAGCCAGTTCTAATAATTTTTGTCTACCTTTGTGAATATAAAATACGGACACTTTACCACAATTTCAGGTAATTTGAACGAACAGTTTTTTTATTTTGTTGCATATTCAAAGGAAATTGCAATTTTTCGTATACAAACAATTATACATGTTGATTTTATGAGCCATGATTTGGCATGCTAGTGTGCCTTGAACACGTCAATTTTGTGTTGGCATTGAGAAGGCTGACGACAATGATGGCTAAAGCATTTTATGTTGTATTAAAAATATATATATTATGGTTATTCGTGCATTTGATAATGTTGCACATGAGGACCCAAACTTGCATGGGTTAAGTACACATTGGATGGTCCACCTTCTGGCCATCTAATATGGATTGAAAGCAGATATTTGTTTGTGGTAATCGTCTGTTTAGTTGATTATTGATCATAGAAGAATAGTTTAACTCAACTTAGTATTTTCCATTTGATATCGTGGCTTGAAAATAAAAATATGTATTGGGGTTTGTCAAACCCCACCTCACCTCTGGCGTTACAAATCGTCACCTCACCTCCAAAGGGTTTGCGTCGGTTCTTTTTAGATCTAAGTTATGTATTGTATAGTTCGATGACAACTGACAAGGCGCGTTGTATGATTTTGTCTTTTTTCACTAATTATTATTCAGTTATAGCCTACTCCTATAAGAAACAAATTTTGGTTGTAATATACTTTGCACGTATCCCATATTTGAGGTACTGTACTTGTGCCCAATAATATTATTATTGTGCACTGTCATCTTTACCTTCATCACTACAGGAATTATTACTGTGCGTTCTAATACTACTACTACTTCTGCTACTACTACTACTACTACTACTACTACTACTACTACTACTACTACTACTACTACTACTACTACTACTACTACTACTACTACTACTACTACTACTACTACTACTACTACTACTACTACTACTACTACTACTACTACTACTACTACTACTACTACTACTACTACTACTATTACTACTACTACTACTACTACTACTACTACTATACTAGGCTACTACTACTACATTTCTCGTATTTTGTGTCTGTTATGACCGTCAATTTCGCTTCTGTTAGTTTTTTGCATATTTTACTATTAATCGTGTTGTTCACGAACTATGCCGTTGTTCACACCTTGCAGAACAATTTATTTTCTAGGCAAATCCATCTTCAAATCTAGCGTCGCTGATGAAGGTAACGATTTCTTCAAAAGATCCAATGAAAACCTTCCGGTCGCTAGTGAAGTAGAGACCATAAAGCGTGCTGCATGCAGGTCCCCGCTTTGCATAGGCATGATACCGGTACCTGGCTAAGTGTGAGTTCTCCTTAAATGCGGCTTTGCTAACAATAATAATAAAATTATTATTTGCATCGCTTCACTTTACGTTATAATAAAATAATAATAATAAAATCTGTGCTAGTCAAAACAAGAACACAGCAATATAACGCTTTTGTTTAGCTCTGCCTTACAGGGATTAAAGACACAATCTCCCTTTTTGTTCATAATAATTATTATTATGATTGCATGATTAAAACTATGCATATTTGAAATTTTGCTCCATGTGTAAAACTCTAATACATTATGCAATGATTAGAAGAACTTTTAGTTGTCACTGCAAAGGGGGACTACGCAATGGCATTTTGCTTCTGATCTGACTTTGCTGGGGGTACGCCATCGTTCGGTTTTTTACTTGGGGTACAATGAAAATAAAATTTGAGAACCCCTGTTCTAGAAGCGTTTCATTCCGCAAGGACAGCATTAGGTTTGATATGATTATTAAGTTGAAGTAGATTCGTATTTAACGTTAAATGCTGTTAATTGCAAATTGTGCGGAGAGTCTTTCGGAGATTAAATTGGTCTGTTGTCAAGCAACCTTGTCAGATGAGCTGACTGAGTAGCCTATAATCACGATACGCGTCTTCCTTTGTGCCATGGTTTATCGACTCCGGATGTTCCCTGTAGAAAATTCGTTTTCTGCTAGTGATCATGATCAGTAGGCATCCCTACATGTGACGAATGCAGCTGCAGTGCAACACTCGTAAGGGCTAATCATGATCTAACCTCTGCCAAAACTACCGACCTATCTCCAAGTTATCCTTCTTATCACTGACTCTGGAGAGCCTAGTCTCCCTCCAATTAATCCCCTATCTTCAGCAGTCTGGTCTTCTCCCCCAACTCGGTCAGGATTCAAGGCTTATCACTCAATATTCATCTTTCACCTCTTCAGTAGGTCCTAAATGGTGCCGTTGAGGACCATGATCAAGCATTAGTACATGGGTCTCTTGCATCCTAATTACTCTTAGTTGAGGGTTTTCACTCCATCTCAAATTCTCACCGCTCCTGGATGACATCAAACCGATTCTCTCTTAATTCCTCCAAAACCCAGTTCATTTGGTTTGCCCTCCCACAAGAAGCTTTTGAAGATTGGTCTTTTTCTTCTTTCAGAAATATTTTCTGACTATATACTCCCTTTCTCGACAGCACGTGATCTGAGTGTTACCCTAAATGGCTCTCTTTCTCTTGAAGACTAGATCTCACTAACTAACATGATCATCATATTATTAAAGTAGTATCAGGGCTGAATGGCGTTCTACTTCGTCTGCTGTTTCTACCACACTGGTTCACACTTTTACCTATGCTCCAGAATAATTGACTTCTGCAATTCGTTTTTCATTGGTCAGTCCAAAGTTCATCTTTCACCTCTATAGTCGATCCTAAATTGTGCCGCCGGATTAATACCACACCTATCACGCTATCATTAATTTTCTACCTTCGTGTTTGAACAACTGCATTGGCTTCCATGCACTAACTTTGTCCATGACAACGGGATCACTTAAGCCTATATACCTACTGTACAACAAAACAGCAGTTACAGCAGAACTTCTCAATGACATTCGCGCAACTGTAAGCTAGAATTCACCAAGAGATGCAATTAGTGCGTACAGTCTGGTTTGCCGCAAGCTTACTACGCGATTGTGGATGATGCCAAGTAGCTATCAACGACCTTGGTAACTATCTGCTTTAGCTCCTCAGCTGAGATGTCAGTAGGTGACTCTAAGGACTATATTAGCCAATTAGGATTAGACACTGATCTAAATTCTATCTTATATCATCATTCGCAACACCACATTTGTTCTCCCACCATTTTCCAAGATTGCTAACTTGGGAGCACTTCTGCATAGGTTTCTGACAGGTGCGCTATATAAATATGTAGACTACACAAATGAATAGCACATTCATCCTTGATTTGTATTGTGACTTATGTCAGTTTTTGGCAAAGAACTACTTAAATCATTATTCACAGCACAGCGTTTGTTCTTCCCGCCATAAAACTTCCTACGTCGCACTGCTATACATAATAGTAACTACATTATTATGCGTAACTTTTTTATTTGTAATCCTAGAAAGAAATGTCATATACAAGACTTATTTATCGTTCAATAAGGATCATTTTTGCCATTATGCACCTTTTAGTAGCTGTAACGGTTCGGAAGCTACTGCCGAAAAACCGATTTTGGGTGGCCATTTTCCAAGATGGCGGCTCGAGCACAGCACGAATTTATGGGGACTTTTGGTATTTTCATCAGTGGCGTGTACCTAACAACTATGCCAAGTCTCTAGCTTCTGAAAATTTATTGAGTCGAATTTCCTAAAATTCTTCCACTAGTAGGCCTACATCAGAAGAGCGCATTGCTTGTTTGCTAGGTTTTTTCAAAGAGCAGCCTGTCAATCGATATTCATAAAGACATAATATAGGCCTATTATAGGCTACTAGGCCTACTTTCGCGTTTATCTTCAATTACTTATTGCTTAACCTTGCGTTATCGATATGTGTTTGTTCCGTATCGAAGATAAGAAGATTTATCTGAAGAAATTTGTTTTGTTTTCGATTGTTTCAGATTCGCCTGGTGAACAGCAGCCACATTAAGAAATGGATGCTCAACAAAATTTAATAAAACAACGTAGTCGATATCCAAATTATTGTACACTTAGGCTACATAATTAGGCCTAATTTATTTACTAGGGATTCAAGTAATAGCCTACTGTAAATTATCTTTCCGACTAAGTAATTGAGAGCATGAAAGTATGAAATCGTCTCGTTAATTAGGGACGTTAGAATTATTTCGACCCGTAGCCTAAATGCACGCGAAAAATGTGACTTTGTGGTCAAAATGGACAGTGCTTGATACATGTACTTTATTCCAGACTCCAGTTTCTCAAATTGCTGTTTTCTGTCTCATTAATGCAGGAGCGGCCTATATTTGCTTAGTGTAATACCTTTTGTCGTTACCAATCGCTGACACACGTTTCATTATTTTCTTTTCGTGAGATATTGCACGACAGTTTGCAAGCGTTTCTGTATTAGTATAAAAACCCACAGTGAAGAATGTTTTTCAAAAACCAGAGCGGAGAATATTTTTATTCGGCTCTTGTGAAATTCCACAAAACAAATTTTCACACAGAGCTGCAATGACATGTGGGCATCATGACATGCTTAAAACTTTTGAACCTTTTGAAACCTGACTGAGATCTCTCTTATTGAGCTCATTAATAATGGAAAATTAAGGAATACAATTGAAATTTCTTTATTTTGTGACAATAGCACTCATAACGCATTATTGTGATTTCCTTAGCGATACCTTGTGAGAACAATATTTTTAATTCATCATTTTTGTATTTGCATGCACTATGCTGTAATGAAGACATGATCCTGTAATTTCACATTTCATATAAAATACGCAAACATTGTCAACAATCCATCTCAGATGTCAGTCTACTCTTGAGAAGAGATGTTATTGTTGTTATTGTTGGAGGTGGTGGTTGCGGTGGTTGTGAATAACCAGCACATAGCTGATCATGGTAATCAAATGCAAATCGTCGCCTGAGAATTATCTTCGCGTATGTCCACTTTTGTGAATTCCGAGAAAAACGAGGTAGAAGTTTTGCAACTCTGGACGCCAAAAAAAGATATTCAGTGCAATAAAACTTCAGGCAAAGACGTCATATTAAAGCATCAACATTAATTAAAGGATGTTGCATTAAAATTAAACCGAAATTTAGAACGGTTCTGTGAACTTTTAGAAAATGTTGTATAAAATGGATTTAATTCAATTGCAATCCATCCTGACGAGAAAAAAATATGAAATAATTCAAATAATAAAAGAGAGCAATACACAATCATTTGCAACTTTGTTCGTTTAAATTTTCGCAAGTTTAAAACCCTTTTTTAATAAAAGAACGTTTTTATTCCCTGGAAATACGACACTATAATACAACGAAGTGGGCAGTGTATAATTGATGTCGTATCTCCTTATCGTCCAATCAACGACGAGCTTTCTCTGGAGATACGACAAAAACAACACTGAAATTGGGACATACGCCAGGTAGTTTTCGTTAAATATCTTTAAAACGACTTGTCGTATCTCCTAGCGGTTAACAATGAAGAAAGATAAACAATTTTTTGCTGCATATCAAGTCTAAACTCGATTTTGAAAAAAATGGACATACGACAAGACCATTTTCAGGTGACGAAATAGATCTACAGAATGTCGTTTCGCGCTGCGTTCGAGATGATTTTTCCTCAAGAAACATCGGATGGTCTACAATAGCAACAACAACAACAACAACAACAACAACAACAACAACAACAACAACAACAACAACAACAACGTCACGCTGTTTTTAAGAAATTTTTACAAATGCACAGCCCCTTCTTTTCTTTCCCATAATCCATGGCAAATTACTTTCAATCGGAGAACAATGGCCTTTTTGCTAGTTTTAACAGAACAGAAGTGCTTCTACAACTGCACAAATCCGTTAAAAAAAGCTGCTTTGCACCACGGTCCAATCAAATGCTATAAAAGGCGATGCGAGTAGTGGTGGTGGTCGTGGTGGTGGTCGCGGTGGGATGGGTTTGCTGTTATTGGTGATGGTGGTGGTCGTTGTGGTTGTGGTAATTATGATGATGATGATGATGATGATGATGATGATGATGATGATGATGATGATGATGATGATGATGATGATGATGATGATGATGATGATGATGATGATGATGATGATGATGATGATGATGATGATGATGATGATAGTAATGATAATAATAATAATAATAATAATAATAATAATAATAATAATAATAATAATAATAACAACAACAGCACCAACAAATTAAAAGTAGGAGCTGAAGTCACATGGACATTAGAATTAGGCCTAAGAGCTGAAGCAGTCTGCAGACGTTATTCGAAATGAAAATAGGTCTTTAATAAGACAGATAAGTCTCTGCGAGGGTGTTTCATTCAGATACCAGTAGACGAGTTTTAACAGCTGAAGAGGAACGGAATCCAAAAAGTAAAATTGGAAACAGAAGTCACGTTTTGATCACTTGAGTTGCCCGTGAATCCAGCCCGTGAATCTGATGAGTCCAGCAACAACTTTCGAGTATAGGCTACTCATTCGGACGCTACGCAGTGCCAGCCCTAGGAAACCAGTAAAAACTACTTGCTTGGATTTTTGCAGAAGCAGATAGTTCAGTCTACTTTTTTTTATTTGATTACTCCTGTAACTAGTTGTCGTCTCAAAGCCCTACCTGCAACTCATCGCAGTGAGACGGTGAACAGTCAAGTAGGGGATAGCCTGGTGGGGCTATGCCATCAGTAGTGAAGACCTCGGTCGAAGACCTTGGTTGAAGAACCACCTAGGGCGTTTCGCGAGGTGGAAAGGCTCACCAGGAACCCCGAAGCAGCTGGCCAACGCAGGAGGCAGGTGTTGGAAGGACACCTCAGACCGGAAGAGGCCAAAATAGCCCAACGATCTCCTTACCCTACCAGGAGAGGACTGGTCACCACCTGGCAAGAGAACAAGAAACTCTAACAAAATGAACTCGCAAGAGACCGGTCGAAATGAAGAAGTTTTGTTAGAGCCTCATCGTCGGTGAACACTTGACGGAGGAGAAAGAAAGAAGAAATAGTTGTCGTGTGACAACTTAATTTTTGCTGATTAAACTATATATTTGTTTATATACTTTATTCTTTCTTCTTCATGTTTTCTGTAACATGGCTAGACGTAGCGTCCGATAACAGTAGCCTACTTATTAATTAGCGTTTTCATAAGGTTCTGGTATGGTGCTGCATAATAATTATTATTTACACAGTCATACATTCTACTCTTGATGGTTGGTTCCTTATTGAGTTTTCTGCTTACACTGCCATCCAGTCTAGCAGCTTTCTTCAGGGTCTAGCAGTCCTTCACTTACCACCATATCAATCAATCGATCAATCAGAATTTATATAGCGCCTCTTCCAGATACCTACTCAAAGGCGCTCCCGGTGTAAAGGTTTCAAATTACCCCCTCCTAAACATTACCCCGGTAACTTGAAACCGGTTTCAGATTACCGGGAGGTAGGATGAAACCGGTTTCAAGTTACCCCTGGGGGTAATCTCAAACCGGTTTCATCCTACCCCCTACGGTTTCATGTTACCCCCCCCCAGTGAAAGCGTTGTTTTCGTCAATCCAGCTTCTATTTCACCTACAGAGAACCTTCATCCAGTTTCCATTTCACCTATAGAGAACCTGGATGAAGGTTCTCTATGGGTGAAACGGAAGTTTGATGAAGGTTAGAGAAATGGAAGCTGGATGAATGTTAGAGAAATGGAAGCTGGATGTAGGTTCTCTATAGGTGAAATTGAAGCTGGATGAAGGTTAGAGAAATAGAAGCTGGATGAAGGTTCTCTATAGATGAAATGGAAGCTTGATGAAGGTTCTCTGTAGGTGAAATAGAAGCTGGATCGACGGAAACAACGCTTTCACTGAGGGTAAATTGAAACCGTAGGGGTAGGGTGAAACCGGTTTCAGATTACCCCCTGAGGTAATCTGAAACCGGTTTCAAGTTACCGGGGGTAATGTTCAAGAGGGGGTAGTTTAAAACCTTTACACCGGCCCAGATTAAGCGAAAATAGAGTGACTCAGGGCAGGGTAAAGAAGTATTTTCGAGTGGTGGGGCTAAATTTTAGGTTTTTGTAGGCCCTACAGGGAAAACATTTCGTCTTTGTCATCGGAAACTCTATGACCTTTTTCTTAGTAATTTGTCGAATTCCCAGGAAAAAATACAACATTTAATCCGCCAAGATAGTTGATGACCTTTTCTTAGCCGTACAGCGTTCTTAGAGGTCTTACGGACTTCGTGAAGGAGATGGGCTTACGAAACTAGGCCTACTCATGGGAGGGTCACATCAACTTTCCGAACCAGAATAGCTGGTCAAAAATAAATAAATTTCTAAATGTCAGTCATTGTTACTGTGTGACAGAATTAGATGGCACATAATAATAAGTCATGCATCTTCCTCGACCATAACGTAAACAATCATGTAGGACATTAGACCAATGTATGTTTTATGCTTAGGTCTACATTAATTATGCAAGTATTTGTTTATATGGCCACTGTCCATACATCCATTTCTAGAAACGTGGTCTGCAGTTTCAACACTGCGACACATCTGGTCCAGTTCTACGGCTGAAACCCCAAAAGATCTATCAGTTATGGCTCCAAGCATATTCTATTCATCTATTCATTCTATTGCATAGTCGGTGGCTTCAAATGCATATACATGTTCTACATGTTGGCCAATAGTCTTGGCAAAAGCTTCGTGCAAAGGCCTATTCTATCGCTTGGACAAATTATTTTTCTGCAGTGGGCGAATTTGAATTCTTATATAATCTGGGCGTAGCATTTTGTGCATGCGGTCCTAGTATTCCGACTGGGTACAACATTAATTGACCTCAACAAATGTCGCCCTTTAATTTCTATAATAATTATGTCCTGCCTGTTGAGTCTATGTATATTTACGCATGTCTGTCTGTCTGTCTATCTGTCTATATGACTGTCTGTCTGTCTGTCTGCAAGTCTGTACGTGTCTACCTGTCTTCAAGTCTGGCTATTAATTTTGTCTGCGAGGCAGTATGCCTGTGCTTCACTCGGCCTGTTTGTTTACCATTTCTGCGTCCAACTCAGTGTATTTTTACGTACGCACATGATGATGTGAACTACCCTCTACAATCCTTCTGACTTAACGTAAGGCTTGTGAATAAACTGGTGTCACGCGATTAGCTCTGAGATAATGCTCCAAAAGTTCGAAAATAGTGTTTTTTCTGTCTGTGGATGCACCTTCTCGCGCCTTGTGTCTTTTATTATTGTCCTGTGTCTGTGTGTGTTTTTATAACCTATGTGTGCGTATATATATGCATGTATGAATGTGTTTTTGTCTGTGAATTAAAGAAAAAAGGCATCAACATGTATAAGTAAGTAAGGAAGTAATCTTTATTAGCACGAGACAAAACTCAGCCTTTACAAAAACTAGGTTATAGCCTACGTACAGTGGCGATACGTGGACTGGCACAATAGCGCATCATTCGAACAAAAAATTATAATGGATGCATTTTCTTAAACATTTAAAAAAGGCTGATTTAGTCAGTTTTTTTTCTATCGTCCTGTCTTTGTCGCCAATTAATTGTCAAGAAAACCAGGACAAATTGCAACACATAATAGTTTTGTATAGAAGTTTTACGGTACATCAAATGCGAAATCACGGTTGTTGAATTGGTCACGGTGATTATAATGGTAGGGTTTGTAATGGCATCAGGAACCGTTGTAGAATCGAATGTAGGCATCCGTGTTGCTCTAAGCAACGATTGCTTTCAGGCTCAAGCTGATCAAATCATTTGGCATCTCTCTGCATCACACTTGTTTCGCATGGTCATCGCTAAATTGGGTAGAACGATTAATCATGACATGAAAAATGTGCTTGATCATCAAAGAAATCGTTCGTTCAATTAATTATTCATTATCAGTCGATTATTTCTTTTAATCAGTGTGAGCCAATATGATCACAGAGTCTGCAACATAAACAAAACAAAATACACTGAAAACCAAATTGTAACGCAGGCAGCACAGGGGCCCAAGGGCAATTACATAAATGTTTGAAAGGGGGCCCCAAAAGTTTCGGTCTTGGTCACCAAAAAATCTGATGACCTTTAATTTCTTCTTTTGTTTGGTAATTTGTCTCGAATTCCCAAGAAAACATGTAATTTCATCCGCCAAAATAGTTTATTACCTTTTTGGTCGTACGGACCTCGTGGGCGTTGGGAGGGGCCTACGGTAGTAGGCCTATTCGTGGGTGACCGAGTCAACTTTCCGAGCCAGAATAGCTGGCAAAAATAAAGAAATTTCTAAACGGGACCTATGACCGGATTGGGCTAACCTGGATCCGCCCCTGAAGGGTCCCAGAGGGAATAACAATTCCGCTAAGAGCAGCAATTCCAATTTCCATGTGGTTAAAGGGGGCAGAACGGAAAAGTGTAGGTTGAAACAGAATACTAGACTGCGTAACTCACAAAAGAAAACTGGTACGACAGCATACAATTTACCTTTTAACTACAAAGCTTAACAAATTGCAACGACTGTATTTTGCCAAAAAATCAATAAGTTTAGCATCAACTCTAGTCATGGCGCCAATATTATATAAATTGCTGCTTTAAAAGGCTTACTATTTGCGGAGCATCAGATGACTCACGAGTACCGAGTCACTCTTATCCTGTGCACGCATGCCTGTGCATATTAATTGTGTCTTGTTGACAATGGATGCATATCTATTTACCAGCAGGCTGTGTTGATTAAGGGATAATAATAATAATATTGTGACAATTATAACAAAGAGTGTCTATCGTAGTCCGGTCATTGTAACCCTAAAATATGCCCTAATAATTCTTTCATTTCATTCACTCAAACGGAGTTACAAGTAAGCACTTACCGGTACACGTACAACAGATAAACAGACACAGATGTTGTTAAACGACACATGTGCGGTACGCGCAAACATGTATAATAACTTAATAATAATAACAACGGCAAATTGGCGCCGAGCGACGGTTACAAGGGCACGTACACTAAACTATGACGTCGAACGGAGCACGCCGAGGTGCTTGTAGGCTACATGATGATGATGATGACTCAACCCTCGTGAATGTGTTGGTGCCCCGCGACTTGTTTTCAAGTCGTTCTATTTAGGAATTTGGAGATTGTGATTCTGATTATTAGCATAAATTCTGATTATTTTTTAAAAGATTTTAATTGCTCTGATTTGAGATTAATGTTAAATTTAGATTTTCTTATTGCATAAGATAGCGATTTTGTTGATGTCATAGTGAAATCATATCATGGTATTTCCGCCGATATTTGAGATAACCAAAAGAAAATCAACATCTAAAGGATGATTTTCTAAGCTTAGGCTTGAGACTAATAGCCTATTTCTTGAGGTCACTAAGGTTGCTTACAACGCTATCTACTCGAGTAGCCTAAGAATGTAAGAAACGTGAACTGAGGGGGTGTTTGTCTTGGCTGCTACGTCCGTGCTGGCGTCAACCCAAGATCAACAATCGCCACCGGCATAGCACAGAACTACTGGCTGAAGCCACTATTCAGCCACGTCGCCAATTGCAAAACATTCCGTTAGTCAACGTGACGGTACCTATTAGTTCAGTGACCAATCAAAGTTTGTGGTAGGCTACGCATCAATGCTCGGCAACTTTGTGTCAAGACATTGTGGTGTGATGGTCGTTACTTTACACGACATTCTATCGTATCACGTTACATGGCAATCACATTATATCGCAATACATGAAATTGCATTCCGATCACACTATAATTATTATTGTGCCATGCCTTATTCAAAAGTAACCTTGATTACAAAGTTGCCTTATCTTATATGTAGGCTATTCTATCTGTGTGTTATCTTTCAACTGAATAATCGACCTTTTTGACGTGACATCACCCTTCTCTACAATGGTTTTTACCCTTATATCTGATCTCATGTAATCTAACTCTTTCCGATCTTGTCTAACCTCATCTTACCTGCACTAGCGCAACCTCATCTTACCTGCACTAGCGCAACCTCATTTCACCTTGCGTGACTTTACATGACCTCACTGTAACTATCTTGCATAAACCTTAACCCGCTTTAGCAGACCTAACCTATTACCGAGACACGATGAAAATTCTCGCAACCCTGGAAGAGTAGGAAGAACGTCGTGTCTGGTACAACACAACAATGTAGTACATGGGAACGGGATGCTCCAATTAACAAGACTCCTACGCGACCAGGGTCATGATTGCCACGGGTGGGGATGACGACGACATTTTCGGATACCTGTTGAATGTTGATCTATCAAAAGAATTCAACGCATCTTTGGCAGACGCGCGCGACACGACAAGAGTCTGTAGGCCTATTATACGTAGGTGAGACTATTGAAGCCAGCGGAAAGTATTGATTTGAAAGTAGCTGTAGCTGAATGTTCTTTGGGCGAATTGTCAGCCGGTTGTCTTTTGTCGAGCAGTCAAGCAGCTTAATGCAGCGAAACGATTTTGCCGTTAGGCTCCATTGAAATCTCAGAGCAACAGCTGCTGCCGTTGGGTCACTCAATGCAAACACAGACAAACGTCTTGTGAAACATCTGCTTCAGTGTACGGTCACGCTATTTCAGTTTTTATACACAGTAACGATTAATCCGTAATGTAATGTAATGCCATTGATTTCTGAACTCACGTAGACCTACATGTACATGTAAATACCGTATTTTGACGTCCTCGGCTTAGGCTACTACAGCTCTGTATAAATTGCATAGCCTAATTGCAATAAAAAAAATAACAGTTACAGGTCTGTGAATGATAGTTTTCATTATATTTTACAGCAACCCAATAGCAATGATACCAATATTCTTCTTATAATATCTGTAAAACAATAAAAATGTGTTTCGATGCACAAATACAATAATCATGTAAAAAATAATAACCATCCCAAAGTAATGGAATACCTAATTGATGTCAAATCCTCAGAATTTTCATACACCTCAGAAAAATATTAATAAAAACAGTTATTACTTACGTGATGTAGCCTACATTGCTGAAATGAGATATAATATTATAGAATGGAATGGTATGATTATTATTTGGATGGCTTGAGATGGAACATACATTGGAATTGCACTGGGTAAAATTAGAATGGGTACACTGTAATGACTTCGTTTGGGATGGAGTACATTTTGGATCCGATGGGATGCATCAACAATTGTACACGTAGTATAGTATGGAATGGGATGCAATGAGATATGGATGAATTTAGGGGGCTGATGGATTCCGCTAAAAGAAAAGAACCGGGTTTTGGTTTTCACGCCTCGGGATTTACACCCAAAACTGACAAAAAGATCTGTTCAAAAGAATTGATACTCACATTCATCTGATCCTCGGACCCTCCACCTTCCTAAATGACAACCGCATTAACAGTTACTCTGGCCCTCTGGCTACCAGACTCGGATCTCTTTCTGACTAACTCTTTGGAATAGGTTTCTGACTCGATGCATCACATAATGATGAAAAAAACTTGTGACCTGCGATTGACTTTCGAGTGGCGCTTTTAAAGCAGCTATAGAGGAGCACTTGCATCTTGAAAACTGACACCTATTTTTGGTTCATTTATCCATTCGTTGATTCTCTGCACCTTTAAGCAACTAGGCCTACTCCTTAACACCTATTCTACTTTTTGATTTTTAACAAATTTCTAAGAAAACTATTCGTATTAAAATTATACCGGTACACAACATGAAACTGAGAAATTTTCATAAGAAACCTCAATGAAAAATACCCATATTCTTAATTTCCAGCTTTGCATTTTTCAGGCGCTTGCTACTAAAAAAATAACCGCGATTATCGTAAAAATGTTGCCCCACCTTTGGAAAAATTTCTGCGGGCTCCCATCAATGCGACGCTAACGAGCATTGTTATTACAGTGTCATTAAACTAAAACTTCTAAACTCAACTGCAAATTGTCAAAAATGTCCAAACTGATCTCACGAGCTGTGATCCTGTACAATTGATCCTCAATATAATATATGGAACCTCAATGCGACCTCAATGCAACCTCAATGCGGCCTCAATGCAACCCCAATGCAACCCCCTACATTTTTTACAGTTACGCCCTTCCAATGGGATGATACGAGTTGGGATGCAATAAATTATCGGCAAAATTAATGCACGCAGAAACGGCCAAGCAAATGACGTGATATCGGCGAAAAAAATTATTATTGATTGTCAATAATCGTTTGCAATGGTATTGATAGTCACGCATTCTTTTCCGCTTATGAAGAAGGCACGCTACTTCGGCTTCTTTCTTAGGAAAAGCCGTTGAAAAATATTTATGAAACGCCTTCACATGATGTCTTTTTCTCATCCACATTTAACATCTGCATTCTTCCTAGCGTGAACACCGCGGGAGCGAAAGCAATAACCAGTGCGTAGTTGATTATCAATGGCAATCAAATGCCAAGACACAGCGTGGGCTAGAGAGAGACTGTTTTCGTCTCACGCTGCGTTCTAGATGTTTTCTTAAGCCAATATCGAATACGACAACAACGTCACGCTGCTTTGCGCCACGGGCCAATGAAATGCTATAAAAGGCGATGCGGGTCTTGGCTAAAACGATTATGAACCGATTGATGCGTTGTTTTGAGAAAGTTTAAAGGCAAGCCAGTTCGCGGTTGGTTGTAGCTTTCATATTACTGACATTGACTTGGACGTGCCGACGCACAGCTTCTCGTATCATCGATTGAACGCTGAGGTGAATATCTGCTCCAGAGAATCTACAAGGTTTCGACTAATCACGGTTGGTTTGTACGATAGCCGTCTGCCATGTCAATAATAATTAATCATAATATAATAATAATTATTATTATTGTTGTTAAATGCCGTTAAGCAAAAATTAATGAGAAACTATTATATTAACAACTGATTTTTTAATTGTGTGGCTTTGATGTGTCCTACTAGCTTATACAGCGCCGTTATTCGATGGCACACGGCATTCATAGAAATTGCTGTGGGCCTCATTATGATTCATCTACCTTCGCAGAGGTGAAGTCATTTTATTCGATCAATGGACGAAAAGTCAGGCTTTGGTGGACACGCGGGCTGAAAGAGGAGAGACTTAGGCCTATATTAAGACCTCGTTGTGCTTTAAGAGGGTTGACAGAACGCAGGGCACTTGGCAGCGAATTCCAAAGCATTGGAAATTTACAGAGAACACAAATTGGAAAAAGTTGTTTTTCTTCTCAGATTTCACGAATGAGATCCTACCTTAAGAAGGTCACTTTGTATTTCCACGGTTTTCAAAAAATCTGATATATGATAAAAAATAATGACGATATTGATAGCCTAATGTTGCTGCTGCTGCTGGTGATGATGATGATGATGATGATGATTACGATGCTCATAAGAAGTTACAATAATAATCATAGATGTGAAAAACAATGCAAACAGAATAAAAACGGAAAAACGTCGCTTTATTCGAAAAACTATATATAATGGAAAAACGACCATAAAAACGAAAACGGAAAATAATTTGACTTTGTTTATCTTAAATTGCATTTTAAACTTAAAAACCTGTTTATGCAATTTTGTCCTTAAATGGCGAATAACACAACTTTGTTGGTATGTCAAATGTAATTATAAGTCGCATTAATCCACTGTTAAAACGTAAGGAATATCAGACACAAATAAAATTAAAGAAATAATAAGACAATAACTGAATAAGTAAAGTTTCATCAAACGTTAAAAAACGGAATAAAGCAATACGAAAAATTTAAAAAAAATAAAAAACGACGATTTTTTGAAGAAAATGAAAAACGAAAAAAAGTTTTATAATGATAGTTTTTATAATAATTTTTATTTCGAGCGCCTCTTGCCACAAATCACAGGCAGGCAATGTCATTGACGTTATTTATTAGACAACAAATACTTAATATTATTCGGTATTCTAATACGGCTGTGGCAGGCATTGTTTCATTTGCCTCGATAATATCATCATAAATTATACAGGTGCATTGCATTTATGACTATAATAAATTATCATAGTCTATGACTATAATATATGATTTGTATTGATTATTGTATATGATTTTGCACTTCTATAAAGAGTTGAAAAGGCAGCTACAAGATGAACCAAGATGGACGCTGCTGATCCACTATCATGACATTGTGTCAATGTCTTCAGTATCTTAATGTGATGATTGTACCTTATCCTAAATAGTAAACATTGTCT
Source organism: Lumbricus terrestris (assembly GCA_949752735.1). NCBI lineage: Eukaryota > Metazoa > Annelida > Clitellata > Crassiclitellata > Lumbricidae > Lumbricus > Lumbricus terrestris. The sequence goes on along the minus strand of OX457041.1, from coordinate 6,049,924 downwards.
GATACAAGGAGATCCACCCACGTGGCTGTTTTATTTACTTCTCCAAACGCGATGTAAACACTGGCGTAGCCCGCTTTGTCCCTTTGTACCTCGCGGTTTTTACACAAATATCAGACATGTTATTAAGTCGCTCGGTGCTGTTGCGAATGAGTAGAAGAATGAAGGTATGCGTTGAGAAAACAAGTACCAAAGTAGCATGCAACGGTTGGGAAGAGAGTGCGCCTCCGATGAGTAACAATGTTGTGATTTAGACCAATAAACATTGCGGTCGAGTCTCGCGTCGTCAAGTAAAAGAAAACGTTATGCGTGAGAGAGCGCGGAGTCACCTCTGCTTTGAACAGCGTTGAAAGCTATATTGAGTAGAAGAAGCTTATAATTATTATCCACCAGCTAGTGATCGTTGGTCCAAAACACGCAGCCGAGAAGAATGCCTCTACGCCATTGCTGCTGTCCAACATGCGACCACTGAAGTAATTTTAAGTGGCTCTCGCGAGCTCGCAAAATTTATGCAATTAATAAATATTTTTGCAAAAATTAAGTGAACAAAAAAATCCAATGGCCCGCTTGAACTTTTATTTTCAATAATTTTTAGCGGTTGCTTTATTAAGGTTTTGGGTGCCAGCTGTCAATCTGGCAATTGATATATTTTCATCTATTCGTGGGGCTTGATTCCGGCATTCTTGGCTATCAGGAGAGTGCCACATGACTTTAAAAATCTTTATTCCTGCACTCAACTAAACTAACATCGTAGACCATCCCAAAACTAGCAAGTTCCTGAGATGGATAAAGAGCTCCAGCACGTGCATTAGTGGGCGCCACAGCTCCCTCCCAGTGATAGTCCAATTCTAGACCCGAGGATTGGAAGGAAATAACTAAAAAGAGTTCACAGGGCCGACGATTGGCGCTATCTTGGGCTCTTTCTCGACCGACGAATATAGCTGTTCTTTTGATGTCGAAGATTCTGGCATCGACAACAGTACTTACTGTCTATAATATTTGTATAGCGAGAGCCGGAGGCTGGAAATACGGTTAGCCATAAAGTGGCAAAGCCTGCCAATATAATTATGACTGGGCATTTGTGACTGACTCAGACAAATTGTGGATGGGTTAGCCAAACATAATCAGGGCGAAGACCAACTAACGGGGTCAGACGAGCCATTATAGTGGCTTGGCGATGGACTCAAAGACAATCTACAATGTATGCAATTAAATTATATTAAGCTATTTTAACCATTCGGTGATAAATTATTGTAATGCAGATAATAGGTCTAAATAAATGCTAGTATTTTCTTTTGAGATTATGCATACTGCTGCAGGTCTTGGTGTAAAGACTATATTTACTCTGATGACCCTTGGTGTAAAACGTTAGGTGCGTCACCTGATGAGAAAGCTAGGCCTATAGGTAACAAATTTAAACGCTAAGTGAGTGAATAGGTGAGCAAGTGAGCATGTGAGTAAGTAAGTGAGTAAATAAGTGAGAGTGAGTGTGAGTGAGTGAGTGAGTGTGAATGAGTGAATGAATGAGTGGCCTCAAGACCTTATAAATTATTAACGAAAGACGAATGATCGCATATTATTACAAAATGGACCGTTTTTCGAAATGGTTATTGTTTTTTGGATCATGCTTTCAGTTTCACATGGACATTGGTCAATTGGTCTCTTGAAATGTTTTAAATATTGTGGGCCAATATGAAGCAACTTTCATCGCTTTGGTAGATACTTATGCGACTTTGTAGTAGGTCTCGAAGTACATATACCGTACATTCATGCATAGTACATAGATGTCCTACCCTTGTCAAATTTTCTCTTCTTTGCTTTGGGCGGTCTAAGCCCCGAGTCTCTAAGATATGCAAAGGCAACCGGCCAAGGAATCTCTGTAACTGCCGATCGCATGCATTTTTAAGTGTTCTGGTGAGTGAGTTAGGCGAGCAAATTTCTAACTTGATTATTTTCATAGCCGAATTAATTTATTTATTAATTGAGGAGATGTAGGCTTATACTGCAGAGGTCTGTAGGTTTACACAATATCCGTAACAGTGGAAATTCGAATCATATAACGTTACAAATCGAGCGTCCCATTCACAAGGCCATTCTTGTATTTTTTTTTATAGTGATAAAAATCTCATATTGGCCTCACTCGGGTCTCATATGGGCCCCCAAACGGGTTTCATATTGGTTCACTCGGGTCTCATATGGGCCTCCCTCGGGTGTCATACGGGGTCGACTCGGGTCTCATATGAGTCCCATTCGAGTCTCATTTGTGTTCTATCAAATATTGATGACCCCTCTGTCAAGGATTAACCTGTTTTGAATCTTCACCGACAGCTTGAGACTACGAGGTGTTGTATAAAAATGATGACTGATGCGAACAACCAATGCTATTTTTTAAACAAGGCTACCTGTTTCACAGCAATTTTTAACACATCACTTAGCTGAAACTGTAAAATCTGTAGCACCCGTGTCATTGTAGGCGAAAATCGTAATTTTATCGTATTGTTATTATGATTATAACTATAGGGTGACACGAAAGTTCGTTCACCGTTTTCAAAATGCGTTATCTCAGTAACGGCTTCATATTTCTCTATAATATTTTGTCAGTGCATACATCAGTCAAATGAAAGATAGGCCTACTGGTACAAATTTGATTGCGATCCGATCCGTTTTCGTCTTTATTTCTAAGAAAATGTAAAGACGACCAGTTTTTGCGAAAAAACTGCGTTCATCAAATTTACACAGTAAAGAAAAATGTGTATACGCCTAGCCTCGTATACAAGCGTGACAAGACACTGTTGTTACCTATAGGACATACACAGACGTAGGTTATTAGCGTACAGTAAGTACTTATCTTTCTGTTTAATGACAGCACTGACTCTATCCGGCATGACTGGATCAGCCTCATGGGCGGAGTTTATCAGGGGCTACGGGGGCTTAGCCCCCCTTCAAGAAGACCCAAATTCATTTTTTTACCGTGAAAATGGTATCTTTTCCCGGGCTTAGCCCCCCCCCCCCAAGAAGGCTTTAGCCCCTCCAAGAGCGGAAACCAAACTCCACCCATAATTAGCCAACTGCTATCGATCTCCGCGCTTGTTGGAGGCGACGCTTGAGTTGATCAGCGTTCTCAGGATCTTTAGCCTATAATCGCTGAGAGATAAAAAATACTCCACAAGTTCTCAATAGTATAGAGGTCCGGAGAGTTGGGTGGCCAATCCGTCGGCTTTATGTGTGACGGGAGGTTGTCGTCTAGCCACTTTGTCGTCACAGCTGATGTATGACAGCGCGCGCCATCCTGCTGAAATACTCCAAGGTCATTGTCAGCAAATAACTTTCGTTGCATGTCACTGCCGTTGTCATTTTCTCTCTCGAACGATGGCTTCACGATCTGCTTGAGAATGTTGGTGATCTACGTAGTACTACGAGTTCAGTCTGGTACCATTTGGCATAAATTGAAGTTTAGTTAGACCGATGGCAGTCATTCCACCCCAAACCATCACCGACGGACTGACCTTCATCTGTGGAGCAGGCGGAGCGTACTCTTCCTATGCCAGAGAGAGCAGATCCAGAGCTGTCATTAAGCAGAAAGGAGATACTGTACTCTAATAGCCTACGTCTGTGTATGTCCTATATAGGTAACAACAGTGTCTTGTCACGCTTGTATACGAGGCTAGGCGTATACACATTTTCTTTACTGTGTAAATTTGATGAACGCAGTTTTTTTCGCAAAAACTGGTCGTCTTTACATTTTCTTGTAAATAATGGCGAAAACGGACCGGATCATAATCAAATTTGTATCAAGTATCTTTCATTTGACTGATGTATACACTGACAAAATATTATAAAGAAATATGAAGTCGTTACTGAGATAGCGCATTTTGAAAACGGTGAACGAACTTTTGTGTCACCCTATATATGGGTTTATATAACGCTGTTGTTTGAGTGATCGAAGTTACTAATCACAGTACTTAACCGACACCTCTGAGAAGAGGCGCTATATAAATTTTGATTGATTAAATAAGTTACCAATTGAAATTAAGCAACCAACGGCTCTGAGCAGGGCGCTATGAATTTGTTTGCTTGATTGATTGATTGATTGATTGAATGAACGATACACTTGGTTAATTTTAGATAAAATGAAGACAGCGTCGTTCTTTTATGCGCTGCTTCTGTTCCAAGTCGGCCCTCTGGCGATGGCTGGAGTCAACGGTTTCATACAAAGTAGGCATTCGTTATAATATTCCTTGTTTTTCTGCCTTTCTAGACAGGTTCGTAATAAATCCGATGCCACCACTCGTCACCTTGTCCGGCTCTTTTCCTCAACTTGCTTATAGTCCTCCTTCATCATCCAATCCAAAACATCATCCTTCGTCTTCCTCTTGTCTTTTTTTTTACCCACCATTCTTCTCTCAATTATGGTTCCAAGAAGAGAGTCTCGCTCAAGATGTGAACCAACCAGTTTTTCCGCCTGCTTCTGATAATTTCTATCAGAGAATTTCTTTCGTCCACAATTTGTACCTCTTCATTTATTCTGAGTTCCGTCCAGCTGATTCTTTCCATCCTTCGCCATACCCACATCTCAAACTCTTCCAATATGTTGGTAACTTCTATCCTCATGGTCCAAGTTTCGGTGTCTTGATTATTTTAGTGTTGATATCTGATCACTCATTGGCACTAGTCCATTCGGTGCAGCGTAGCGTTAGTCATTCATCTGTTGAGGGTCAAAGTTTTCTGAATGATCTCCTTCAACCATAGTTTTTTAAAGGAATTTTGGAACTGCAGAACCTCTTCTTTCCATTGCACACCTCCATGATAAATTACTCTAAAACAGGATGACAATGAACGTTTTCTACTAATGACCCTTTTTTTTACTAATTTGCTCATCTGTTCCAGAATTTAAATCAAAGTTAAAAACTCAGTATTTTGTTTTCATTGTATTATAACTAGATTTGTAGTGAAGCGCGCTCTTGTGCAGGACTTGCTTTGTTAAAGCGCGGTATAAATGACTAATTGTATTGTATTGTAGTTCTAGCTGTAGGCTACATGAGTGCTTCTGCATCTGCATATATCCATAAAGAACAGCACATTTTGTCTAGACAAGTACTGCACGCTAAACAAACCTGCTTTCAACTAAAAACCATGGACGAATCGAAGTTCTCGTGCAAACATAATATTATTATCGTGCTTCAATTTCACGCTCAGTGACCTCGAGCGTGCATTAAATTTCTACAAATCAATAAGTAAGCAAAATAATAGAGACGATTTTTATTCAATAAAATATCAATAGGCCTATTGCTTTGTTTCGTGCGGTCTCGGCTAATGACGTGTGAACTGGAAGGTGACTAGCTATTGTAGTTAAAATCACAGGCTATCAAATTTTTTAATAACTCTAATTTGATATTACATGTCTACATATTAAATTATCTGTCTTCTAAATATGGTTATTGTGCAAATTCATTCAGCTTCCTCCCACCGCTAACTTCGGCGATCTTCCAAAGGACTTGACATTGGTTCCACGCTCCAGAATTGATACGGTTCAGTCTGTATCATTTGCTGCAATGTTGGAACCTCTGTTTGGAATGCGATTTCTCCTTCTGTTCGCTCCTCAATAATCTTTCTGGCAGTCGATCTTTTTTTCTTCGTTTTTCACAAAATCTTGCTTGTCCTCAAGTGTTCTTGCACACTGTGGGCGCTTCTAAATGGTTCACCATACTTGCGGCACTCCATGAGTTCTTTAAAACAATATGATGCAATAGTAAGTCACAGAAAATTCTCAATCCATTTTTTTTCTGTAGGCTACAATCCATCACAACCCTCATCGCAGTCATATGTGTTGCACCATTCTGTTTCCCATAAAAACTGGACTGCCTTTCTCCTTCTTTTAGTTTTTCATATTCGTCATGCCTCCCATGCTTCGTCTTATTCTGCTCTCCCTATTTCTCCTAAGCTTCCACCAGTCTAGTTCTTCCGCTTCTTCGTCCTTTTCCACCTTCTCTAACTTTTTCTTCTTCCTTTTCCTATTCTTCATCTTCTTCTTCTTCTTCATCATCATCATCTTCTTCTTCTTCTTCTTCTTCTTCTTCTTCATCCTCCTCCTCCTCTTCTTCTTCGTCGTCGTCTTCTTCTCCTTTATTGATTTCCTTTGTCTCTCCTCTTCTTCTTCCTCCTTCTCCTCTTCTTATTCTTCTTCTTCTTTTTGTTTCTCCTTTTGTTTCTCTCCTTCTTCTTCCGACAGACTGACCCCATTAAATCTACTTTTCTTTTTCTTCTTCTAACAGACTGTACCACTGAGATGGATTTGGCGTTCGTCGTTGACTCATCGGGCAGCATATGCAACGACGACCCAGTCCCAACATGTCCCAGCTGGGAGGCGCTTAAAGATTTCGTGCGTACCATCGTCAACGCCATGACCATTGGACCGAATGACGTCAGGGTCGCAATGATCGAATTCGAGAGCAGCGCCTGGATCAGGTGGAACCTTACGACGTAAGAAATAGTTCTACTAGTTTGGATGGATGGATCCGATTTGACCAGGGTCTATGACAACAGAAGCCGTTACCCTGGACAGAATTTGGTCGGCACATTACAGCACTTAAACTAGTAGTTTCTGACTCGGACCTTAGAAGTAGTTAGCAAATTTATCTGTATTCAGTGCTATAATCAGGCCATTGACATCATTGTTAGTTTATTTGCTTAAGGAGAAAGGATTATTCGTGCGGGGCAGAGCAATCCTGGTTCACCTTCTTTCACCGGTGATGGATTGAGGAATCACCTCTCGAAATAGATTCGTTCTTTCTTGGTATAGCTGGCCCTAGAACTTGGTATGGGCTCCCTTTGCGCTCCGCGTGGTGCCTAGAGGCCATACCACTATGATGCTTTCGAAATTAGAAACTGCAATATTTAGCCGTGTTGGACTGGAAACGCGTCTGAGTATAGATTGCCTTGAAGGTGCGCTACATAAAAACTCAATAATTTTTTTAATAATTATTAATTACATAGGTCAGCCGCGAAATATTATGCGGGTTGACCTGGACGAGTGATCAGTGACAGACCAAAAAGCGATAGGGCTAAAATGGCGCGGTATGTAACGCGGATGGTACTCGCCTTATGACAGGGCTTAAGGTGTGCCTGGACGGTCATGGACGGCGTCCATGCACTTGTCTTAAAATCTGAACACCGTCCAGCCTCTTATTGGCGAACACAGACTGGAAAGGTAAGGGACGTCCAGGCACTTCTTTTGAAGAGGTAAGGGGCGTCCAGGCACTTATTTTTCCACACTTTAGGCACTGCCTTATGAAGAAAACCGCAGACACCCTCGCTACCTTGCCACTCTAGGCTCTCACCAGGGGTTAGGTTCAACCGAAAAGTGGTTTATGTCAGAAGAGACATTCGGTTGTAAAACTTCTGCTCCAATTTTTTTAATTACATTAATTGATTTCAAGATGATCAACGAATAGGTCCCTCAAACTGTAACTGTCTTCTAGTGAATAGCGAATACCGTGTACCACGTATCATTCCGTCTAGCTCATTCGGAGCAAGTTGCACTCTCGTGCTTTGCTAATACGCATTGTGTAATTGCTGGCAGATGATTGCATCGCTAGACTTGTCTTTCTTACTTGCACTAAAATAAATTCGTAAATCAAACACACAACGCAAGGCCATTAGTATCGATCAGTGGCGTAGCCAGGAATTTTTGATGGGGGGGTTTATGGCCGGAAACCCTGTTTTTTGCTATTTTTTCTTACTTAAATGGAAAAATAACCTTAAAAACCTTTTTCCGGAGTCAATGGGGGGGTTAACCCCCGAAACCCCCACCTTGCCTACGCCACTGGTATCGATAGCCTATGATTGATATGTTTTCACGTAGGCCTACTGCAGCCTAGGCCTACTTAGAAAGTCCCTTCCAGGTCCTCTGTGCAAATGAACGTATACGACATTATTACATGCTTCATCATGTTTGAAAACTTTCGTATTCTAGATTACCATATACGCTAAGTATGATTCATGTAAAATAAAATGATTTGAGTCTGATTTGATTTTACTTAGAAAGGTTCTCTTGTGTTTGTGTAGCTATTCCGACAAGCAGTCATTGCTGAACGCCATCAGCACCTTGCCATACACCGGTGGCAACACGAACACAATAGCCGCCCTCGGTAATCTGTCGATCATCTTCAGCCCTGAGAGGGGCGACCGTCCGACCATCAGAAACACGGTCATCATGATAACGGATGGAAAGCCGGCGATCAACGGGATTTCGTATCCAATGGATCAGATTCGCGCAGCCGTCAAGCAGGTTACTGATCAGAACATCCAACTTCTGACTGTTGGAGTTACGAAGAGCATCGATATGGAAACATTGAAGGAACTGTCGTCTCCACCACACACGGTAATTATTATGCCATGCGAGTAAATAACATGACTCTATAATATTTTAAATCCAGCAGTAAAAAACCCAGGGTACTTTAAAGTATGTATTGTATATGACCATATTTTATATAGCGCCTTACCAAGAATCTCACGATGGTGCACGGAAACGCATGGGAACGGCGTCCCCACATCTCTCTGAATTTATGGCTTGCGATCCTATAATTGCTCACCATACATGGAACACTGGGAAAAGCTTGTTCCCACAAAACTCTTCGTCAGCGTTCCCACATCTCACACATTCGTCGTTCCCGCTGCTCACACAAACCAATTTAACCACAAAATAAACATCAGAGCTGAAGTCCGATTCACCTTTACTTAGGCTAATTATATGTAGATCTCAAACGATTTAAGAAAAACTTAGACAAACGGTCAGTTACAAAGGGAGCTCCAGCGTCTATAAAAGATCAAACCCTATCTACTGTTAAATTATAGAATTCAAGGTTTTCTCTCAAAATGAGAAATATCGATGAGGCTAATACAACATTTTCACTACTCACTAGAGGTCGACAGAGTAAGTGGCTGTTGCCATGTACAAGTTCAATCGCTAGAGTTCGTTTACGTAATGTGTTTCCCAGTTCTCTGCCATCTTAGGCATGTTCAGGCTTCAAATGTATGCATGTGCACTTGTTAAAGCGCCAATTAAAGATTACTACTCAGAAGCACTCCCGACTACAGTGCGGACACTGAATCGTAGTTTCACGCCAAAGTACCTGAGCCAGAAGGCTGTTGATTCGTATCCACCTGAAGCCGCCGTGTAAGGACTGTCAGTAAGTCCTTCACTTGCAATTGCTCATGCGCTTCGGTGTGAAACTCCTATTCAGTGCCCGCGTTGTAGTCGGAAGCGCCTCCGAGTAGCGTCTTGAAGGGGCGCATTGACAGGCGTTCGTAAATACAGTTTCCGTGTTGTTTTATTCTAGCCTCTGTCAGCTTTCGTTGAATCTTGATTTACGTTCTTTGAACAGATTAACGAAACCGTTTTCTTTGCTGAGAACTATTTGAGCCTCGAGAAGGTCTTGAGACAACTGGAAATCCAGACCTGCATAAATATTACGGATGAACCACCAACACCTGCTCCAGAACAACGTTAGTTCTATCACTATCATAATGGTTCGATGGTCATTTGATAAAAATTAATAATAGAAAGCAGTGACTGATTCGTTGAGCATAAATCAATGTAGGGCCTAAGTAGTAAGTAGGCTATGATTTTATTTTCGTATAGATAGGCCTTCAGTCCTACATGCATGTATGCTCGTTCGTCAATGGAAGTGATTTTTACAGCCCCAGTATACATGTAATTGTATCATGTCTCTTGTGACTGTATTGTCCTTTTTATCATAACTAACCACGAATTATTATTCGTGGGCCTCTCCAATATAAAGTTGGAACTGGAGACCTCAGTCACTCAGGATCGACCTTCAAATTCGTCTTTTGATCAGTTCCGTATACGCATGAAAGTCTCTCCTGTCATCATTGACTCACTTCGGGAATGCCTCTGATCACCAACGGCGCAAAATAAATGCTCGATTACGTTTACGATTACGATTACATTTTACTATCACGTCTTTCAATTTATTATCCCATCAGAGTATATCGCATACGTCCTCAGTTCGAATCTTATTCTCTCGTTAAGTAGGTCGATGATCGTGTGTTCATAAAACGTTGACTGAGACGGGGGAAGTTACTGTAGTTGTCATGATATCTGAATGTCTTGGGCTTTGCGGATCGCAGATTAAGTGGATGTTAGAAATGATAGGAAGAGCCATGACAAACACAATAAGGAAGAGACAAAGGAAGTTGGAAGGACGCACGCTGAGAGGATGCTCACTACGAAGAACGTTCATCGAAGGAAAAATGACAGGGAATCGAACAAAAGGAAGGCTACGATAGATAATGTTGGACTAGATGATGACTAAACTGTTAGTAGTTACAATAAAAAAATTGAATTGAAAAATAATAATACCAGAAGAAGTAAAGGATTAAGGAAAATGATTTCTAGCATGTAGACCACTTTTTACCAGACAATTTTAATATAATTAGGCTATTATGGCAGGCTTCAAAATGATTCCTATTCTTCTGTCTTTGCAGCTTCTTGTAGCACATTTTTGGACTTGTGTTTCGTGGTCGATGAGTCTGGTAGCATTTGTGACACGGACGAAGGGTTCGACTACGAAACGGATGTCACATGCGACAACTGGAATCGCAACGTTGCCTTCATCCGCGCAATTGCGGATAGCTTCGACGTCGGATTTCAGGGAACGAGAATCGGACTCGTTACCTTCGGCTCTTCGTCTTACGTTAGGTGGAATCTGACCGCGTAAGTGTATGAGGACGTCTTTGAAAGGAACTGCATAAGTCATCTAAAGCCTGCCAGCATACTATTGGACCCATCGCTAAGCGTCACTCAACATGTCTCAAATTTAACCCGCTCCTGTTTTAATTTTTTTTAAATAAATTTAAGACAAGTGAGAGTCATCAGATGATCCCTTGCCCCCTGCTGGTTATAACACAGTTGTAGGCCTGCATGCATTTATCTGCTCTCATATAGATTAGTGCAACTCGCTCCTTTTGGGTCTCCCCAAGATGTGACTCTCCCCTCCATCCTGTCAGTCTTAGACGCCGTTGCTAGTCTCATAGCATTTGCTCTGATATGGTTTAAGTCTTACACTGGCTCCCTACCACATCTCGGATCCAATAAATTATAAGATCATCCTTCTGGTCTCAAAATCCCAACTTGGTCTTTCCTCAAATGTCTCAGCAACTATAGCGGCTAAGTCTCTCTCTGTTCACCTCTTGCGCTCTACCGGTCGTCTTGGCCTCTTTGTCCCTCGTTTGAGGCATACCTTGACTATGAGTCTTGCAGTGATAGGTCTCTCCATATGGAATGACCTTTTCCTCTTCTTCGGACTAAGCTCATTAGGGCTGTTTTAAGGATTTTTAGAACTGCACAACCCCTTCTTTTCTGTCTCATCATCCATGGTAAATTACCTCCAATTGGACTACACTGACCGTTTTTTTTACTAGTTTCAACCGCACGGAAGTGCTTTTGCAACTACACAAATCCTTTTAGAACTGCACATTTTGTGTACAACTGCACGCTAAAAAGCCCTGAAGCTCATGCCTCGGCTATCCCCCCCAATATTACGCATAAGGCCTGTACTGATACAATTTGGAAAATAGCAATCACAGCTTGCTCTTTATTTCAATGATTTGTTTCACTTAAGAAAATTGATGTTTTGCGATGGCATTTAAATCAATTCATTTCATAACAAGTTTCGCGTTCAATAGCCGCAACCTGCAAACGATAAATGATTTTAATCCGTTTAGACAGCTTTGAATATAATAATTATGTCGCTCAAAAACCGAATTTGTTTTCTTCAGATATCTGGATAAGCCGACCTTACTGAGTGCCATATCCAACCTGACATACTACAAGGGCGGCACGACTGACATGACCGGCGGCATAAGGCTGATGAGAACGGAGGTGTTTGGCCTGACCAATGATCGACCTGACGTCCCAAACACAGCCATCATCATCACGGATGGCTACCCTACGATGCCATCAACTCTGCAGGACGAGATTGATGCATGTAACAGGAGTGGAATTCGAAGACTTGTGGTCGGAGTGACGGATAAGATTGACATGGGTACAATCCGAAGACTGGCATCGCCACCGCCAAAGGTGTGTAAAAGCGGGTCCATTATTATGTCATAATAGGCATATATTATATTATACAGGGTGCGCCAAAAAAGGTGGGTGGCCTCCCTAAAAGTGGTGTAACTTTGGTTCTGTTTGAAATAGCTTGACGAAATCTGGCCATCATGTGTATATATGAATTGTCTTTAAGGTTGTAAAATTTCATTTGGAAATTCTTACTTTTGGCCAAGATATTGGCAAAAAATCTGGGTTTTTTTGAGCACCCTGTATATTATTTTATTATATTTTATTATATTATATTCTAACTATAGGTCTACACGTGGAACAAGACAGGCCAGATTTAAATGCAAGAGTTTACGTCCATGATACACGAGATCTGTAGGCTATGAAGCGTGGTGTTGTCTTGAAATTACATTTATTCATTCATTCGTAAACCTCAATAATAATAGCGCCTCTTCAATGGGAATACCCAGAAGCACTCTCGACTCTAGCACGGAAAAGTAGGCTAGGTTCAGAGTTTTGAGTTGAATAGAAAGGTGCTTGTAATAACATGTAACATAATATTATGATAAGTTAATAATGTATTAATATAATATGTTATTCTATATACCAGTAGTGTTACCACACGGTTAAACTGCTCAATAGTTAGCATTATGTATTTTCTTCATTTGGTTATTGTGTTGCTTTACATTACTACTATAATAGGCCTATACTAACAATTTATATGTCAAGTAATTTATAATTAACTTTGTCCATGCTGTTAAGTTTCTCTGCAGTTGTGCTAAGCCATGTTTTATTCTACACGGATGTAATTCTTAGTCGGGTAAATCATAAGTCATGTTTTGATATGGTTTGTCATATTATAACATGCCTTGTTATACAACATTGCCTTATCTCGTGGTTCATTTTGCAGTGTGGTATTTTGATAGTTGAAGTCTTTAGATTTTGAAACTAACAGTCGATTGCATATTAATTTAGCCAATAACCACGAGACTCTTGTTGGTAATATTCTTGCTTCACAATTAATTACTATTAGGCAAAGGCGATTTATAATTAATATAATTAATAATGCAATAATTAATATTTTTATTGGTCTTGTGTTCGGATGTAACAGGAGAACGAGACCTACTTCCTCGCCTACAACTACACAACTCTTGAGGACCAAGTCAGAGCCCAACTCAGCTCGAAGGCGTGCCCCACTCCACCACCCACTCCAATCAGAGACATACCGGCTTCTACATCAAGGTTTCCGACTAATCCAGCTTCTACTGCTGCTGCGACAACTAGATCAACGACTACTACCACTACAACCACTACAACTCCCAGAGTAACCAATAATGCAATCACTCCTTCTCCAAAGACCGAACAACCACGTAGGTCTTAATCTGCCAGAAGGTCCCTGCACTAAGAACATCGCGTCTAGAAGTCTTAACTAGCACTGTAGTAGAAAAATTGTAGCTGAAAAAACATCAATCGAGTCAACAAATTAGCACTAAGTAGAGACTTGGCAGAGTTGTTAAGTAAACCGCACTCACGAAAATACCAAAAGTCCCCATAAATATGCAATCCGATTTATAGCTAATATTCTTCGCCGAGCCTACACCGCTCTGTAAGCTTATTTCAAGGAATTTGGATTATTAAAAATCGATCAAATTAGGCACATACAAATAGGAGAGTTTATGTACCGCTATAACAATGGCCTTTTACCACTTGTATTTAATGATTTCTTTAACCTTACCTCCGATCGACACTTTTATTCAACTAGAAAATTAACTGTTTATGACCTTCCCTACGCACATACTAACACTCGTCTATTCTCTATACAATGTACTGGCTCTCAATGTTGGAACTCTCTTCCTACATATCTTCATTCCCAAACTAACACTAGATTATTTAAGCATAAACTTCGCCTTTATCTACTTAAAACACTTCCTGATATTTAATAGTTATAGTTTCTGCTCAGTGTTTCGCCAACCCCTTAGTTAAGTCATTAGTTTAAAGTTTTTCTCGTTGTAAGCTTACTCTTACTCTAGCTTAAGCTTACTCTATTTGTCGATTGCTTATTAATAATTTTCTCTCTCTCCCTAATGATCATTAGGCTATATTCCTACAATTGAATGTACTGTCATGTTTGTTAGTTCTTATTTTTATTTTACATGAATAATGGGTGGCCCAATTAGTGGGATTGTCCATCTCTTCTGGGTCTCCCCTTCTTAACCAAATTATGTTAAAGTATTGTTCACTGCCATAATAATTGTATCATGTTTGTTTGCTGTTTTGGTTCAGGAAAAAATAAATATATATAAATATAAATCCGTGCTGTGCTCGAGCCGCCATCTTGAAAAATGGCGGCCTAAATTCGGTTTCAGGACAGTGACTCCAGAACCTTCGCAACTACTAAGAAATAGAAAATTGCAAAAATAGTCCTCGTTCAAAGACAAATAAGTTTTTGTTAGGGCTGTTGATTTAATCGCGTTAACGCATGCGATTAACGCGTTAAAAAAATTTGCGATTAAAATTTTTAACGCATTAATCGCATGCGTTAATTTGATCTTGCTAAAATTGAATCAGAGGCAGTAAAACTCGTTTTAAACAGAAGGCTCAAACTTGAAACTAGTGATACATTCTTTGGCAAATATTCCAAAAAAGAATTTGAGTATTACCGTATCGTAGCAATTCGTCGCTCAATTATCGCTTGCACGCGAACCAAAACATGCATTTAACATGAACCGTCGACATCGGCCGCATCGCATCGTCCACTAAGGTTGTTTTCTCACCCCGTCAGACTACGTTGGATGAACTCCAGGAGATGACCAATGGATTTCAGGTTTCAATTGATAAATGTTTACAGAAGGACAACTGAGACGAGGTTTGGCAAGAACCGCTACCTCTTGTGAAAAATATTGTGACTAGATAATGAGGTTCAATAGTTAGACCTAGGCCTACTATTGTTAATTAATAAGAGTATCCCTTGACCTTACCAATGTAAATAAACTGGTCTGCCAATAGGTTACAGTTGGCTGAATAAATAATTAATTTAGAGAGTCAGAAAACGGTTGTCTAGTTTTCGCATGTAGGCCTATATCGTTTTAATTAAATGTAGCTTAAATGAAAAAATTAACGGATTTTGAGCAGTTGACTAATCTGAACAGTGTTTCAATTCTGTCTGTCATACAAAACTGTTCAATAAGTTAACTGCAGAAATTCAATAGGCCTAAACCAAAGGTTATTGAATATGTTTGCAATAGAAAGAATGCATTCAGTCGTTGAAATTTTATGCTTCAAGGGTCCTTATAAAATAGTAAGATTAACATATTTGAAGGAAATATAGGCTATTGCGATTAATTTGCAGTTAATTGCGATTAACAAAATTAATCGCGCGATTAATTTTGATTAAAATGTTTAATCGAACAACAGCCCTACTATATACGATTTGGATTACTGCTCTTCTCTCTACTTTGGTCTTCCCCAGGTTCGTCTGCGTTGTTTGGAGGGGGTCCTGCGGGCAGCTGCTCGCCTGGTGGGTGGCGTCCCTAAGTTTGGCCACATCTCTGATTACATTCGTGATGTCTTACATTGGCTTCCAGTTGAGTCACGCATCCACTTCAGGGTTGCTTCTTTTGCTTGGCGCTGTGTCTTGGGCACAGCGCCACCTTATCTCTGTGAGTTATTCACTTTGACCTCTACTACTGTAGGTCGCCGATCTCTGCGCTCGGCCACTAGAGGTGACTTTATGGTTCCTTACGCCCGCACTGCCACTAGGCAGAGCAGGGCATTCTCGGTCATTGGCCCTTCCGTTTGGAATGACCTTCCCTCTCACCTGCGTTCCCACCCTCGGAACACGTCGGGCTCATTCTATGGATTGCTTAAGACTCTTCTTTTTGACCGGGCTTGGGTCGGGAGCGCCTCTGAGTAGAGTCCTTGAAGGGGCGCTATATAAATTGCATATATATATATATATATATATATATAGTAAGTAAACAGAGCTATGTCAGGCAATGTGAAAAACGTCGATTAATATTGCGTTAATATTGCGTTAATTTGCGATTAAAAATTTTAATCGTGCGATTAACGCGATTAAAATTTTTAATCGAACGACAGCTCTAGTTTTTGTTGTATAACATTTGTTATACGATTAAAAATAAAAATGCTGCACCTTATGAGATAGTTATGTATTTCTTTTGCGACATGCGAAATTTTATGGCGGAAAGAACAAATGCTGTGCTGCGAATGATGATTTAAGGTTGTATCAGTGATGAAAGTAGCGAAAATCTCTATAAAATCGGAGTGCGATCATGCCGTCATCTTGGAAAATGGCGGCCTATAATAAGTCCTAGATGCGTGTTTCTGCAGAAAATACCTTTAAAAAAGACAGAAATAAGCCTATTATAATCTTCGAAATCTGCTTCTGTCGTTGTATGTTTTCGGATATATAAATTATTATGATTCAGAATACAATTCTCGACATTTGAAGCAGATATTGATGATGGAGACGAGATAGTTTTTGTAGTCAACGAATCAATTACATGCGATGGGGCAGCAGAGATTATTGCGGTAACATTGAAATCACTACATCCCTGATGTTCATATGCAGTGGATGAGGAAACTAGTTCTTTTGTCCAAACTGATATCAGGAAGAATGCAAATCAAGGATGAATGTGTAATTAAATTAGTCGTTCATTCATTATTCCATGCATTTATATAGCGCCCTGTCAAGAAACTTACTCAGGAGCGTCCCAGACCAACCATCTTAGAAAATGGTGGCCTAATATTACATTCCCACCAAGATCTTATTCACAGAACGCTTTGTTTGGACAAAAGCAAAACTGCAGTGGCAGGGCACTGAGAGTACGAGCTTGCAATAAGTTAAGAGATTATTAAATTATGGAAATAATAAAACGCATGCCGTTAGAGAAGCCATCAAAGCTGCTGGTTCCGGTTAAAACTAAATGGTTGCACATCGTCAAGGTCTTGAGATGAGCTAAGGTACTTCTTGTACAACAGTACTGTTTAACGGCCAAAGAGCAGCTGAGTATACATGTAGGTCTATCTTTTCAGCTGGCATCCTACACCTATCAGTGAGCTGCAGACCTATCCTTATCCATGACTTAGGTCTTATTCTGCGCCTAGTTTCCTCCAACTCATCCTCCATCTTGAACAGTTTGGCCTTTCTCCCAAATCAATCAGGCTTTAGGACTCATCCATGGAGACAGTTCTCCTTTCTCTTCTCTATGAAATCGAGTTTCAAGACTCTGTCCTGGTCCCCTGCTGATTATTGTGCACCACTGACATTCATTCTCTTTCCTCCCTCTCTCTGGAGCTGTAGGTCATCTCAATGCGGATGATGTTCAAACGTATGACTATGGGTTTCCTTTATACCAGTTACTCCATGGAGACAGCTCTTCTTTCTCTTCTCTATGAAATCTATTCTCATGTTCACATGCTTGCACGCACTCACCATCCTGGCTCTCTATGACATCTATGCAGCAGCTTTAGATAATTATGGTTGACCACAATATTCTTCTTCAGCGTCTGGAGACTTCTTGTGGATTACAGGGATATACAGGATTGCAAAGGGGGAAACGTTATCTTTAGCTTCGCTCTTATTGAGTGAGACAGACAAATTTTGTCTAACCAAACCCACGTGATTATCTCGGGTGATTCCTGAAGTAGACGGATCATATTTAAATTGGGAGTTCTCTGCAGGCTCTGTCCTGGTCCCCTGCTGTTTATTCTGCACGACTCTTTTCCAACACTATGGAACTGCTGGTCATCTCAATGCGGATGATGTTCAAGCATTTGTCTATGGGTATCCTTCATCCCAGTTACTCTTAGTTGACATAATCACTCCTCAAAATCTCTTCACCCTTGGATGACATCAAACCGTTTCTCCCTTAATTTCACCAATTTAAACCCAGTTCATTTGGATTGGCATCCCCCCCCCGATCAGCTTCTGATGATTGACTTTGTTTTTCTCCTCTCGGAAATAATTATTTCCTCACTTCTCTCTTGCCTAGATCTGAGTTTATAGATTTGATCTTAAATCATCATTCGCAGCAGAGTTGACCCATTATTATGTTTCCCGCCATAAAACTTTGTATGTCACACTGAAATACATGATAATTCAACATAATTTTTAATCCTAGAAACAAATGCTATATGCCAAACTTATTCGTGTTTAAATAAGGCTTATTTTGCCATTTTATATATCTTAGTAGCTGTGACGGTTCAGGAGTTGCTGTCGACAAATTGAATTTAGGTCGCCATTTTCAAAGATGGCGTCTCGAGCACAGCTCGGATTTATGGGGACCTTTTGTATTTTTGTCCACGGGTTGTACTTAACAATTCTGCCAAGTCACCATTTCCTGCTAATTTGCTCAGTCGATTTTCCGCAAATTCTTCCTCTACTGGTTTGCTTCTTTGTCTCTATTGGCTGTGCGCTGGCTTCCATGCGGTTCAGGGATGATTGACTGAGCACTTGTTGTGAAATCCAGACCACACCAGAGAAGTACAGATTACACTGGACGTGTCTGTCAGTCTCCTTTCTGTCTACCTGACTGCTGTATGTCTATTGTTTCTGTTTCTGTATCTGTCTGCCTGTCCCTGTCTGTCTGTATCTCTCTGTATCTCTCTGTCTTTCTCTGTCTCTCTGTCACTGTCTCTTTGTCCCTGTCTCTATCTTTGTGTCTCTGTTTCTCACTGTCTGCCTCTATCTATGTCTCTGCCTCTGTCTGTCTGTCTCTTTCTCTGTCTGTCTCTCTATCTCTCTCTTTCTCTCTCTTTCTCTCTCTCTCTCTCTCTCTGTCTCTGTCTCTCTCTGTCTCTGTCTCTGTCTCTGTCTCTGTCTCTGTCTCTGTCTCTGTCTCTGTCTCTGTCTCTGTCTCTGTCTCTCTCTCTCTCTCTCTCTCTCTCTCTCTCTCTCTCTCTCTCTCTCTCTCTCTCTCTCTCTCTCTCTCTCTCTCTCTCAAATCGTTATAAAAGGCTTCGATGCAAAACCTAGCTAATCATGAACATCTATGAAACCCATTCAGACTTTCGACACGCTCCACTTGATTCACTAGTGCCTCAAGTTCCTCTTGTTGCTGTCTCAATACCAATTTCTTTTCACTCGGAATCACGCAATGGCTGATATCTCTGCCACTACGGTGCTAGCCCAAACCCAGAGAAAGGAGGAGGGCGACACTAATCATCTTTGATATGACACAGTCACACAGTGTTGCCAAACAACAACAACAACGAGCGCAATGGGAGTTCCTCTGATTAGTGTACACTGCGAAAGACGCCATGCACAATTATGTACACAATGCAATACAATTAAATACAATATAATTCAATGCCAAAAAAACTTCAATAAGCCGACGTTTTATGTGCAAAGCTTCGACTTAGTTCCATTCTGATCCTCTTACAACAACAACAGCAACAGCAACAGCAACAGCAACAGCAACGATTGTTACTACTACTACCACCACTGCCGCTACTACTATACTACCACTACATCCACCACCACTGTGGTTATTTCTTCTTTTTACTGGTATTACTATTATTATCATTATTTTAATAGTGACAATAATAATATAAAAAATTATCGTAGTTTTTATCGTTGGTGTCGTTATTACAGAATGCAACGACGCTTCTGTCGACCTTTGCTTCCTCGTCGATGGATCGGGAAGCATATGTGACACTGATCCGAAATTCAACTTCGTCAGAGACAAGACGTGTGACAACTGGAGCTTAATTCTTAAATTCCTTCACCGACTCATCACCGACATCTTCAGTGAACCGTTCACCAGAGTTGGACTCGTTAGGTTCAGCACGCAGTCGCAAACCGTCTTTAACCTGCAGAGGTTGGTTAACCACCGCTGACAATTTCCCTGTATTGCACACTGTTAACCCTAGGCAACATAACACTTTCACGGGATGTGGGATGGTGTTAACCTGGGGCAACAAACTGATTTTCTGCTATCGCCATCTCGCGAATGCAAATCAATTTACAGCATAACGCCGCAAACGGAATATCATTAGTGCTAGTCTATTATTTTATATGGTAGGCCTAACGATAACGATGATAATAATTATAATAACGATGATATTATATAGATATAATATTATATCTTCTTCCTTTTTAATGATTCAATCTGACACACCGCAGAATGATTACAGGTACTAACAGGTTATACGAAATACGACCCACTATAGCACGAAACGCAGGTCGGCTTTACAGCAGTGGGTTCGGTAACTTAACACTAATGGCCTAAGTACTGGATCACTCCTGGTTCGGCCAAGCCAGAAGTGGGAGCGGCTATCTTTATTTTTAGCAGAACCTGAGTCAAACAACACAGCAACAAAGCGCCAATGGCAGCCAACAGAAACTTTAATGAATTAATGCCCTGAGCGAGGTTTGAACCCGGGTTGCGTGGATGACACTCAGTTTAACGACCAGCGCTCTCTCAACTGAGCTACATGATGAACATGATGATAACTTACACGCATTCTACCACCTCAGGTACACGACTTTGGCTGACATTGTATCTGCCGTCGACAACATGACCTACTCGAAGGGCGGAACGACCGATATGTCGGGAGCAATGCGCCTGGCCCGAACGGAGGTTTTCAACACAGCGGGTGATAGACCAGGGATTCCCAACACGATCGTCATGATCACAGACGGGTATCCGACCCAACCAGCGACTCTTCAGCCTGAGATTGATGCAGCCCACAGTAACAAGATTCGAATTCTGCCGCTTGGTGTAACGGATAAAGTGGACGAGTCTACGTTACGTCGGCTCTCAGATCCACCGCATCAGGTTCGTAGCCTACTGCTACTGCCATACTATTAGTAAATACTATTACTGCTGTTGGTTTTCTTGCTACTGCTGTTGCTGCTATTAGTACTGCTACTTCATCTGCTGCTGCTAATATTAGTACTGTTACCGCGACTACCACCGCTGCATCTAGCCTACTATTAGTGCTACTACTGTTACCCTGGACAGAAATTTGTTCGGCATATTACAGCACTATGAAGAGATTTCATTCCTGTCGTTGTTAGGCTACACATTGTCTTCTTTTACTTTTTCCTTTCCTTCATTTTTTCACCGTCATCAACTTCTTTTTTTCATTTTTTTCTGCATAAAATTAAGTTCAGTTGTTATCTGAATTCTATGTACGTTCAACAGATCAACGTCACTTACTTTATGGCTTTGAACTTCGTCGACATTGATGCGTTCCGTAAAGTGCTCCAGGAAAAGATCTGCCAACCAAGTTAAGACGCTAAGACGAGAGACACCTGACATTTCATATTTACTGTGATTATCTTTCTTGCTAGTGGCCAAACTAAATCACGAAATGAGTTTCAATATTATTGAAGCTGAAATTTAGTCGAAAACTTGATTTTCACTAAAGGGTTCAGCAACTTCTGCATTGTTCTTAATTCATAAAGCTAAACTCATCATAGCCCAGGAAAAACACAGCTAATCACGTAACGCACCCTGATCACCATTCATAAATTTTGCGACTTATTAGCCTAGGTCCACATGGTATTTAGAGCTTCGCAAAATAATCTTCGCTCACTGGGACTAAACGAGATCCTGCTGCGTGGTGTTTAAGTTCTTAGCTGTGCCTGTCTATAACAATTAGGGAATAAATAAGCTGGTAACAGGAAGGATTTTGATGCTGCAAGGCGGGAACAATAGGCTGATCCATTTCTCATACTGTGTTCAGTACCAATAATCTTTAGGCCTATGGCATCAAAATGAATCTGGAGTCAGTATAATCGTATGTCAGAGAAATATCCTGCAAACTCTACCCAGCCATTTAGATTGCGGAGATAATCAGTGTGACCATAGGCGCAACCACCCTATGGGACCCACGGGACGCGTCCCCCCCAACTTTTGAGTGGTCCCATTGACTTTACCATTATAGTCCCCCCCAACTTTTGGGACGTGATTCATTTGGGCCCCCTCAACTTTTTGGACGTGATTGCGCCTATGAGTGTGACCATTGCGAGGTCAGACCTACATTAGTTTAGCCATCTGCCTGACCCTCGTAATAGCCTATCAACTCCTGGAGTCGTAACTGGCCATGCCTTGTCTTATAAACGGTTTTGTTTTGATAAGGAATTGTAATTAAGACTTGATTTTTTGGAACGCCTGTTAGATCCAGATTTCACGGCTACGATTGCGATATAAATGAAATTACGAGATAGACTGACCCAGTAATATTTGGCTAGTTTACTTTTAGGGCCATTCTATCTAGAAAGTTCTCCGTCTCACGCTCCTTTTCTAGAACTCATTCACGGGCATACCCCTCTCATTTTAATACTGCAGTTTTATTTGGCCGTGCTGGTATTCGGAGGGCCTCTAAGTAGTCTCAGTGACGAGGCGCTATACAAATTCTCTAATAAATTAATAACGAATTAATAGAATTAATATTCTATAGCTTGCAGCCCTCCCAATAAGGAGACGTTTTCATGTTCCACAAATTGCATCCGAGTTATTTCTACAAGAGAAAAGATGTTGATGAACTTATTGTGAAGGGTAACAATGACTTTTTGCTTGAACTTGCACGCTCAGTTTTTATCGGTTATCTAAAGCAGACCGCAATTGGTCTGCTAAAATTCGGAATGTAGAAGTGATATACATGGGCGGAGTTTGGTTTCCATTCTTTGGGGAGGCCAACAAAGAACTTGGGCTTTGTTGGGGCGGAGAATTGGTCCAGATCGGGTTGCGTCGACTATAATTTCTCGGTCAAAAAAGTTGATGACCTTTTTCAGTCATTCGATCGAAATTGTTTTCGTTGTTTCGTGAAAAGAGCCATTTGTTCCAGAAAATTTCTGAGCCTGGGTTTTCTTGGGGGGGGGGGGAGGGCAGTTAAGCCCGTGAAAAGATTTACATGGTAAAAAATGAATCTGGGTCTTCTTGGGGGCTTAGCCCCCTAGCCGCTGGTTAACTCCGCCCATGGTGATGTAGCTTACAAAGCTGCTCTGAATGCTTGAGCTTCATGCCAGAAACAGTGCTCTTGCATCTTGCATATTAGTAATCACATGAATCTGAAATCGGTTTAGAATATTAATAAATGAATATGTAACTTCAACAATGTTCGGAGTTGCTTGTTGTCTTTTATTTGAACCTGTGACGAGTTTATAGGCTACGGAACGGATAAACCAAGTCTGTTACCTCTACCTGTTTAAACATTAACTAAGAACATCTGGGCAAAATGAACGGACGCAGGATCAGAGGTGTGTCAATGCGACTCTATTAGCTTCACGAAATTTGTGGGGCGCGGTGGTATTATGTTGGGTTCGGTGCCTGAAGCCGAAAGGTTCCAGGTTCGGATCCAAGTTAAGCCGCGTCGGAACCGTGAGCAAGTTCTTCACTCGCAATTGCTCAGAGTTTCGGCGTGAAACCCCGATGAAGGGTCCGCGCTGCAGTCGGGAACCCTCTGAGTGGCGAGAGCTTCAAGGGGCGCCATAGCAAGTGCACATACAAAAAACATAATTATGACAATTTATACAACGCCTTACAAGTCTCACAAAAGCCTGCTACTTACACCTTAAACTGAAACGCCGCCGATGTGAGACCATTGCAAATCGGCACAATCCGAATTTACGTCTTCGAATCTGCAACCTCTATTATCCTCAGTTCTACACATTGCCGCTCACCTAATAAAAAGTCTTGGCCTAACTAAGATCACATGGAACCAGCCCTGCAACAAATTCACCGGCTCCAAATTCACTGGCACCTCATTCGCGTCTGTTTCACATTCAAAACTCCCCTGGAACCTCTGCCCTACAGGCCTATTATAATACAGTCTCTTTAAATGCCTCCCGTGTGCTCACTGCTCAGTGCCCATGGTCTCGCTGACCTCACGATGCAGGCCTATACGTGGTACGAGATACTACGCTGTCGCGCATGTGCGCCCGTACAAAGGGACAAGAGCAGGGTGAGAATTGCCTGGGGCAGCGGCGCCCGCAGGATTTTTTTTTTGTACGCACAGAAATTTTCGAAGGAGGGGCGAACAGAAAAAAAAATTTCGTTAGGTCGCCGAAAAAACTTATGACTTTTTTTTTTTTAGTCAGCTAAAATTTCCCAAAAACATACCTTTTCTATCCGCCGAAAAAACTGATGACCTTTTTTTTTTTTTTTTTTTTTTTTTTTTTTAGTCATCAAGTTAAAATTTTCCCAAAAACATACCTTTTCTATCCGCCGAAAAAACTGATGACCTTTGGCCTGGGGGTTGGGGTTTTTAAACCCCCCAGTCTTTCTTAGTGCCCCATAGTAAACTCTGTTATTCACACCCCAATTCCAAGTTTATCATAGGCCAACCCCCCAGTTATTTTTCCACAATTCTCACACTGGACCAGAGGGCACTTGCCCCCCCCGGAAAATTGACACCTATGTTTTTAACTACTACTTTTGGGTTTGTAACAAATTTCCTTGCCTTAATGCACCAATGATACGAATGATACAGACAGTGAAAGTCAGAAATCTACATTTAGAGATATCTATAGAAATAAACATGCTCTTATAACTTTCTGCCATGCATGTTCAAGCTCTTTCTAAAACCTGTAACATTGACCATTGGATTTCAACCCTCCTGCGGGCGCCCATGCAAACAGTAGGCCTAGGCCTATCAATTATGGCCTGCTTGAGTGGAATCCAACTGTAGTGCAAATAATCACAACTGCAAAAAATTAAATACCAATGCAAAAATTTGAAAATTTCTCAAAGTAGGCTACACTGAAATTACATCATGGAGATCTGCTTATTCATTTTATTAACCAAGTCTGCTATAAACCAGACTCCATTTTGTCCTTTTTGCAAGCTGCCAGTACAGAATCCAGGGAGGTCAAACTGTAAATAAACTTGTCTCTGGTTATCACGCCTCAAGATTTAAAAAAAATTGACAAAGAGATCTGTTCAAAAGAATTGATACCCACACTCATCTGATCACCGGATCCTCCGCCTTCTTAAACGACACCCGCATTAACAGTTAGGCCTACTCTGGTCCTCTGGCTAGCAGACTCGGACATCTTTGAGGATCTGAATATGCAAGCAGCATCTCGAAAGAAAACCTACACCGAACCAACTTTGTAGAGACACCATACAAATGCAATCATAGTTTTAAAAAACATATAAAGCAAAATCAAATCTGAAAAATAAAGACTCCTTTTGACTACTCTTTTGAATAGGCTTCTGACTCGATGCAGCACATGTGAATAAGCTGGTGCCCTCCGATTGGCTTTCAATTGGCACTTTAGAAGCAGCTAGAGGAGTACTTGCCCCTTGAAAACTGACACCTATGTTTTCGTTCATTTATTCATTCGTTCATTCTATGGACTTGCATAGCGCACCTTTAAGGGACTACTTTTTAACATATACTTTTTGACTTTCAACAAATATCTAAGGAAACTATTCATATTAAAAAATTATACACAAAATGAAACTGAGAAATTTGCATAAGAAACTTCTTTGAAAAAATACCCGTATTCTTAATTTCTAGCATTGCATTTTTCAAGCTTTTGCTAAAAAATTTTTTTACCGTGACTACCGTAAAAATTTTGCTCCCTGCAAACATTTATGCGGTCGCCCATGCTGTCTTGTCTACTTTATGCACCTCCTGCACGGTGGGATGGTATGCTGGGCAACATGGGCGGAGTTTGGTTTCCGTTTTTGGGGTGGATAAAAACTTGGTCCAGAAGGCGCGGCGCCGAAAATTTTGTTGTTTCGGCCGGAAAAAGTTGATGACCTTTTTTTAGTCGTCAAGTTCAAATCTCATGAAACTTACTATGTATTTCCCGTCAGTTGGAAGTTTTTTTGGGGGGCTAAGCCCGATAAAATAAACCGTTTACACGGTTAAAACATGACTATGGGGCTTCTTGGGAGGTTTTAGCCCCCCTTAGTCCCGGATAAACTCCGCCCATGCTGGGCAACAAGAAAGGAGTAAGCTCCATTCCTTGGTGAATGGGATGAACAGGCAGTGAAATCTTCCGGGTGATATTTCAATATTTGAAGAACTATGTCGTCATGCTGATACCCATTTGTTTTCGGCGGTTCTGACAAGACCAGGCCATGTCCTCCTCGAGTTGCTCCCCAGTGAGGCAAATTGGTTATGACCTGCGCCCCATACGCCGTGACCGGGTACTGTTAAGAGCAAACACTCAATTGAAGAAAACGTTTACATCCAGACCGTTGTCTAGGCTACATATTATTAATAGGCCTACTTTGTTTAGTCTTGGTAGCTAAATTGATGTCTTATGTGAACCTTTTATGTGATACTTGTTCACCAGGGTGCTGTTTGGTCATAGTAAAGAATACACTTACTTACTTACTTACTTACTTGCTTACTTACCTACAGTTATTTACTTACTTTACATAAAGTCCATGGTTACGCCATTGTTCACCTCAAATCGTCAACGCGAAAAGGTGTTGGTGTACCTTGCACAAATCGGAGGAACGGCAATCGTGGATTCTCAGTCACACTGGACCAAAGAAATCGAACACTCTTCCGTCTTCAGTTCGTCAATGCACTTCTGTGTATTGTGGGGCGCGATGGTGTAGTGGGGTATCTTCGTCGCCTTGAGGCCGAAGGGTTGCAGGTTCGAGTCGGGAGCACCACTGAGTAGGGAGCTTGAAGGGGTTCTATAACAAGTGCGCATTAAAAGCAAATTAAACTTCCCAGTTTAAAAATTTTCGGAATATTGATGGAATAATCCGACTCAAATGTGGTTTTTATAGAGGTCAGAGTAGGCCTATAGGTTTATGCATACATAGCCACCGGTCATATTTGGAAAGGTTTTTAAAATATAATGAGAAACTCTGAGAAACGGCTGCACTGCATGTAATTACAGATCCGAGTAAATTTCTGTGTGTACGAAGTCTTTTGACAGGTTGTTTGGAGTTTCTGTGCAAAGAGAACATTTTAACGTCTCCTGCGGTTATATAGTAAAATAATGCTCAGATATTATAGGTAGGACTACATACGTAGCCTACATACATAGAAGCAATACATACATGCATCGTGGGGCGCGTTGGTGTAGAGGGTATGTTCGTCGCCTTGCAGCCAGAGGGTTGCAGGTTCGAGCCCACCTCAAGCCACCGCGTAGGGACCTTGAGCAAATCCTTCACTCGCAATTGCTCAGCGCTTCGGCGTGAAACTTCGATGCAGTGTCCACTCTGTAGTCGGGAGCGCCTCTGAGTAGAAAGCTTGAAGGGGCGCTATAACAAGTGCATGCACATACAAACATCTGTTGTTCAGTTTGAATTCGAAAAAAAACCGCATCTATGATAATATTATTCTCGTTAGGTATCTAGCGAAACTCGATATCGAGTAAGATTTGATATTATCAAAGCACGCTATAAATCTTTGTTGCTTTAATTGTATTTTACAGGCTTTGTGAGTGCAACGCGTAGGCGAAGCCTGCAATTGCGAAGCAACCTAGCCAGATGGCCCTGAAGACTTTAAGCTCGGGTAAGCTTAGCCTACTTACCCGATAACGAGACTAGCGAATGAAAATAGCCTAATAGGAGTTATATGAAACTGTTCAGATAAAAAGAGCATGAAATATTAAACATTAATAGTCCAAATCGCTAGACTATAGTGGCTCAAGGCAAAGCAAGAAAACGTGGGATAAGTGTAGTTAAACACTGCCGAAACTAAATGCCCTTCAAAACATCAGAATAATTACTGTAACGGAAAACTGGGAAACAGTAGGCCTACATGTAACTTTTAGTTAAAAAACTTGGGTCATTGGGACTTCTGGGTTCCTAGACTTAATTTGCTCACCTTCCTTATATTTTACGGTAACCTATAATTTTTTATTGTCCCGCTCTGAAGACGCAAACAGCTAATTAAGAGGACACGTCCAGCCATTCCCTGTCATCAATTTTAGACTCACAAAGATTTCTGTTTCTTTGTGATAATTTCCCCTATTATTTTCGAAGGTTAGGCTACAGCATTGAGAAAAAGTTTAGGCCTAATGGGTGCTCTCGCTAAAGTCTTATACTGTATGGCGCATGTAGGCCTAGGCCTAGGCCTGGGATTGCATATGAGGGGGGGGGCTTAAAAAGTTGCTCCAGATTGTGATCAAATGGAATAGATAGGCCCTAAATGAAGCGCATGGAATATATTCTCACAGCCGACACCTGCCAAACTGCTAAAGTGACAAGTCCATGCAATGCAAGAACGACGGATGTAGGCTATGCTGTGAGAATTCGCGACACACCAATTCTTCGCGACACACCAATGACACACCATTTTCACGCGACACACACTAGTGTGTCGCTGCGACACACCGGTTGAGAGTCTTAGATTCTAAGACTATATCAATGAGTTTAGTCTAACTCAGTGGTTCCCAACCTTTGTTGACTGTTGGGCCACTTTTTCTCAGTTGGATGACACGAGGGCCACTTTTTCTTGGTTGAAGGACATTAAGTAGCCACACAGCTAAAATATAATTAACTAAAGGCGTATAAAATTGTTATATTGAATTAAAATAGAGTGCTTGATGCCATTTATTAACGCCCAAATAAAATAAATTGTAGTAGAAAAGAATTATATATTCTATCATGTCCAAATTGTCAATTTTTACATATATTTTTCTTAATTCATTGAGATGCCGCTGGCCATATTTGTAGGCCAGGCGGGCCACTTTTGGCCCGCGGGCCACGGGTTGGGAACCGCTGGTCTAACTGATTAAATCAACTGCAAGAAGAACATTAATTTAGATCCTCATCTTACCGAAACTTCCAATGCACGGCAGAATAGAGTCAATGCACAATAATTCATAACGCGACTCAAGTCTCAATAACAACGAAAAGTCGACCATTCAGCTCAACAAGTTCAAAATGTACAAATCATAGTGACTTCACTTACCAGCAGAACGGAAGCACCAAATAAGGAAAAATATTTAATTAATATATTGTCGGTTGAAATTAAACTCTAGTCAAAATGGCGCCAGAAGCTGCAATGAATCTTAATTTGTGAACTTTGTTTACAATAACAAAGATGACAACGATTATGCGTAGAGTTTCCTAACGTGGCATTGAAGCGCTGTTATATTAAGCTGACTAGATCAGGAGAGAGTTGAAGAGATCTGGACGTCTTCCTGCTACCGGTTTCACAGCAAACCAGTCAGAGCTTCACGTAAATTGCTCTTCTGACATAAAGAATCTGTGTAACTGTTCGACTCATCGATTTTGTTGCGAGGAAAATCACCGACTTATCAGCAAAGACTATTGTAAGTATAGAGGCATAGATTATATTTAGTTTTAGTTTTATTCATGTTCTTTATTTTTGATCAGTAATAATAGGCCTATTATATCTGAACAGTAGTGCAGACAATTCACTGAAATCAGTTAAAATTATAAAATAATAGAAGCCGGTTACACAGAGGAACCTACAGAGGTGATTGACCCGCTATCCATGGCCTCTATGTAGCCTAGTGTAGAAGTAAGACAGTGGCGTTGGCCGACCGAAGCAAGAAAAGACAACCGTCAAAATGCAATGCAGCTTTACAACAACAGAAAAGAGCAGCTCTTACATGTAGCTAACGACTTAACTAAAGGTTTGGCGGAACCACTGAGCAGAAACCCCAACTATTCAGTCACAGATGACCATAAACACAACCACAGTCTTTTTTGCTCAAAATGACAGTAATAACAAAATCTTTTTGCACACTATAAGACTTATATATAGAAGCTAAAAAAGCAAAAAGAAGAGCGTCATTAAGGGAGTACTGTCACGCTGTCAGAGCTATCCATGAAGAAGTGAGAAGAAATATGAACAAGCCATGCAAAATATATCCATGAGAAAATAATTTTCTCTTAACTAGTTAACTGGATCCTAGGAGAATGTTTCAAGATGATGCCGTATAAATTATGTGACCAGATCGTCCATTTTGAAAAATAATCAAAAAAATAAAAGCATAATGACAGATTGGGTTTTAGCAGCTATATAAAGTGCTTAGCGTTACCGTCTTTTAGTTATATATCGAAGCGCCACCAGCAGCATAAAATGTGAATGCCAATAAGATAACTGCAGCTCCAAAGGTCGAGCTTCGTGTAGATAGGCCTGATAGGGTCACAAGAACAGAACTCTACGGAACAACACACGTCTTATGATTAGATGCGGTTACAATGAAAAATCATTGATATATTTTCACTCTTCAATTGAATATTCATAATTTTAGTCATTGTTCTGATAATAAATTTATTATGTTATGCTTGATAAACTGACTTTCAAATGCATCGACTCAAGCAAATAGATAAAAAAATCAATTGTTTTACAGATAAAATGGCTCATCTTTCTCAGTTATTGTTGCTGATCCAAGTCTGCTCTCTGGCAATCACCATAGCCACAGCGGATACAACAGGTCAGTGCTATTTTATGTTCTGGGAGTCTATTAAATAGGACGGTCTATCAAGCATAGGGTTAGTCTACGCCAATGCAACAATAAAGCAATAACAATAGACCTAGAGCGACCAGTAACTATCAAACTGACAAACAAATTTCGGAACGCACAGTTCCAATAACATTATTTTTCAAGCTAGCCTAAGTCTTATTTATATCTGTATTGTTGCCTCTGCGGGGGTCTTAAAAGAAGCTTAGCCACGCATAGCCATACACACTGCAAAGAGACAGTAACTCTCGAAAGCGAAACACACACAGTGATTCAAAATAGGTCTCTGCTGCATCTTCTCATATCTATGTTCCTAATGGTTGGACATGTTTTGTTGCTGATTGATCTGTAAGTGATTATCCGATAGCGAATTAACTTAGCTTATCTAATTATCATCTGATGTGGTTGCTAAGCCAACCTGCTATCAATTTTCTCATCTCATGCAGCTCCGAGGCGGTTAAACGCCTGGTATTTCTACCATAGAACCCAACTAGCATCTTGACAACGTTGGCCACGTTTCCCTTTTCTTCTTCATCTCTGTCCCTCTTATTCTACGTCCATTCCTACCTCCTCCTCTTCCTTCTTCGCTTTTTCCTCTTCTTGTCCTTCCCTCCTTTTACCCTTTTTCTGTTTTCTCTCCTTAGAATTTCGACTCAGTTCCTCCTTCTCCTACTTCATCATCTTCTTCTTCGTCTTCTAGCTTTTCTTATAAATTTTTATCCTATTTTTAGATCGCTTTCTTCTTCCTGAAGGCTGATCCCATGTAACGTAATCATTTTTCTTCTTTTTTGCAGAGTGCAACAATCAGATGGACTTGGTGTTCGTCGTCGACTCATCTGGCAGCATATGCAACGATACAGAAAGGATGTGTGACAGCTGGAGGTCGCTTCGACATTTTATGCACAAGACCGTCAACAACATGGTCATTGGAGAAAACGACGTCTGTGTCGCATTGATACAATTCGCCACCTACGCCACAGTCAAATGGCACCTTACGACGTAAGAAATAGTTCCACTAGTTTTTGTCAAATGCGGCGCACCAGATTATTGACGAGAGTTTCGATGAATCAAATAGGTATGAAACGCCGGTGTCACGAAATAGTGTATCCTCCGTATAATTAATCGTATACCCCCAGATGAAGAGAAGTTGAAAAAACCACTTCCGCGTGTATTTATTTTTGCAAATTAACTTCCATTTGCCTTGTTTTGAACAATGACACTGATAGTTAATATAGTTATGTTTATTCCTACAAGATAATTTTGTTTGCTTTGGTTTTAGAGCACTTGGAAAATCTAAAACACTATTATAGGACACTTAGAGTTAGAGTATTTAAATAAATTCGAGTTGACTTGCTCTGAACATGCTAAGGACAGGGCCCGATTTACATGTAAACCAACTAAGCAAGTGCTTAGGGCCTCCGGAATCTGGGGGGCCTCCAAAGGTGAACTAAAGAAAAAACACTCAGTGGCTTATAAATTATAACTTATAAATTATAAGCCACTGATTTTTTCTTTAGTTGACGATTGATTATAATCAATAATTTCATCTTACTTTTTTGGTAGGAGTTGATGTGGCTAATGCGTAAGATCGAACACACTTGCTGTTAGACTCAGTTTTTTAATAGGCCTAAATAAGTTGAACGCTTGCGTCTCATCAATGGTTATATTTCGTCTGGTAAGAACCTGCGACAACCGATTCATTATTGTTTAACCCTTTCCGGTCCAATAAAATTTTTGCGCCTTCCCACAGTAGTCCTAATATTTTTTACGAAAACAAGCATATCATACCATACATTGTGTATTCTTTGAAATTAATGTAACTGAAGAAAGTACTTGAATGAAGTGATGTTTACAGTTATGCTACATGTTCGAAATGTGTATGTTCTGAGTTTATTCACGGTTATTCGCCAAGGTGTAGTACTTTTTGAAACATTCCGTGGGGTGCAGTCCAGGTTTCCGAGAACACGTCTTACAACAGTAAATCGGGTTTTTTCTTTGCCATTATACATTTCTGTTGCTGGACACTGTGCAATCTTTGGTCTTCTTGTCAGGAAATGCTGAGACAAAGTGAGGCTTTCTGTTTGGTCGTTCCTCATTGTCGTGATATGAGAAGGGGGTCTTTTGTGACCGCCGGATTTACATTCATACATATATGCATAAATATATACATACATAATATTATAATTATACATATATAAATGCATACATATATATATATATGTGCATACATCAATACATACAATACATACATACATACATACATGCACACACATGCATACATACATACATACATACATACATACAACAGACGTACACACATGCATAGCTGTAATAGCAAAAAAATATCCAATGGGGGGCAATGGCAGGGGTAACGGAAATGGATAATGGAAGGGGATGATGTTGGTGGGGAGCAGTACATTCATTTTGGTCACTAATACTTTCATTATCAGAACTTTCCTCTAAAAATACTAGCACTTCGCTAGCTTCATAACAATTTATACTCACAGCAGCCATTTTGCACGGTGATATATACTTCCGGTTTCATAGTATAAAATAGCCATAAAATAGTGAAAAGAACTAGATTTATACACTATTCACTTCAGTACAGTCTGGTGTATCACTGTGTAGGACAATATGCCCCACACGATGTGACGTTGGACCAACATATGACAGCTATTAGTTGATGTCCCACGGGGTGGGCCATAGGACCGGAACGGGAAAATCCAAATGGCCCACCAGGTGGGACTGTGGACCGGAAAGGGTTAATGCGGAAAGTGAGGAAGAACACGTTTTTGAATGTTTGATCGATAGTATAAGTGCATTTTTAGCGTATTTAATTAGGCTATTCGCCATTGCATGCATGGGTTTCACGGTTTCACCGTTTCAGTGTTTATCAGATACAAGTCGGATTGACGAAAATAATTCTTGCAACATAGAAGTCGGATTCATAAAAATAAGTTTTACTGAAATAGAAATGGGATTAATTAAAACAATCTCGCTGAAATCAAAGTTGGATTCAAAAATAATAATTTCTAATTAAACAGAAGCGATACCGGTATTGATGCAAAATAATTCCTGCTAAACAAAAGCCTCCAATCCAACTGGAGAAATGGTGAATATAAGGAAAAGCAGTCATCAAGATTTGTATGACATCATTGTCATTGACGGCATCAAAAGCGCTTTCCTAACCTTGAAGTGGTGCTTCGTATGTTTCTGAGTCTAATGGTTGGCCTAACAAATTGCACTGGCGAGCGATCGTTCTCGCAACTCAAGCGCATAAAAAAGCGAACTGCGCTCCACAATGCACCAGAATAAACTCGATCTGCTCATTGAGCTTGCCTTTCATCGAATGCAGGCAACTACGCAAAATTCATTTTGATGACATTATCGCAGATTATGCGATGCAGAAATGCAGGAAAAGTTTGTGTAAAACTTCATTGTGATTTTAAGTATGTATACCATAAAAAATTGGAGCAAAACGAGTGTGGGCCTATCAATTAAAATTCTACTCGTTATAAAGACTAACAGCAGTTGATCATACATGGATCACTGGCGCAATATGCATTAGGAATATACTTAGATCTAGCAATATGCATTTTGTCTGTTTTTATCCTTAAGTGGGGCCTCATAAATGAAATTGCTCAGGGCCTCACTCTGTTCAAATCCGACCCTGGCTAAGGACACCTAAATCAACTGTTCTGTTCTGTTCTCAGCCATCCTCGTTTCGAGGTTCGGCCGCATCATGAACAATATTCCATTATTCATGATGCTGTTTGGAGATGATGAGATGGTAGGTTCCCAAGTTCCCTTCCATCTCTCAGTGTGGAGGCCATGTTCCGGAATTACCAGACATGCCCTCCATTGATATGAACCCACCGTTGTCCTTCTGCTGGATCCTCAGTCAAGTCCATAAAAGTCTCGCAGCTGCCCGAGACCTGCCGCTCACGTTTGCCAATCTTTTCAGGGATCCTGCTGAGCCTGTCCAACACGCATAGCGCGCTAGGTGGTCCTTCGGTCGAGACATTCACCACTGTTGGCATAGCCCCAGCAGGCCATCCCCTACCTGATTGTTCACGCATCACCACAATGAGGTGTGAGTCGGTCTTTGGGAGGTCTAAATCAATTATGGTCACTTTAAATTTTGATAAAGCATAATGTTTTCAATCAAGCCTTTTCGCCTTTTTCAACAATTTTGATAGAATGGTTTATCCCACACGGTTAGTCTATAGACAGTATTTTCGATCCAGGGGATAGATTGTACATCCCCCGGATAGCCTTAAGGGGTGATCAAATATCCCGTGACACCAGCAATATTATCATCATTAGGTTTGCATGTATACGAGTCTGTGTGCACATAACTATATCTTGCTCATTGACTTAGTTAAATAAAATAATTAGAACGTTGTTACCAGATTTGTATATAGTAAAAGGACAACTCCATCCACTTCACTGTCTACCTTTCAAGGAAAGAATAAATTTTAAGAGGCACTCCTGACTTTGGTCAGGGTCTTTTCCACAGGCACATAATCACATGCGAGCGTTGCTTGAATCAAATGGAGTTGAACGAGTGATCTCAATACTTATCGTTTCTTCAAGTCTAACTCAAAGGGGGAAAACCAAGCCATATTTTTTCGGGTTTCAGGACTTATTTAAAGCAATGGTCGGTTCAAGAAAAATTGTAGTCGAATTCGTAATGAAAATTCAATAAAATCAAGTTGCACTAGAATCATTGGTAGGTTAGGAAGACAGAAACATGGAAGCTGAAGCTGATATTTTAGCAACGTTAGATGACTGAATAGGCAAAAAAAACCTGAGCAATGAATTCGAAGCAATTAGGCAGGGAATTTGGAAAAAATGGGAAAGTAAATTATACAAAAGATTGTGTTGAGAAAGAAGTGGGTAGTGAATTAGAGAAAGTAGACGTCGATGCGAATTCGTCAAAATCGGGTTGTGAATTAGACAATAACCTCTCAATGAATCGGTGAAAAATACCCTTTTCATTAAGTCCCAACTTTATAACTTTGATCCTTATAACCGCAATCACACTAAAATTAGGTACTTCTAGCTCACTTAGAATGCCAAACTGAGGTCAAGTAATAATTATTTCATGACGCCGCATCATCAGTTATACTTCAACTAATTTCCTTTCACGTTTGGCATAAAATTAGTTAGTTGACAATTTACGATCCCAACTTTTAGACATTCTTCCTATTGACTACGTCTATGCCTATCCCTGCGAATAGCTTGAGATAAAAAAATAGCATTCTCTTCGTCATATAACTAGATCCCTTGGTATTCATATGCAAAATATCTATGTGCAGTTGTGCATAAAAATGTGCTCATAATTTTATATGACTTCTCCATGCAGCTATAAAGACAAATCATCGTTGTTGAACGCCATCGACAACCTACCATACAACGGTGGCAACACGAACACAATTGCCGCCCTTGACTTACTAACCACCGTCTTCAGCCCACAATATGGAGACCGTGCGAACGTTAAAAACACAGCCATCATGATAACGGACGGAAAGCCGGCGATGAATGGTATTCCGTACCCAATGGATCAGATCCGTTCTGCCGTCAAGAGGGTCATTGATCATAATATCGAGCTTTTAACCGTTGGAGTTACGGAGAGCATCGACATGGTTACGTTGAAGGAGCTGTCGTCTCCACCCCACACGGTGAGCCTAGTGGTTAAATGCAAATCAATAAAATAACGTAACACTTAAATGTAATACAACGTAATACTATAATAATACAGATGTGCTATTCAACTATTAAATAAAATGCAATGCCGTATAAAAGCACTACCATCGAATACACTGTAGCACGATACAATACTGTCCACCTATAATTGAAGTGGGCGAATAAGGCATGCATTGTGTCCAGCCTAGCCTGTGAATGATTAAATGCTGCACTGTAATGGCCTGGCAGCGTTTGCCACCGACAACGGGGACAGCATTAGTCAGTCGAACTTTCATGCGGTTAGCTTGATTAATTGTGACCGTGCATGAGAAAACCCGGCCAAGGTGGCAAATATTGAAACCGAGTAAATCGAGCGGAAAGGTCGAC
Source organism: Lumbricus terrestris (assembly GCA_949752735.1). Taxonomy (NCBI): domain Eukaryota; kingdom Metazoa; phylum Annelida; class Clitellata; order Crassiclitellata; family Lumbricidae; genus Lumbricus; species Lumbricus terrestris. Next base: position 6,013,382 of record OX457041.1, on the reverse strand, counting down.
ACCCAGTTCTCAACGAAATGAACGCTATTGTGCGGAGACTCCTATTTAAATCTGTGCCATTCCTTCAATTTAATTTTCCAAGAAAAGCCGTTGACACCATTGGAAAGAGCAGAAAATTTTAAGTTTAGAACATATTACTAAATTCTGATGAAAAATCTATTGACTTTTGTGTGGTTCATGTAATGGATGTAATTTTAAACTGGCGATTTCTCCCTAAAACGATGTCTCAAGATGCTAAAAATCATAAAAATTTCATTTCAAAAGATGCAAATATACGGTTTTCACCAATTTCATCAACTATGTCTGTACTATTTAAAACAAACTTAAACTCATTTTATGGAATTTCCGACTTTGGGAGGGTTTTCTCATGCACGGTCACAATTTCTTATTCACTCTCTTCAAAGATGGACATTGTATCGTGCTACACTGTACTCCATTTATTGGAGGGTGGAGAGGAGAGAGGATGAATGTCCGTTTGCATTGAGAAACTGATGGTTAGTCAGAAGAAAGTAATAATAGGAAATGAAGGTGATGAGGAAAGACGACAAGATCACTAAAAGATGGCGGTGAATGTAAAGAAGTAGACGAAGACGAGCAAGGTGAAGAAGAAGAAGAAGAAGAAGAAGAAGAAGAAGAAGAAGAAGAAGAAGTGGAAGAAGAATAAAACAAAATGCTGGCCTCGTCGTTATCGAGGTTTTATTGTTGCCAGGAAAAATCGAAGTAGATAAGAGAAAGATTCTATTTTCACTGACGCAACAATTTTTTCGCGAAATCATGCAGGAGATGAAAAATGCAACAAAAAGAGATAAACGAATCCACGAGGCATCGGCAGTGCGCCGACAAACTCTGATGCACGTCTATCACGAGAGAAGAAATTTTATATTTCTGCATTTGGTCCTTTCCGATTCATTAAATATTATGAGTTCCGTGTTGCCAGATATTCACCGGTCAGTAGGGTGCTCCAGATTGTGATGCATTTTCAAAAAGTTTCTCAAAATGCTGCTCCCTGGCAATTTTCCCATTCCATTTATCATTTTGATCAACTGTACCAATTTTCAGACCAATTGAAAAAGGTTAAGCCTTGCCACCGGCATAAAAACTTTACAATACGAAAATACATAGGAATTTTCTTTAAAATCGGCAATTTGGAAACCATGATGGGAATTTGTGGGAAAACTTAATTATTTCATGATGATTGACTTCTTTTGCAAGCTTTTGTATGTGCCTGACAATATTTATTATGAAAAATATTAGGTGCACTGGGTGCAGTATGAGAATTGTAGAAAAATAGCTGCATGGGAGTCAGACGTTGAATTATGTGGAGTTGCGTAACTTGCGTTGTGCAATGAAGACTTTACGGTGGATCTTGAGGAAGACTAGGGTGCTGAATCCCAAACCAAGAAATTCTAGCACTGACTGGGTGTGTCTTAGATTGCTTAGTGAACATGGATAACCTATTTTTGAGAAGTTATTACAAGCTATATGGCTTTGGGAGGGGGTAATTATCCCATTGTCAGACAACGGAATTTCTTTAAATGGAGATGTTCTGCGTTTGTTCGTCTATCCGAAAACGAACAAAATGTTCATGTTACTAGAACAATTCAAGGAGCAGTGAAAAGCAATTAAACAAGTTTGGGGTTATCGAGCAACGAAAGAAGAACACCATGGCCAAGATTATGGATCTCTACGATAAATTTTTTACAGAGTCGTGTTTGCACGTTCAATGTCTTGTTTTTTTGTCAAGTCTTGGCTCTTAGCGATGTCTGCTGCCGATGCACCTTTAGATGGTCTGCAGTTCTAGACTGATCTCAACACGACTGATTCAGATGTTGCAGAAGCTGCAGTTACTGTCCTTAACATTTATGATATCTTGCAGAAGAAATTGTGCCATTCGCTTTGATCTTGAACTTGGTTTCTGAATCGGAAACCCACAAATCGCTCGCCAACTTCTGACAGTGAGACAAACAGAACCACTGGAAACCCCCATTTCAGTAGGCTATTTCCGCAGTTGAATGCATCCTCAAAACTGATTCCTTTGATTACCAAAACCGCAGTGCTTATTGTTCAACCTACTTAATATTGCAACTGATTCGCTCAGCTTAGGCTATGCTACCCGCATAGTGGAAAGCTGTTAAAAATTTCCAGAGGGCAGCGCTACAATATGCCTATTCAACTTTGTTCGTGAATGGAAAAAGCGACGAAACTAATAACATACTTTATAAATACAGTCATAAAGGATGAATATCAACAACAGTCTACTCTACAGGTGGTTGAATCTCATCGACACAGATTCCGAGATTTTAAGCACCAACGAAACTCTTGAAACAGTATAGGCCTACATTATAACAATGTAAGATCTGTAGGTCTGTGGGAGTGTAATTGCAGTAGCAGTTTGTGGAGAGAGTTACATTTGTCTGTTGATATTAGGGTCATGTTCTGACCAATTAATCATAAACACACACTGGTTTTATCATAATACTTACATACCTGCAATTTGTATTTTCAACCGAAAAATAGCCGTTATTGTTAAACTTCATCGTGCTGGTGGCAAGGCTTAAACTTAATATAGAATCCTAAAATTTGGTTTTTCAGACTCATCTCTATGAGACGCATGGGAAAATATCCGGGGAGCTAAGAATTTTCAACTTTTATTTTTTTGGAGCACCCTACCGGTCAGTCTCCAGTATTATTTTCATTGACCTTCGTTTGAACAGATTAACGAAACTGTTTTCGTTGCTGAAAACTATCAACACCTCTGGAAGGTCTTGAAGCAACTCGAGATCCAGACCTGCAGAGCTATTCTTGGCCGACTTATACCAAAAGACGTCATTCGTTAGTTACGTCCTTATTTTTCTGCAGTAGTTGCCTCTGATTTTAGTTAACATTTTAGTTAGCAAATTCTAAATTGTAGATTATGACTTCGACTACAATTATTTCTAATATTGATCATGGACTTTAAGTATTGCATGCATGAATATGAATATTAGCAATGCATGCATATATGAATGCACTATATTGTATGCATATAGGCTATTCGACTATTCATATTGATTCATTCCTTACTATGATTTATATAACGTCCTTTCATGGTTACTACGCATCAAAACTCGAGGGTGCGTACCATACGTATTCTATTTTGTGAAAGGTACGTACGTATTTCAACGTACCATATTTTAGGGTACGTAAGCAGTGCCGGATTAACTTTTTAGAGGCCTGGCGCAAACAGTGCAACAAAAATAAAGTAGGCCCTCTATCCAATCAAATTATCAAAAAAGGGAAAAAATTAATTATATAGAAAAACATACTTTAATAATTTATGAACACAAAATGAAGCTGTGATAGGATTATAGGAGAATTTTAATTTTACTTGTTACAGTTCAACTGTTCAAAAATGTTCGTCGAGTTTAAAAGTCTTTCCTTCGCGCTTTTAAAGTAGAGAAAGAATCAATGATATCTTGAAAGTCAAGATCTGTCAAGATTTCCGACTCAAAAGAGTTAAATTTGCCAAACTGTCCTGGCCCATTGTTCACCTCAAAGATGATTTTATGCGTTTTAAATGACTGAATGATCTTTCTCCACTGCAATAAAAAGTTTACAAACAAAACAAAATAAGCGCCCAGTTGATGGCGAATACAAGAGCCAATGTCTGAGAATTTTTTCCCCGTTTGGTGTGATCGTAAAAAAGCAGAATCGTTTAGTTTTCTTTTGGTACTATTCAATTTTACTTTATTTCCATGTTGTTTTATGGATTTAGAGTACATGCCATCTTGATTACGACATGGTTCAGGCCCAAATGCAGCCAATAACTGACCAAATCTTCATTTATAGTCCACAGAGCAGCATCTGTTTGTGGCACGTTTCCAACAGATTGATTCTCTTGTTTTAATGGTAGATCTATGGTAGTTTCAGATTTAGGCATATCAATGATATCATTGCTGAAATCAAGGGTGTCTGTTGTTGGCATTAGTGCTGACACTGCTGAGCGGCCTAAGCCTGAACTGCATCCAGCTTCTGACGCTGAGTCGACACCATCTATAAATTGCGGCACTTCTCGTGTTTTTACTGCCAGAAATTTATCAATACTACCACGTTGCTGTTTGCCTACCTCTTCAAGTTCGCGTTTTCTTTGACGTTTCTGCCAAATTTCTTCATTTTCTTTAGGCCTACTTATTTTATTTGTTTAAAAATTAAAATTAAAAAAAGCAATAAACAGCTACATAAACACTAAATAGTAGATAATAATATTACATGAAACATACACTGTGTCGTCTGTACGTAGACCTACGCATATCTATATTTTATTTGGTGATGGGTTCGATCCGCGCATAAATTGATTACGCCATACGTCATCATTACAGTACACAATTAATTAGTACGTCATCATTATAGTAGTAGTACTGTAGAAGGCCTGTTTTTATAATGCCACCAAATTTTATATGCAATGCTTGTTTTAGAAATTAAACATTTTAAATAAGCCTGACTGTGACTTATATAAACAAATTCGATCGGATAATCGGATTTCTCAATGTTTTTAAAATTTTTACCCCCGAAAGAAGGCCTGGCGCAAGTGCGCCAGTTGCGCCATAGTTAATCTGGCACTGTACGTAAGCAATAATAAAATACGTTAACCTCGTCATTGAACATTATAAGACTGTTCAATTTAATTTAAGCAAGCGATCACAGCCAAGTACACACTACACAGCGTAGTGAATTGCTGCAATGGTACATTGTAGATCTATGTTTATCCAGCATACATTGCACTCAATGCACTAATTAATGTCAGTTAGTCGGCTTAGTTCTGCTGCGGCACTTAAAAGTCCAACTCCAAGGAAAAGGTTGAACAGTTGAATTCAATTAATTATACAAGAAGAATTTATCGAATTAAATTTACTGATGCGCTACCGGAAAATGTTTTTCGTGTATGGTACGTGCCATACGCGTATTGTATTTTTGGAAAGGAACTGCGTATTTTAACGTATTCTATTTTAGGGTACGCGTACCCTCGAGCTATGCTACACATGAACGCTCCCGCCCCAACCTAGGCTAAAGAGGACAATTTTAAAATTGCGATAAAACGTTTCAGAAAGGACCCTTGGTATCAGTCGCGGGTATATGGAGGTATCTCATTAGAGACCACTGGTCCAGAAGTAGGGAAGCGCGTTGCTGCCTGGTATAATAGAAGTAGGCCTGCGCGCATGAGGGAACGGCGGACCTAGATATCCTGTGTGAAGTGACAAAACTTCCTGAGATAAGTAGGGGGCCAAGGAGGTAACGCCGATACCCTAGTCGTCTTCCTTCTCTATCTTCTCTTTTGTATTCTTCTTGTTCTCCTTTTCATTCCGTTCCGTCTTCTTATTCTAGTTCTTCTTGTTCTTCTTCCTGTTCTTCTTCCTCTTCTTCCTTTTGTGCTTATGCCTGCTCTTGTTCACATTATTTTTCTACTGATTTTCAACCTTTTATTCATCTTAGACTTCTTCTTCGTCTTCTTCATCCTCCTCCTCCTCCTCTTCCTCCTCCGCCTCCTCCTCCTCTTTTTCTCTTCTTCTTCTTCTTCGTCGTCGTCTTCTTCTTCATCTTCTTATTCTCTTATTCTTCTATTTTCATTGATTCCTCTCATTTATTGTCCTTCTTCCTGCAGAGTGCAACAATCAGATGGACTTGGTGTTCGTCGTTGATTCATCGGGCAGCATATGCAACGATACAGAAAGGATGTGTGACAGCTGGAGGTCGCTTCGACATTTCATGCACGATATTTGCAAAGACATGACCATCGGAGAAAACGACGTCAGAGTCGCACTGGTCCAATTCGCCAGCGACGCCAACGTTAAATGGAACCTTTTGACGTAAGTTATCGTTGTAACGCTTTCTCGATCGGATCGGATTTCAACGTTAGCTCAGTAGAATAATTGGAAATTCTGCTGCAGGAATCAATTAAATGCTCTGCACTGCGGTTGTATCATTGTGAATTTAATTATTTGCCTTGAGATGATTGTATATATATATATATAATATCTATATATATGAACGCTCCTGTTTTCCTCATCCAGTCATAAAGACAAATCATCGTTGTTGAACGCCATCGACAACCTACCATACAACGGTGGCAACACGAACACAATTGCCGCCCTCAACTTACTAACCACCGTCTTCAGCCCACAATATGGAGACCGTGCGAGCGTTGGAAACACAGCCATCATGATAACGGACGGAAAGCCGGCGATAAATGGTATTCCGTACCCAATGGATCAGATACGTTCTGCCGTCAAGAGGGTCATTGAGCAGAAAGTTCGACTTCTGACTGTTGGAGTTACGGAGAGCATCGACATGGTCACTTTGAAGGAACTGTCGTCTCCGCCCAACAAGGTATTTTGTTAAGTGCAAATAAATAATATAAACTAGCGTTCAATGCTGTACGGTGTAGAACAATGTAGGACAATGCTATATACCTCAATAATACTCCAGTATTATTACTGTATGCAACTCAGTGCATTACAATAGAAAGTACTACAATCGATTTTAGTAGTGCAGCGCAATACTCTCCCATAGTGAAAGTGTATGTGTGTGTTAGCAATTGATTCAGTTAATCACATGAAGCATGTCAAATGCCACCGAATAAATTTGTGTTGAGTGAACAGGGGAGAGCTGAGAAGTCCACCCACATGGTGCGACTGATGTTCACTAATAAAAAGATGATGGTAAAGGATACAAAGAGGAAGAGAATTTAAAATATAAAACTAGTAGGAGACAACTAATAATAACAAGATGATGACGTTGTTGTTGTTTTTGATGACGACGACAAGGATGATGATGATAATGGTGATGACGACGACTCTTGACGATGATGATGATAATGGCGACTACGATAACGACGACGACGATGATGATGATGATGATGAGTAATGATGATGACAACAACAACAAAGAAGAAGAAGAAAAATAGGAATAAGAAGTAGAAAAATAGGAGGAGGAAAAAAATAGGAAGAAGAAGAAGAGGAAGTAGTAGTAGTAGTAGTAGTAGTAGTGGTAGTAGTGGTAGTAGTAGTAGTAGTAGTAGTAGTAGTAGTAGTAGTAGTAGTAGTACTATAGTAGTAGTAGTAGTAGTAGTAGTAGTAGTAGTAGTAGTAGTAGTAGTAGTAGTAGTAGTAGTAGTAGTAGAGTGTAGTAGTAGTAGTAGTAGTAGTAGTAGTAGTAGTAGTAGTAGTAGTAGTAGTAGTAGTAGTAGTAGTAGTAGTAGTAGTAGTAGTAGTAGTAGTAGTAGTAGTAGTAGTAGTAGTAGTAGTAGTAGTAGTAGTAGTAGTAGTAGTAGTAGTAGTAGTAGTAGTTGTAGTAGTAGTAGTAGTAGAAAAAGAAGAACTAGAAGGAGGAAGAAGATGTACCAGTAGAAATGGAAAGAAACAGAGATAGTAGAAAACAGAAAAAGAATACTATAGTGGGCAATTACTGTTAAGAAGATCGCGTAGAGAAGAGGTGAAGGAGATCTGTTGGAATCTGAATACGATAAGGAATGCCAATACTGCAAATGTTGTTGTGATAGCCGATAAGATATTCCGGTACTACGATGAAAATTATAAGTGATTAGGCGTCTCTAAGCTGCAGAAAATAAGGCAATAATGATTGCTATTGCTTACATGTTGATCCTTACTCATCAGATTAAAATCAGGCAATTAACCGTCTGACGATGGGAGCGTACTAAATGAATTAACGTTTCAACTAACCTTATGTATAGCAACCGACTGATTTGAGTTAATTTAATGAGGTGCTTTGACGGTCACGAAGAATCAGTTTCGTATGAGCCTTCGTTGTAGTTTGGGTTTTTTGAGCAAGCATGGCACCAGAGCGGAAAGGCAATAATGAAAATCACTACAGATAACTATAATACAATGTAAATAATTATAATACCACAGAATGAATTGCAAAGTCAATCTGAAATTGAAAGACTAGCGTCAGAGGACTGTCATCTTCAGAAACACACAGTGGCGTTGCTAGGAATTAATGATGGGGAGGGGGTTTATGGCCAGGCCGGATGCCCTTCCTGAGACCAACCCAACAGTATTGCAGTAAATAAAAAGGGAATAGAGTAACAAAGAGAATAAAATATAAAAAACAATTGTTAGCACAAACGATTGTTTTGCCTGTTTCTTATTTAGGCGGATAAATAACCTTTAAAAAAACTTTTTCCTAAGCCAGTGGGGGGGTTTAACTCCCTAAACCCTTCTTGTATACGCCACTGGAAACACATACTGCACTCCTGCTTTTGTTCGTTCTCACTTGATTAAATAATATTAAAGTTTCTGAGTTGCTTATTCGATTGATGTCCTTTTTGAACAGGTTAACGAAACTGTTTTTGTTGCTGCGAACTACCAAAATCTGAAGACTGTCTTGAGACAACTGGTAATACAGACCTGCAAAACTGTTACGATACAAGAACCACCGCCGAAATAAACCGCCAGTAAGTCCAGTCACTTCGTTTCGTTTTTAATGTTTCTATACGGCAGTTAAGTAATAAATACTGAGCCACAACATTACTGATGCCATGAGCACGAACTATAGATACATGTATTTTGTCAATTTGGAATTGAGAATTTTTGGTGGCAATTTCAGGAGAAATGGCATGTTTAACCTCTACGCGAAGAAAGGTATATTCAGAGTAATTTGTGTCGCTTGTATGATCTACGTGCGAGCTAAGTAGGCCGTGTGCAGTGTGTTTTCATCAACGGCTGATCCTTTGCGGTACTGGTATGATGATGATGATGATGATGGTGCTCTGCCCGAAGGCAGGTTCATTGGCTTTACGCCCCTGGGGATGAGATGAGTGAGGTGGTTTCCCGTTGCCTTCCTCACAGACAATGATGGGTAAGCAACTTGCCCAAGGTCGCTCCGCAGGAGCTTGCGCCCCTGCGTCCGACACGTGCTAGCCCGAGATATCTAAATCTCTGAATGTCAACTCCCAGCCCGGGGTTTGAACCGCAGTCCGTTGCAACCAACAGACGAATGCAGCTCGCACTTACCGGTGTAGCTAACTAGGCCAGTGGTACTGGTATAGGTACTTGTAAACCTATATGGCGTAAGCGACGATTCGTCATATATATTACAAATCTATACAGCTTATATAATCTAAAGCGTTATTTTCATCATGAAACACTTGAATAAAAGACATTAAAATTGCGACTTGCAAGTGGCAACATTTGCTAACCAATTCAGAGAATCAACTCTTAGTTTGGCGTTCAGTAATCAGTATAATAATTTCAGAAGAAATTTTTTAAATAATTTCTGCGCACATCACTGACTTTCAGAAATGTACGCGCAACTCGCATGAAAGTGGAGTGCAGTAGCGTTAGCACTTAGGTTGTTTCAGTAGGCCCCTATAGACCTAATATGCCAACAAATTCATGGCAGCGGCTCTTATTGTCATTGGCTGTCGCTAAACTTTGAACCCATACAGTGTGCATAGTAAGAGGTTTCAACAGTGTCAGTTACTGCGACATCCTCCGACACGATGGTTTCCTGGCAATAATGCTGCACGACGATACAAGACAACGTCTTAAGTACCTGCTGCTCGTTCTCATCACTGTGTAGGCTACGTGGGCGTACTTTTTCATTGGGTGACCGGACAAAATGGTACCGACAAAATGGTATGGATGAAATGAAAGCTGGATTAGTGAATTTTTATAATATGTGAAATAGAAGCTGGATTAACGAAAAGACGTATGTGAAATAATGGAAACTGGATGAAGGCTCTGGATGGATATTTTTATATATGAAATGGAAGCTGGATTGATGAATACAACGCTTTAGATATAGAATTTGTATCAGAGTATTTTCATAGCTGAAATAGAAGATGGATTAATGAAAGATGCATTACAAATGGAGGTTGATTTAAGGAATCTTATAGCTGAATTTGAAGCTGGATACATTATGAAACATACGAATGAAAGACATTAATTCTGCTTCCATTTCTCAAGCATTTTTTCGCCAATCCAGCCTCCTTTTCTCAAGCTTTTTTCTTCACTAGAGCTCTACTTCAGCCACAAAAAGCCACCCACTCTCTATTTCAGCAATGAAATACCCTCATCCAGCTTCCATTTAAACATACCATTTTGTCATAGAACCGTTTCATTGTGATGGTCGTCGTCATATTTGTAATGTGGGTCTATAATAATTATTATTGTGTGCTTGACAGATAGACTGACTGCTTGGTTTTTAATCACGTCGCCAATGAATCGTTCGACGAGTCGCTACAAACGAAGATCCGCTGCCAGCTCATTAAATGACAACTGACATTATTTTTAGGAACATGATGTTGGCGTTAGACTAAATTAATTAACGGAAGCGTGTTGTAGAACACTTTTTCATGCAGACGTCTGAATAAATTATGCAAATGCAGTTTTTTATGTGTATTTTGCTGACATCGTGATCAAACGAAATCATTATCATTGTAACCTTACTTTATCTTCTCTTTCTAACATAGGGTAAAATGGGGTAATTTCGGCACCTTAAGCAGTTTTTCGAATATATGTGATGTCATTAGGGGAGAGTGCTCCAAGACGCCCATGCTAATAATAATAATAATAACGACAATTTATATGGCGCCGTAACGCGGCCATACCGCTACAAGGGCGCCTCACAAACGGCCAACTGCGGGATACGCCTTAGCAAACAGATAAGTTTTAAGCTTTGTTTTGAAAGAGTCCACTGAGGCGGCCAATCTAATGTCCGGTGGAAGACTGTTCCAGCATCTGGGACCAGCAACCGAGAATGCGCGGTCGCCGAAACGTGTCCTCATCCTCCGTACACGGAGGTCGGTCTTCCCAAGCGACCTGAGTCGCAGCCCGGAAGCGGAGGAATGGGTCTCGGAACAGTAGTCGCGGATGTATTCAGGCGCAGTCCCATGAAGCGAGTTGTAGACCAGCAAACTGAGCTTGAACTCAATTCGGAACGGGACAGGCAGCCAATGCAAGACGTCGCGTAGGAGTGGTGTAACATGATCATATTTTCTCCTATTACAAATGAGCTTGGCCGCGGCATTGAGCACCGACTGAAGTCCGTCCAAAAGACACGCAGGTGCTCCGGCCAGCAGACTGTTACAGCGGTCCACTTGAGAGATGACGAAAGCAGCGACAGCTGCTCTAGCGGACTCGAAAGGCAAGGACTTGATACAGCTCCTGATGAGACGGAGCTGGCGAAAACAGCTGCTGACCGTCCTAGCCACATGGCGCCTCATGGACAAGTCAGACTCCAGCACAACGCCCAGATCACGCACCGAGGTCGAAGGCGTGATCGAAGCCCCGCAGACGCTGAGCGCACCGGTGTCAAGATGAAGGCACCGTCTACTGGTTGCGCACCACATAAAGTCTGTCTTCTCGGGGTTGAGCCGCAGTCTGTTCGATCTCATCCACTCTGCGATCCGCTCAATACCAAGCTCCATTCGCTGCCGCTGGTGTACAGCCGTTGATGGAGGTCCTGACGTGTAGAGCTGCGTGTCGTCGGCATAGAAGTGTGATGACAGGCCGAGACTCGTGGCAAGTTCTCCCACGTCGGCCGTGTAGAGTAGGAAAAGCAGCGGACCGAGCACGGAGCCCTGAGGGACTCCACAGACGAGGGAGCGGACGGATGAAAAAACCCCGTCGAAGAGCACTGACTGTTGGCGACCACTGAGGTAGGAGCGGAGCCAGTCGAGCGCGACCGATCGGATCCCGAATGTTCTTGATAAGCGCTCAACCAAGATGAGGGAAATAGTGCCTTTCTCCCGAGTGGGTACCAAGAGAAGTACATGTTTGACCTTAATGTAAAGTGTGATCGTTGATGAAGCAATAACAGCAACCATAGAACTTAATTCAATAAGATCAATTGTGTAAATTTAAAAAAGTCTACCCCTCCAAACTGGGCGTCTTAGGAACCGTATACTATAAGACGCCCATAGGATTGGCATCTTGGAGCAATGGAAATTGACTAAAACAAGTGGCATTGCAATCATGCATTTTTAGACTAAAGCAATAAACTGCATGAGAGAAAAGAAATTGAACGAAAACCAAAAGGTCCTACAGATACAAAGCAATTCAAAACACGAGAAGCAAAAATCCAATCTCATGTTGTAAGTCATTATTGTCATTTTCACTTTAATCACAGATTAGCGACAAGAGTCACATACGAATTTTTGGGATGTCAACCCTTAGGCTACACTTCCTGCATTCTTTCCATTTCACTGAAGTTTTGGGCAAGAGTTAAATAAATTCAATAAATACTGATAAAATTTGTATATGGGCCCATATTTTTATGGGTAGAAGATGGTGTCATGGTACATGTATATACGTGTATGGTGAGCTCAAGGGCGGATACAGACATTTTCGACGCGAGGAGTGGAAATTTACGGTCTTGGTCCAGGAAAAAAGTTCGATGATGATCTTTTTTCAGTCATCTGCCTCGAATTTCCCAAAAAGACACCGTTTTCGTCCGCCAATAACTGATGACCTTTTTATTCATCTGCCTCGGATTTCCCCTAAAAAAATACCTCGTCGTGGTTTGCGAACCTCATGGGTGTGGAGGACGGACATACGGAGCTACTCACGGGGGGGGGGCACGTCAACTTTCCGGGCCAGAATAGCTGGTAAAAAGAAGTTTCTAAATGGTGGCATGGCCATTTTGGCCCTCTGGATTCGCCCCTGGGTGAGGTTGCATGGACTCGCTTAAAGAGTGCAATGTCTGGACCACTTGATGCATGTATGTGTATGGACTGATACACCCGATGCATGTATGCATAGTGTATGACTTCGTGCCACGATAGATTATATCAATATCAATATCCCTAGGCACAGTGCCCGTAGGAGTCCGACGCCACTCTCTGTCTGAGTCTGTCTCGCGTCATGTTACCCAGCTTCAACCGGTCCTGTCAGCAGGTCTGCCCCATACCATTAACATCTTGAAGCAGCTGGACCACCTTATCTGATTGAAGGGAATATGGGAGAGAGGCATGAAGGACAACCTGGGTCAATGCCCGTATGTGTCTCCTATGGCTCCTATGCTCTCTTCTCCGACTCTCTCCACCAGTCTGTCCTGTCCGACCTGTGCATGTGCCACGATGCCGACAAACAATCTGCAGCAGGTTGTTTCCGGGCTAGTCCTCAATCAGAGAGAATGCGCTTGTCGACGTCCTATGTCTGATGTCGTAATATCAAAGCACACCGCTCTCATTCTGCCAGCCAACCTGATACTCAAAAGAATCACAACAAAATCACAACAGCTCATTTCTTCACTATTTGCCACTTTGAGGTTTTGAATCAACCTCAAGCTGCCAAGTAGGGACCTTGAGCAAGTCCTTCATTCGCAGTTGCTTATGCGCTTTTGGCGTGAAATTCCAATTCATTGTCCGCGCTGCAGTCGGGAGCGCCTCTGAGTAGGGAGCTTAAGGGACGCTATAGCAAGTGTTCATACATACATGTACATGCATGCATACATGCTTCATATCCTCAGACAGTATCGACAATCGATCCATGTTGACCACCCCCTGGGGGTTCTGGGACGGTTGGATCGGGTACTGCGCTCTGCTGCCCGACTCATTGGACGAATTCCTAAATTTTCCTCTTATGCTTATAATAATATTATGCGTGATGTGCTGCACTGGCTGCCAATAGCTCAACGTATCCAGTATCGAATTGCTGCTCTGGTATCGCGCTGCATCCTTGGTTGTGCTCCATCTTACCTATGTGATCTCTGTCGCCCAGTTTCTGACGTTGAAGCGCGTCGGGCCCTTCGCTCTGCTGCGAAGGGACAACTTACTGTTTGTTCCACGGGCTCACTTAGCTGCTAGACAGCGCCGAGCCTTCTCGGTTGTGGGGCCGTCAATCTGGAACGAACTCCCTTATGACCTTCATTCCCTCCACTTTACTAGTCAATCTGTGTTTCTTAAATCTCTTAAATCTTTTTTCTTTCGCTGTGGCTGGGCTGGGAGCGCCTCTGAGTAGTTTCTTGAAGGGGCGCTATACAAATTTTTATAATGAATGGATGAATCGATCAACTGGTCGTTTTCCGGTAATACCAGGAAGAAACTCCCCATTCCTGGATCTCATAACAACTTCCTCCTAAGGCTCTCCGTAAATTTACTCCACCCTCTTTTACAAGCACTTAGCCTATAGATATACGTCGTTTAATGTTCGTGCGTAAGTGTCATACATCTGGATAAATAAGCTTTCCTTTCAGGGACAGCGCCATCACGAAAGTATTGATTTAGAGTAAGAGCCTAAAGAGCCTAAAGCGCATTTGACTTGATAAGGAGAAAATAATTGAATTGAGAAGTCAACTTCTTATGGTTTATACGCGACATTTCCAATAGGTCAATTGCAAGTGTCTAGCTGTATAATAGGCCTAATTGATGTGTTGTATGTCTTTTTCAAAATCTCAATAAGTAGACATCTGTTGCATTGCAATGATTGTATTGTATTTGAAAGTGTGTAAAGCGTGTCTTACATCTTGGCCCTTCATGGGGTGTGAGTTACTCAGCATGACTGCTACTTGGTAATAAATAGAGTCTTAAGGCAGCGGGCTTTTGAGGGAGAGACCCGGTCAAAATTTTAGAGCATATAAAATTGGGAGCTCATTTCCAAGTTTGACCCTCACAATAACTTTGACGCCATGCTGGTCCACATCAGTCTTTCTCCAGATGTAAAGCGATCAAGACGGTCTTGAAAGCGGATCGGATGACGAAGAAAAGCAGCAGAGATTGTCTTGCACATTGGATCACACAGGTGCTTCAAAGTCCGCCCTTTCTGCGCTCTGAAAGCCATGAGCAAGATGTAGTACCGGATTCAATGCAATTTGTAAGTCAAATAGGCTAGATTAAAATGCGAGGCAATGAACCTAGGCCTATATGCTGACTGGAAGGAGTATAATCTATCCTGGAAACACCAGCTAATACAGAATTACAGTAATCAATGCGACACAGCTGTGAAAACCGGGAAGACATAATCTTTTGATAGTACCCAGACACCTCAAATGGTGATGGCAAGTAGTATTTTGGAAGGTGTTCATCAGTAAATTATATAATATTATTATTGAACATGTTCAATAAAAAAAATTGTGTTTACGATATATAATTTTGGGATGACGTAGAATTCGCTTTTACTAGTAAAATAAATTTAAAAAAATAAATTTTATTATTAAATAAATTTATAACGCGGGCAAGGTCACACCGAAATGTGAATCTGAAACGTGGATACATGTAGTCAACCGCCAGAATGATATGGGATAAATTGAGACAATTTACGGGAGATCGTATGAGGTTTTCAATGGGATATATAGGAATGGAATTGAATGGGATTGCCCAGGAGGCAATAATTGCTTGGTGTGTGCTGGGTGCATAATCTTTGGATACATTGGGTTGGTATAAGATGCACAGTAAGAGTTTGGGTAGGATGCATTAATCAGAAACTCAGCTTAATCTTTAGTGTTATAATCTTATAAGCGGCTACTCCACGAAAGAAACTATGCTTATGAATGTGATCTAACAATATCCCAATGAATCATTTATATTGACCTTCTACACTGTGTCCGGATGAAAAGTAGTACACAACTAAAAGTGTCATAACCCGGTCAAAACGTTTAGGATTTGTCTGAAATTTTAAACAGAGCAACAGTTACCATATGTACACGAGATTCCAAAGTCGTTTGCAAATATTCGCGAGTTTGCCAAATTTATGAGCGTTTGCGATGGAGCAATGAAAAATTAAAGTTTCCAACATGGGCCCTCACATAAGAGAGTGAAGTTCGGCTACAGTTGGTGTTCAAAATGTCCTCCTCGTTGACGGACACACGACCGCAGACGTGGACGCCACTGTTTGATGGCCCGGTCGATGATCACGTGGTCAAACAGCTGCCACTCCTCAATCAGACGCGCCCTACACCCTACGGTTATCGATGTCATGAATACGCGTGAACGAAAAACGCGCTCCTCAATGAAATGTACCTGGTACTCCGGATCGAGGTCTGGAGTGCTGGGCGGCCACAGCTGCGGGATATGAAGCCGAGTGTCTGCTGGGACAGCTACTGCGTCTACGGTCATGTGTTCGTGAACAAGAAGAACATTTTGAACACCGGATATAGCTGAATTTCACTTCTTTTCAGGTTTTCCATGTTGGAAAGTTCAATTTTTCGGTGTTCCATTTAAAACGCCCATATATTTGACAAACTCAAGAATATTTCTAATCGGTTTTAGAGTCTCGTGTAAATATGGTCACTGTTGCTCTGTTTAAAATTTCAGACAAATCCTAAAAGTTTTGACCGGGTTATGACACTTTTAGTTGTGTACTACTTTTCATCCGGACACAGTGTAAATGTGCTGCTACAGAAGAATATTACACGCTTGAATTGGACAATGAAGGTCACAAAATTAATAAGGAAGTCCGTGGAAGGTTGATTATAAAGGAAGACGTAATGCAGAGAATTATGAGGAGGAAACTTAGTCTATTCGGACACATAACATGTTAAATGGACGACGAAAGAAAAATAGAAAAAGCACGATGATGGGTTTCATGTACTGCCTGCAAAGGGAGAAGAGGAAGACAAAACACGGAGTGGACATATCACATTAAGGACTGGTACAATTGAGACCTATTATAATATGCAGCTTTAGTATTATTATAGCTCATAGGATCGGGGACTAGCCTATAGAAAAACGGTGGTGCAATGCGCATTGGACACCTACGGGCTTTCAGCCCATGGATCATGATAATGATGGTAATGATTGTAATGATGATGACGCTCTTGAGCAGCAGCCTCGAGGGGAAGCTGTGCAATTCTAACTTAAGTCGATAGCAATGAAAATCGAGCATTTAATTATAATGCTTCGTTGTTATTAGTGATATCTTTTTGAAGCAGGAAGGAAGCCCTTAATAAGTAAACGTCATATGTCAAAGTTATAATCGGAGCGACATAGTTTGACAGCACGCCAGAAGTTTCCATAATCATAAGGACATTTACATTTTAAGGACCCTGTTTACAATAACAACGATGACAACAATGAGTTGCAGGTATCTTATAGCATGCAACTGAAATGCTATATAAGACGTCTCTCACCTAGCAAAGAAGTCAAGACATTTGGGCGTTTTTCCAGCACGGTTTCAAGGCAAACCAGTCATTGCTTTGCAGTTTGTTGTGCTGTTAGTATTTTTTATTCGATTTGAGTTCATACGTGTGCGGTACCTCTTTTCATCGACTACGTTCTGAAAAGAATTGCACAATTACCAGCGTAGGCATAGTATGTAGATCTATACGTTGATCTGTGCGCTTCGTGACTCCGAGCCATAGCCTCTTTAGTTATTCTTAAACTGCGACCTGCATCCTAAGTAAGAATACTGCTCCGATAACAGTTACTGCAAGCCACCAATGGCGAGCTCCCACAGACATAATGCTTCAGACGCCCTAGTGATGAATTCATAAATAGCGCTGAAAATTGAAAACAGATACCATGTTCAAAGTTGCATTCATATCAGGGCTTTTATTAACGCGCAGTTCTACGCAAAATGCGCATTTGTAAATGAATTTGGGAGGTTGTAAAAGCAATCTCGTGCAGTGATAGGCCTAATCAATGGGAAAAAGGTAACTGCAGCCGGTTTACCACGGAAGAGTGGAACGGAACGAAGGGTTTGTGCAGTGAAAACGATAAGCCAGAAGAGGAAATATCAAAATTTCAAGTGGATGACAAAAAAGGTCATTAGATTTGAATAAATAAAGGTCATCAGAAATTTTCGCAGGCGATTTGCGTCAAGGATTGGTGGGCAAAATGTTTTAAAAAGTTCGTACGAAATTTTTGTCAAAAAATCACACTGCCACACTAGAAAAATTACTGGTTGTGAAGTTCTACAAATTTCCTTTAAAAGCCCTGATTCGGATGTATTGCCCAATAATCAGTTTACTTGCATCGCTTGTAGGGTACATTGACTATAGCCTATGGTCTCATTGTGCAGCGTAAATAGGATATTTTGCAGAATTATATAGAACTGTTATATTTTGTCACACTGCATTTCAATACAATGCGATGCATACTAGTTTTTCCCTTCGAATATCTCTTTCAGAAGAAATGGCGCCCATGCGGAGAGTTGTGCCTCTGCTTCTGCTCGCTACTGTGCTACATGGACGCTCGATCGTTCAGATAGGTACGTACCACGCGCTTTAATTTTATTATTAGGCCTATTAATATTATGGCGCATTTAGTAAAGTTTCTCAGGGTAATCAGTCAGTCGGAGCTACTTAAGCATTTCAAGCATCGACGCATTGTTTTGACACTAATGATCGCGTTATAAAACATTATTTCAAAAAATAGTAAACTGACCATTAAGCTTATTGTTTGTGTTCTTGAATATTGGATGCTGAACTTTCAAATTGGAATAATATGTTCAGCCCTCGCGTTCTGTATACATTGAGTGTTATAAGGCTCTATGTCAATTTTTGGCGAAGAACATTCTTTTAAAAACTCATAAAATGTTTTCACGTTTTATTCACAGCCTTTTGCGACGTGCAATGTTACTTTATTGACAAATGAACTAAAGCCATCTGTTACATTTGTAATATTTTCATTATTGCTTGTGTGCGGAGTGTGCCTGATTGTCGAAATTTCAAATTGGGATAATATCTCGGAATTATACGTTTTGGACATAGAGCCTTATAATTCTCAACCGACGAAATTTATAGCTTCAAATTAAATATAATTATTATTACTCGGTCATTGTTTGTTGTTGACATGGGCGGAGACTTAGGGAGGACAGCGGGGGCGGTCACTCCAAAGTTAGTGGGGGGGAGGGGACGGAGATGCTTATATCCCCCCAATATTTCAGTCATATCAGAATAAATTTCTTAAGTGTTACCCACTGTTTATCCCTATTGAGCAATTTTTTAAAGGTGACAGCTTAAAATGTTACATTTCCAGTTTGCAAATTGAACATACCTGGTACTTTAAACAATGGGAGGGACATTTTCTGGGAGGAGGAGTTATGCTTGCTGTCTCTTAGCGGCCAATGAGGCATGGGGATTGGAATGCCACATGCGATCTTTGTAGAATCTCACAGACAGGATACGGCGCTAGTGAATAAGCTGGTGCCATTGATGATGATGATGATGATGATGATGATGATGATGATGATTGTGAACTAATGTTGTATAGTCTATGTGGTCAGTCGATGTTTAGGCGTACGAATAGACCAGCTCAAGGTCAGCGTCTAGACAGTTAGGCCTGCAGGTGACAGACTGGCGGGAAAGTTGGCGCGGCTCGGCCGACCGTCGCCGGAGAGCGAGAGAGAGAGAGAGATAGGCAGACAGACAGACGGACAGATAGAAGGACAGAGCGGCTAGGGGAAGAGTGTACGTCTAGACAGTGAGTTAAGTTGTAGAAGAAGGAGTTGGTAGTAGAGAATAGAAGATGTTTTAGAGAACAGTGGAGTTAGATGATAATAGTTGCGTTGCTGTCGTTGAATTCAAGCGTTTGTCGTCGTTGATCCATTGTTGTGTTATTTGCGTTGTTATGAAAGAAGAAGAAAATACAAGAAACAGAGCTTTGTTGTAATTGAACAAGTTAAGAACTTTAGAAACTTATACACTAGCTTTAGATACCGAAGTACAGTGACTAGGTTAGGCATAGGCTGCGCTACTGAACACAGGAAAGAAAAAGGAAGAAAACTTTGAAGGTCAATTGGAGGTTGACATTTTGGTGGCAGCGGTGGGATTCGAACCCACGCCTCCGAGGAGACTGGTGAGAAGATACAACGGGCATACGAATAACATTACGACAACGCAACGCCAGAGAGAGGTATACAAAACTTGCTTGTTTACCCAAGGAGCCATAAGAATTAAAGTCAGCCAATCACAGATATTCATAGCCACTCCCTCGATTTCTTCACGGTAATCACTGAAGTAAAGAAGAAAGATGGAGAAACTTACAGAACAAAAGCAAGCCAGTATAAAGAAGATGTCTTCTGATCGATTAATAAAGTTATTAATTGAAGAGGGTCTAGACGTAGAAGAAGTCGAAGAGATGTCTAGAGAAAATTTGATGGGAGCATTAGCAGAGGTTTGGCTTAAAAAGGAAGCTGAAGAGAAAGGTGCAGTGGGTGGCGTTGAGGAGAAGCCAGTTGAAAAACCTCAGCCACCGATGTCTATGGAGGCGTTGATGCAATTTATGATGATGAGGGAGGAGCAACGCAGGCAAGAAGAGAAAGAGAAAGAGGAGCAACGCAGACAAGAAGAAAAAGAACGGAGACGAGAGGAGAAAGAACAAAAACAAGAAGAGAAAGAGGAGCAACGTAGACGAGAAGAGAAAGAGGAGAAACGTAGACAGGAGGAGAAAGAACGGATACAAGAGCAGATGGAACGAACAGAAAAGCTTCGACTAGAGGAAAAAGCAAGAGCAGAACAAGCAGAAAGGATGAGACAACAAGAGATTGAGATGCAGAAGCAGCAGT
This sequence comes from Lumbricus terrestris, assembly GCA_949752735.1. NCBI lineage: Eukaryota > Metazoa > Annelida > Clitellata > Crassiclitellata > Lumbricidae > Lumbricus > Lumbricus terrestris. The sequence continues at coordinate 5,992,941 of OX457041.1, read as the reverse complement.
TCCAGCTTCAGCTAGAACAACTGAAAAGAGATCGTGACGAAGCAGAACGAAGAAGAATGGAATTGATGATAGAATACGAGAGGGCAAGGAAAGGTGATGAAGAAATACGAAAACAACAGATTGAAGAGCAAAAGATTCGTGAGGAAGACAAAGAAGCCATGCGTTTGGCAGAATTACAAAGAGCCGAAGAGATTCGACAGGAAGAATTGAAAATGGAGAAAGAAAATTTGGAAAAAGCGGAAAGAGAAAGGGAAGAACAATTAGAATTAGAACAGAAGAAACTCGCTCTTAAGGAAGCTCAGCTCCGAGAAATGGCTATTGAAAAGGAGGAACGTAGAAGACAGTTAGAATTGTTACAGCAGAAGATAGAACAAGAAGAGCTGCGTAGGGAAGAAGATCAACATAGACTCAAGAAAAGAGATGAAGACGACAGAAGAAGCCGTGAGGAGTCAGAACAAAACAGGATCAGAGAAAGTGAGACAATGGTGTCCAAGATTAAAAAGATAGGTGATGCAATGAAACACGTATTACCTAAGATGCCATATGATATGATGGAGGTGCCATTATATTTTGAGACAGTTGAGAATGCATTCAACAGTTTTACGGTGGAAAAGCAGTTTTGGGTCAAATTGCTGTTGCCACTAATGACGCCAAGAGCAAGAACGGTGTTGAACCGACTGTCTTTCGCTGATCTAGACGATTACGACATAGTGAAAGAACATTTACTGAAAGAATTCAAATTGACAGCGAGAGAATATCGATCACGATTTGGAGATGCGAGGAAAACGGCCGAAGAAACATACACGATGTTTACAGCAAGATTGAAGAATCTGTTGAACTATTATGTCAGAAGTAGGCGAGTGGGCAAAAGCTACGAGAAGTTATTTGATCTGTTGGTGGCGGATAAATTGAAAGAATGTCTACCACCGGGTCCACTACAGTTCGTATTAGCAAAAGAGGGTACTGAATGCTTTGAAGCTAGTAATGTTGCAGAACTCGCAGACGTACACGTGAACAATCGAATTGGTCTAATGTTTCAAGACAAACCGAAATATGAAGCATGGGGAAATAGTTCGAAGCAACCCAGGTGGAATAGTAATAACAAAGAAACAGGAAACCAAGCCAGAAATAACGAAACAAGGAATGATGGTGCTCCTGGAAGACAGTTTGGTCAAGATAGAAGAGAAGCAACGGGTGACAGACAAATGTACAGTCGAATTCCAGTGATGGGACGCCAAAGAGAAAACAATACAGCGTACAATTACAGGCGGGAGAGCACTGAACAGAGAGGGATTGTTAAGAAACGTTGCCATAATTGTCAGTCAGACCGACATCTGATAAAGGATTGCAAAGTACCACCAAGAATGACGAATCTGAGAAATAGATTTACTCGAAGTGCAGAAAATCTCAGAGTAAATCAGATACAAGTAATGAATGCACCGAATCAGTCTGAAGAACAAGACAACCGCGAAACGGAAGTGAAGTCAGTGATGAAGTGCACGCCTCAATTTGCTATACAGAGAGAAATAGTAAATTCTGCTCCAATTAAAGATACTGGTCGAGAAACAGAAAGCAAAGATGAGTGTCAACGTAGAAAGAAGTCATTACTACAGCATGTCAATGTAGAGATACGTGGAAATGATGACAGTTGTCAGCCTGTGCAAGTCAGAGCGCTGATTGACTCTGGTACGGAGATTCCAGTAATCAATGAGGAATTGTTGAAAGGAGCGACAGTGGAAGAAATTGGCAGAGTACATTTGCAATGTGTGGCTGGAGAACCCATTCCAGCTAAGTTGGTGAAAATCGAAGTGCGGATGAGTTGTCATAACGAAGGAGGAGATTTGAAAGACAAGGGAGTAAATATCGCGCCATATTTAACCTTGGTGTGTGCCAGCATTCCGGCAGTCTTGTGCAAAGATAACAAAGAAAAGTTCTTGCTGCATCCAGAGATAATCGCAGAACTGAAAGAGGTTCCACCAGTGAATGTATTACAAGGAGAATTGCAAGCGAATGTGACTACAAGAGCACAGAGTCGGAGAAGAGAAGTGGAAGAAGGAGAAGAGGAAAAGTCAAATGAAAGTTTGCTAGAGGAGGACACAGAAAGCGATGATGAACAAAGCGTTCAAGAAGAAGAAGAAGGAATAACATCCGGAAACAATGAAATTGAAGAAGAGATGGTTGCATGTGAACGTGATAATGATGATGATTCTGAGAGTGATGGTGAAATAGACACGAGTATGAGGGATTTGTTTGCCGAGAATACGAGTGATGAAAGACAATTGGCAGACGCAAAGAAATTTGAAGAGCAGCAGAGAAATGACGAGTCACTGAGGTCGTGGTGGAAGATAGCTGAAGACAAAGGATCAGAGTTTAGTGTGGTGAATGGGTTGATGTATAAGAAGCATCAAATGTTGGACCAGTTGGTGTATCAGTTGGTGTTGCCGAAGGAAAGAAGAATTCAGGTGATGGAATTGGCACATGAGTCAGTATTTGGCGGACACTTGGGAGAAGAGAAGACAAGGGAACGTATCAAGTTGTCCTTTGTGTGGCCAAGAATGCGTAGAGATGTGGTGAAGTTCTGCAAGTCCTGTGAGAAGTGTCAGTTGAAAGCACGAAGTTTGGTGATGGATCGAGTGCCGATTACACCAATACCAAGAGAGGATGTACCGTTCAGAAGAATGACCATGGACGTCGTAGGACCAATCGAACCGACGTCAGCAGCAGGGCATAAGTATTGCCTGTGCATCGTGGACTCATGTACAAGATGGCCGACAATATTCTTGATGAAATCATTGACTGCTAAGGCTGTATGCGAAGCTTTGATGAAGCTGTTCATGGATGTGGGAGTTCCGTCAGTAATCACGAGCGATAGAGGGACGAATTTTACAGCCAGTCTAACAAGAGAATTTATGAAACTGATGGGGTGTTGTCCTCGATTCGATTCGCCAGGACATCCAGAAGCGGCAGGATTGGTGGAGAGATGGAATCAAACGTTCAAGAAAATGATTCATCATGTCGTTGTGGAAAATCCGAGACAGTGGCATAAAATTATTCCATTTACAGTCTGGGCATTGAGAGAAGTGCCTAATGCAACTACAGGAGTGGCACCGTATTTGCTGGTCTATGGAAAGTTGCCGAGAGGGCCACTCACCATCCTTAAAGAAAGCTGGACCAAAGAAATAAATCTACCACCGAACATTGGAGTGCAACCGGCAAAGTACCTGAAGAATTTAAGAGCAGACATGGAAAAGGCCTTGACATTCGCCGAGAGCTGTGCTGAAGAAAAGCAAAAACAGTACGCCAGTCAATACAACAAAAGAGCAAAAGATAAAGAATTCGAGCCTGGAGAGAACGTCATCGTGCTGTATCCAACGTCAACCAATAAATTGATCTCCCGATGGCATGGTCCATGCACGGTCCTGCAAAGAAGATCCAAATATTCGTATCTGGTGGACATGAACGAAAACGGTCGACGGATTATTCATGCTAACAAGATGAGGAAGTTCATTACGAGAACATTGTCTTGTGGTCTGATCGTGGAAGAGGATGACGAATTTGGATCAGTGGTAGAAATACCGCTGAAGGAAGACTATTCAGAGACAAAACAGAAGTCACTTCAATTGGATTACGAACAAATTGGACATCTGACCAGCGAACAGCAGAAACAATTACTTGATGTACTGAATCGATATGCAGACAGATTTTCAGACCAACCTGGACTATGTACATTAGTAGAACACGAAGTGGTGCTGAGACCAGACTTTCGAGAAAAAGAATTCGTGGCATATCGAATACCATTAATATACCGAGCAGAAGTGGAAAAACAAATACAAGAGATGCTGAAAGAAAACATCATTCAACCATCGTCAAGCAGAATGGCAAGTCCACTTGTCATTGTCAAAAAGAAGAATGGATCCTTGAGATTGGCTTGTGACTACAGATACATTAACTCTTTTACTGAAAACTGCCGATATCCTATGCCAATCGTCAACGATGTCTTGAGCAAAGTTGGAAAATCCAAGTTCATTTCTGTTATGGACTGTCGCAGTGCATATTGGACTTGTCCTGTGAAAAAGAGTGACCAATGGAAGACTGCGTTTGTTACACATAATGGACTGTATGAATTTACGCGTGTTCCGTTTGGAATGATTAACTCTGGACGGACTTTTGTAAAAGCGATAAATATGATCTTGCAACCGATTCATGATTTTACTGAACCTTATGTTGATGACATTGCAGTGCATTCGAATGATTGGGACATTCATTTAAGACATTTGGAATTATTTTTGAAACAAATAAGACTGCATAATGTAACATTGAACTTGAAGAAATGTGTGTTTGGCAAGAGTGAGGTGAAGTTCATCGGTCACCTCATAGGATCAGGGAAGAAGATGATGAATCCAGACAGGATTGACAGTTTAATTAATTTGAAGAAACCTGAAACCAGGAAGGAAGTGAAGCAAGTCTTAGGATTTTTTGGATTTTACAGACAGTTTATTTGTAATTTTGCTGAAATTGCTAAACCATTGACAGACTTGACCAGCAAGAAAGTACCTGATAACATTGTTTGGACTGATGCACATCAGAAATCTTTTGATTCCCTTAAACAGATTGTCTTATCAAATGTGATTCTATATATGTTTGAGGTTGGGAAACCATTTAATTTGTACTGTGATAGCAGTGATTTTGCTGTGGGAGCTGTACTGTCTCAGGTGGACGAGGAAGGGATTGAACGTCCTGTTTCATTTATCAGTCAGAAGCTGACAGATACTCAGAGGAGGTGGGCGACGATTGAGAAGGAAGCCTATGCAATCATATGGGCTTTAAACAAGTTGAAAGAAATTCTTATTGGTTCTAAAATCAATGTGTTTACAGACCATAATCCTTTAGTTTATTTGACTGAATCAATGTCGAAATCTGCTAAATTAGTCAGATGGTCTTTATCATTGCAAAATTTTGACATTCTGTTGAACTATAAGAAAGGTAAATTGAATGTAGTAGCTGATTGTCTGTCTAGATTGTAGTGTAAGATATTTTATGATGTATTATGTTATGGACTATTTGCATTGTTTAGTTAAGGTACGTTCGCTAATTTTTATAGATAATTAGCTCTCTTTAAAAGAAAGGAGGGAGGTAATGTGAACTAATGTTGTATAGTCTATGTGGTCAGTCGATGTTTAGGCGTACGAATAGACCAGCTCAAGGTCAGCGTCTAGACAGTTAGGCCTGCAGGTGACAGACTGGCGGGAAAGTTGGCGCGGCTCGGCCGACCGTCGCCGGAGAGCGAGAGAGAGAGAGAGATAGGCAGACAGACAGACGGACAGATAGAAGGACAGAGCGGCTAGGGGAAGAGTGTACGTCTAGACAGTGAGTTAAGTTGTAGAAGAAGGAGTTGGTAGTAGAGAATAGAAGATGTTTTAGAGAACAGTGGAGTTAGATGATAATAGTTGCGTTGCTGTCGTTGAATTCAAGCGTTTGTCGTCGTTGATCCATTGTTGTGTTATTTGCGTTGTTATGAAAGAAGAAGAAAATACAAGAAACAGAGCTTTGTTGTAATTGAACAAGTTAAGAACTTTAGAAACTTATACACTAGCTTTAGATACCGAAGTACAGTGACTAGGTTAGGCATAGGCTGCGCTACTGAACACAGGAAAGAAAAAGGAAGAAAACTTTGAAGGTCAATTGGAGGTTGACAATGATGATGATGATGATGATGATGATGATGATGATGATAATGATGATGATGATGATGATGATGATGATGATGATGATGATGGTGCTCTGACAGCAATGTGTCCGCCATGCCGGCTCCTCTTCAAAATCCGCCTTCATTACCTGTGGCGTTCCTCAAGGCTCAGTCCTGGGACCCATTCTCTTCCTCCTCTATACCGCCGATATCTTAACTCTAATATCCAACCATGGTCTGCAGGGTCATCTCTACGCTGATGACTCGCAGTTCTATGGCTTCTGTCGTCCTTGTCGTACTGAAGTCCAGAATCTGCGATCCATCTCAACGAGCTGCATCAGTGACATCGCTGACTGGATGAAATGCAACCGACTGCAACTTAATTCAACCAAGTCGGAATTTCTCTGGTGCTCGTCTACGCGCAGAGTGGGAAAACTAGACCGCAGCCCATTCGTCATTGGTGGGGATGCTGTCGTGCCAAAGACTGAGGTCCGCGACCTCGGTCTTCTACTCGACAGTAACCTGTCAATGACATCACATATCACTGCAGTTGTACGAACCAGCTTCGGAATACTGAGACAGCTGAGATCTGTGTCTCGGTCACTCACACAGGAAGCGACACGCCACCTGATACAAAGTTTAATTTTGGGCCGAATCGATCACTGCAATGTCGCCTTTGCTGGCTTGCCACAGTGCAGTATCATTCGGCTTCAGGCGGTCATCAATGCTGCTGCTCGTCTGGTCCTGCGATTGAAAAAATTCGACCACATTTCTAGCGCGATTCGAGACCAGCTTCAGTGACTTGGCATAGGTGACCGCATCAATTTCAAACTTTGTATCCTAATGTACAAATGCCTCAACAATAATATTGCGCACCAGCCTACCTCGCGGACAACATCAAACCGCTAGCAGACGATCCAAGGAGGTCCCGGCTGCGATCGTCCAAGACCGCCGACGTGTTCATTCCTGCGACGAAAACAAAAATGGGCGATCGCGCCTTTCGCGTCGCAGGCCCACGCGCCTGGAACAGTCTTCCTTCAACCATCCAGGATATCAAAACTGTATCAACTTTTAAAAAACAATTGAAGCTACACTTGCTCTCGAGCTCATGACATTTACTCTGACAGTTGACATTATGCGTGTAAAGCATCCTAGAAGTAGCTTGCTACTGACGATGCTATACAAATTGTCTGAATTACATCACATTACATTACATTACATTACTCTGCCCGAAGGCAGGTTCATTGGCTTTACGCCCCTGGGGATTAGATGAGTGAGGTGGTTTCCCGTTGCCTTCCCCACAGACAATGATGGGTAAGCAACTTGCCCAAGGTCGCTCCGCAGGAGCTTGGCCCTGCGTCCCACACGTGCTAGCCCGAGATATCTAAATCTCTGAATGTCAACTCCCAGGCCGGGGCTTGAACCGCAGTCCGTTGCAACCAACAGACGAATGCCGTCCTCGCTTACCGGTGTAGCTAACTAGGCTAGTAATGGCTAGTGGTGCCATTAACTTAGTAATAAGAATGGCGTTTTAGAAATTCGAGGTTTACGATCACGATTACGATTATGATTGCAGCGTGTCGATTGGACCTGGCCTTCGTAGTCGATGCATCTGGTTCAGTTTGTGAAAACGACAAAAATTTCCACTACGACACAGAAAACACCTGTAGCAACTGGATTCACTTGAGAAGCTTCGTCCGAGACATCGTCAGCAGACTCATCATCGGTACCCGTGACATCCAGGTGGCCGTTGTTACCTTCACCAACCAAGGAACGCTACAGTGGCCTCTGTCCAGGTCAGTACTTTTGAAAATCAAGGTGTGATTGAAGATGCGTCTGCTGGCGAGGAACTCCCACGAAATCGCCTGAACTGCTCTTGCATAACCTTATCTTCATAAAGACTTATCTCTCTCTATGTTGCTTTATTACCGCTTTATTTTGGCACATCGTCGATGGCAGTCTTAGACACCTGAGCTTTAGAAATAATGAATAGCAATATATACATTTCACCTATATTGTTTGTTTGTTTGTTTGTATGTGCACTTGTTATAGCGCCCCTTCAAGCTCTCCCTACTCAGAGGCGCTCCCGAATGCAGAGCGGACACTGCATCGGAGTTTCACGCCGAAGCGCTGAGCAATTGTGAGTGAAGGACTTGCCCAAGGTCCTTACGCGGCGAGGTGGATTCGAACCTCGAACCTTCCGGCTTCAAGGCAACGACGCCACCACTACACCACCGCGCCCCACGTTAAACTACCTTAATAGTGTTCTCGTACTGCTTTTTTTAAAACCTAGCTTCTTCGCATTTACCTTGGCTTGCTTTACCTTGCCTTAACTTTCCTGACCTATTCATGCACATCGTCAGATTGGCCTGGCCTAGGCCCGATGACTTTCCTAGGCCTTTTCCATTGCCCAGTCGTAATTATATAATACTTATTTATTAGGAGCACTTGTATATCTATGACCTAAAACAGATATCCAGACAGAAGTTCTCTCTTGAACGCGATTGACAACATTGCGTATAACAAAGGGTTCGCGACAAACATCACGGTCGGTCTGACGACCCTTCGAGACGAGGTCTTCGGCCAAGCGGATGACCGACCCGATGTCGCCAACATGGCTGTGATCATCACGGACGGGCCAAACCCCTGGAACACCACATCCCTCCGGACTATGATCAACAGTCTCCAAAGTAACGGAGTAACAACGCTGTCCGTGAGCGTCGGCAATAAAAAAGACGGTGACGTCTCCGACGAACTCTTACGGTTGCTCGCTTCGCAACCGAAACAGGTTCGAAACATCGGCTGAAAGGTGTTCAATTATTAAGTTGTAACAAGGCATTTTATGTGGCGCATTGGTACACCTTGCAAAACTCATGGCTAATTAACTGACGTGAACGAGTTCGACATTAAGAACAAAATATTACTATAATATGCTCAGTCGAATCGGTAGCACGATACTTAATTCCGCGACGTTAATCGCGCGTCAGTTAATCCCACGGACAGTTAATTCCAACCAGGGCCGTGTTTAAGGTTCCTCGGGTGTCGGTGCAAAGTGTTACCGCAGGGGCATATAGTATCGTTCGAGTGGCCGTTGGTTTGGCAAAAGCTACGGCCGCGTGTAAATAAGTATTATCATAAAGAAATTAATATCATCCTATGGGGTTTTTATGGTAGCTACACTTATAATTAATGTTTTCTAACATTTACTGATTATACAAAAGGTTTAGGCCTAAGTAGCCTAACACTGAGACTCGCTGCACCCGCATAAGACATTTGGTTAATAGGAACAAAACTCTCGGCTCAGGCTTCAGGGCATTCGGTGCACCGCACCGAATGGACCTATGTTAAACACGGCCCTGATTCCAACGACATAATAAGTAAGTAAGTAAGTAAGTAAGTAGGCTAGCCTTTATTTGCATCTGACAATTGCACATGCATTACATTGCATATCAAAACGAATACATACATTTAAAAATACGATAGATAACAGCAGTTAAAGTCATGTACAGGGTGCGCCCGAAGAGGTGGCAGGCATGGGCGGAGACCTGGGCGAAGACTTGGGGGGGGGGACGGAAAGACGCGAGATTTTTTGACGGACGAATGGCTGAGTGTCGCCGAAAAATTTCCATCTTTTGCCGGCAAAAATTTCTGGTCATCCAACGAAATCTCGGAAAAATTTCTATTTTCGCCCCCAAAAAAGTTGAAGCCCTTTTTTAGCGATCCGGCCAAACCTCGGCAAAATTTTCTATTTTCGCCGCCAAAAAAGTTGACGTTTTTTTAGTCTTGACGCTCAACGATTGGAAGGGGGGGGACAAATGCATTGGCCGTCCTCCCAACACCTCCATTGGGGGGACCGTCCCCCCTGTTCCCATCTAGGTCTCCGCCCATGGTGGCAGGAGCTGGTGAATGCAATGACCAAAGAATTGAGCTAACTGGAAGAGCTTCTTGTCTGCTCGAGCAATCATCTCTTCCACAGTATGAATCTTCTCAGAAATTTGCCACCTACGAGCCTTTTTTAGGGCAGCGTTGGTGCGTGCAATATCATGTGCCGTAAGAAATCCAGCAAATGAAGGTAGTGCATACATGACTCTAGAAATAACAATCGCTTGAAATATTTCGTCCAGCTTCGAGACATGTAGGCCCTGATGTCTCAGCTGGTTCAGTAGAAAGTATTATTATCACGGGACGTTTGATACCGCGACACGTAATACCTGTACACACGTGAGTAGGGCTATGAATGTTCATACGACTAATAATTGTTGTCCACATAGCCAATTAGATAGGCCAACCTCTGTGTTCAGGTTTTCTTTTGTAGCCTATATCTGTACATAAAGCAAATAAACGAATACATAATTATTTATACAATCATTATAAAGGATTTTAAACGTCGGGAGACCGGGGCTGGTTGCAACATTTTTCACATTTTCATGTGTAACATTTTTATCTTTAGAGCTATCTGCAAACTGTTTAGCCCATATGAATCCTTTATATCTCATCATCAAAACAAGCTATAGTTCCGATCTCAGTGACCAAGCATGTACCCACAATAACTAACTGAACAGGGGGCTCCAAAATGTTGCAACCAGCCCCGGGACGGTGTTGGTTGCAACGACCCTCGGGGAAGGTTGCAACAGTATTGAAAGTAGTCTAGATATTCAAATAAGGCTGCGTAACCCTGGAGCCAACTGAGGCCTGGCTATGCATCTAGATTATAAGAATGTAATAATTAAACAAATTTTAAAATTCAGAGTATCGAGAGCATCAAAAAGATAAAAAAAACTGTTTTTTGTAATAATTATCGTCAAGCGAAAAGTTTGATAAATATTCTCCAGTGGCCTATTACTGATAGAGTTGCACTGGCTACATCTACCTAATTGGGCTAATGATGTTCAAAATTAAATTTAAAATGTGAGATTATTCCAAGTCGTCAGAGTTGTTTTCAGGGATATGTAGAATCGATTCCAGTGTGAGAGTTATGGTTGTCCATCCACCAAAGAGACTGTAAACTTGATTTATTATATACGCCGAAGAAATCGTCTCCTAGCCAACAGATGAAGAAGCTTGTGTTTGTCATCCATCCGCAAGATTGGCAATCAGAACATCTAGAAATATGTTTCATGAAGTTAACTCGCTCAAAAAACAATGGAGGCACGGAATTCCTACAAACATCCAGTGCAAACCTCAAAGTCTCTAATTGTCTTCTTACACCGGATGTCCACACACCAATCTGCTTTATGCTTCTGCTTGTCAGAACTTTTAAAATCCGTTGAACAGTGGTTACTACGGTTTCATCGAGATTGTAAAATGTAAATTTCAGTTGCTTGGAAAGTTTAACCGAAGATATTTCATCATCAGTTTATAGCACTTTCATTGAGGCTTTCTTAACTCGAAGCCTCTGGTGTTCACTGAACCTTGATTCGCAACTTAAATCCCGAAAGCCAGTCTTCAGCAGCAGCGGCAGCGGCAGCGGCAGGGATAGCACACCATTGAAAGGAAGTTCATATTAATTAAACTCAGTGGCACTTTGGCAAATACAGCATGTTCACTTGCTTCCACAATAATCCATAATACATGACACCAACCATCAGCAATATTATAGTCAGCAAATGATTTTGGTCACCTACGGGATAAGTCGGTGTTCCCATAAGCAAATTTACTTCTTGAATATATCGCCACAATGTTGAATAATCAAATTTGTGACTTTAACAGCCCAAGTCTAGCACCACTATCAGTTGAGTTCTTTTTCTACACCGATAATTGCTTCTTTACTAGCAGAACCGCAATCAGTTTTCGCTAACAATTTCTCATCGTCGCGGATAGTTTAGAGGTTAAGAATAGGCCAGCAAAGGTCAATTGATTAGAGCACGTGGCATGGCTTAACATAATTCAATCAGTTTACCAATTTATAGAATGCGTATAGCTTGCAATATTTTAATACAATATGCTCTAACTGCGACGGGCAGGCCAGCAATGAAAGCGGCTTATTGAAATAAATGTATGGGGTTGGTTGCAACATGTTGCAACCATCCCCGAAAAAAATGTTGCAACCAACCCGAAGCAATGCCTAGACAGTGCTATGGAACAAAATTTCGACGGCACTGATTATAAATAAAATGACTAAATGCATTTTCAAGCTTGATTACTTGTGCAACTAATAGAACTAAACCGAAAAATATTTCTTCAAAACATTCGGCTATAGAACGAAAAAACAAAAAACCGAAAAATTTACTTTCGATTGCCAAAAACGATTTTTTAACTTTTCGGTAGTTATTATCAATTGCCTGCTAAGAAATTAGGACACATTGGCCTAAAATGTATCCTTTACAAAATAGTTTGCTTAATTTTGAGTTGCTATTATGTAGCGCAGAAATATCGATGGTGTTGCAACCAACACCTGTTGCAACCAGCCCCGTTCTCCCCTCTCAGCTGGTTCAGTAGAAAGTATTATTATCACTTATCACAGGACGTGTGATACCGCGACACGTAATACCTGTACACACGTGAGTAGGGCTATGAATGTTCGTACGACTAATAATTATTGTTGTCCACATAGCCAATTAGATAGGCCAACCTCTGTGTTCAGGTTTTCTTTTGTAGCCTATATCTGTACATAAAGCAAATAAACGAATACATAATTATTTATACAATCATTATAAAGGATTTTAAACGTCGTGTGATTATACATATGTCGCCAGTATTAACTGTCGCGGGATTTTTTGTCCGTGGGATAAATTGTCACAGGGATTAACTGTTCGGTTTTAACTGTCGTTTAACTTAAGTGTCGCGGGATTAAATTCATGGATTCATCGAAACAGTGGAAGCGAGGTTCAAGTAAGATCAGTGCTTAAAGTGTGGAAAAATAAGTGCCTAGACGCCCCTTAGCTTTCCAACAGAAGTGCCTGGACGCCCCTTACCTTTCCAGGCTGTGCTGGCCAATAAGTGGCAGGACGGCGTTCAGATTTCAAAATAAGTGCATGGACGCCATCCATGACCGTCCAGGCACACTTAAAGCCCTGAGTAAGATTGTTCCAAGAAGCCGTTCAGGATCACTATGTTCGGAAAGAATGAAACTCTGGCTCTCGACAGGCAATAGAAAGAAGTATTCAGCATCCAATATGGATTTGAAGCCGAAACCTTTTTGATGCAGACTATACGCTGACGCTATACCAACCAAATGAAATAAAATGAATCAGCAAAAAGCCTTAACTTATTAATGAATTAATTATTTTTGTCATTAATTCATTCATTAACATCGTCGTCACGTGCATCTGAATCAAAAAGCCTATCTTATGGGACGCCTATTGATATAGCCTACATTTCGACGTCGATTTCAACGGAAGCATCAATAGTACATGTAATTAAATTCCGGAAATTTCTTCAGTAAGCAAGAAATCAAAAATCAGCGACAACTCAGCTTATATATAAGGTCGCCCAATTAAACAGAATTAGGCCTATAATAGTTCAGGTACGGACGGTTTGGTCCTACCGTCCTAATACATGGGTAATTCAGTGTGACAGTTAACCTACATACTTGTCTTGTCTTGTCGTCAACCATCCTCGATCCGAGGGTTAGTCGCATCATGGACGAGCTTCCTCCATGTCTTCCTGTCCCTTGTGTCCACCAGAGTCTGCCCGAGAGTTGATCCCATCCATGTTCCGATGTTGACAAGCCAGCCCATCCTCGGCCTCCCTCGTGTTCTTGCTCCCGGTACATTTCCCTGTATGATCTCTTTCTCCAGGCAATCTCCGCTTTTTCTCATCAGATGTCCAAAGTATGTGACTTTCCGTCTTTTAATTGAATCAAGAAGAATTCTTTCCACTCCCATTGTCTCCAACACCCATTTGTTCGTTTTTCTTTCCATCCATGACACTCTCAAGATTTGTCTTAGGCCTTTCATCTCAAAAACCTCTATTTTTTCCTCATCTCTCTTCTTGATCGTCCAGCTCTCGCAACCATAAGTGGCCACTGGCCAAACAAGGGACCTCATGAGTCGTATCTTTGTGGTGAGTTTAATGCCGTGACTAAGTCTTCTCCAAATCTGTTTCAATGCCACTCCTGCGTTCTGTCCTCTCGCCAGTTTCTCCCGAACGTCCCTGCTGCACTCTGCATCCGCAGTTATTAGCGAACCCAGGTAATGGAAAGTTTCGACCTGTTCCAGCTTCCGTCCCCTAACCCATATATTGCATGCCTCTCCATTTAATGCCATAACCTTGGTTTTGTCAAGATTTATCATTAGACCTCTTTTCTCCCCTATCCGCTCCAGCCTGCTGACTATGTCTTGCAACTCACTTTCTGAAACCTACATAGGCCTACTAGCTCTGTTAATAAATGTTTCGGTAACAGTAGAAGCTTATGTCATTGCAATATCTGACTGCAAAGTGTCGACGCAAGGACTTGCGATTAATATATTTTTTGTGAATTTTCTTCAGTTCAACGTGAATTACTTCAAAGCCAGAGACTTCTCTAGCCTTAGAGAAGACGCCAATCCACTTCTGTATCAGCTCTGTGAATCAATCCCAACTCAACCGTCGTCGGGGACCAAACCGATTGTGGCACAACCTTCACTTACATGTAAGCCAGAGTTTCGGTCTACAACACTATCGCTAACACTACGTGAATCATCAATAGCACCCGTGTCATCAACTCGGTCTGGGTCCCAGACCAGCAGGTGTTTATGACAGCCAACATTGGAGATTTTCTCAGATCACTCATATTACGTCACTACGTTATAATCACGGTCTGCATAGAAACGCTTGACAAAAGCAAGACAATTCTACAGAGAGACTCTAACCATTCCATGTAAAATTATTCAAATGTAGGTTCTTATACATGTAATTTACAAAAAGCAGGTCTACAACGACAAAGTCTGCAAATGAAACCTACTCATCGTCAAAATGAGACAATTTGCGATTAGTCTTGTATCCAAAATGCAGATTATATTATTATGTCATTCATTTGAATACGGTTATATTAGGATCACTCTTCGAGCCTGCTACCGAAGCAGAAATTATCACCCTCATTCAGGCCTCTCAAAACAAGCAATGCGACCTTGACCCAATCCCAACATCTTTGCTAAAAGACTGTGTAGCCCTTCTTGCTCCCACGATAACCAAGCTCATAAATCTGTCACTCTCAACCGGTACCTTCCCTACGCTTTTCAAAGACTTAGTTGTTAAACCACTTCTCAAAAAACCATCTCTGGACAAAGAACTCCTATCCAACTATCGTCCAATTTCAAATCTGTCATTCTTATCCAAACTCTCCGAACGGATTGTCCTCTCTCGTCTCAACAGTTACCTCATCTCCAACAATCTTCTAAACCCAAACCAGTCTGCCTACACTAAGCATCACTCTACCGAAACACTCCTGGCCTCGCTCTACAACAAGCTTGTGATGGCGATAGGCCGTCAACAAGTCTCTTGTCTGTGCCTCTTAGACATCTCTGCAGCCTTTGACACAATAGATCATGCTATTCTTCTCAATCGCCTCTCCTCTGTCTTTGGAATCTCTGGCACTCCCCTCTCATGGATCAAATCATACCTTTCCTCACGCTCTTTCATCGTTAGCGCTTCTGGTCACTCATCTAATCAACAAATCCTCACCTGTGGTGTCCCTCAAGGTTCAGTCCTTGGTCCTCTCCTGTTCATTCTCTATACCTCCCCACTCAGCAAACTCATTTCATCATGCTCTGCTGATCATCACCTCTATGCCGACGACACTCAACTATTCATATCTTTCTCCCCTCGCTCCTTCTCAGACGCACTAAATCAGCTACGTAACACAATCACTCAGATTTCAGCCTGGATGACCGCTAATCTGCTCTGCCTCAACCCCTCAAAAACAGAATTTCTCATCATTGGCCTACGCGAGCAATTAAACAAACTAGACTATCCTTCTGACTTTTCTCAAACAGACCCAACTCTTCCTACGCCATACTCTTCTCCTGTCCGCAATCTCGGAGTCATTTTTGACAAAAACCTTACTTTTTCTGACCACATCACCCAGCTATCCCGCACCTGCTATATGCACATCCGCGACCTCCGTCGATTGCGTCCAATTCTAAATTACAAGACCGCCTGCACAATAGCCACCTCAATAGTTCATTCCAAACTCGACTACTGCAATTCGCTCTTCCATGAAATAGATTCTCTTCAAATTAAACGCCTCCAAACTATCCAGAATGCTCTTGCCCGCGCAGTCACTAAGACGCCCAAACATCACCACATAACCCCTGTTCTCAAGTCTCTTCATTGGCTAAAAGTTTCTCAGCGCATCCATTACAAAATTGTTTCTCTAACCTACAACGCTCTTCAAACCTCTCAGCCCTCCTACATTCGTCAACTAATCACCATCCAACCGCACAGGTCTACGCGCTCATCATCATATCTTTCTCTCTCTCGGCCTCCAGTATCATCCTCTCTGAAATTCTGCGACCGCTCCTTAGTCTATGCTGCACCAGCTCTTTGGAACGGACTCCCAACATACCTCCGCATGTTCGCTCACCCTCCTATCTCTCCTGCAGTCTCACCTCCAAACAATAATTCAACCTCTCCTCCGCTTGCACTCTCCTCTGCTGCATTCCATTCACGACTGAAAACCGAACTCTTCAACCTATCCTATCCAGATTCCAATCAGGTTCCATCACCCAACCACCACCATCACCGACAACCACCGTAGCACCACGCTGTCTCCTCGGCTTGACCTCCCCGGATTTTGACCTGGCACCGGAACGAAAACGGCAGCTCTGGCTATTGCGGACTTGATTTGATATAGCGCCGGTGAATAAGCTGGTCTCCCTGACGTGGCTTTTGTGGGCGCTGAGAAATTCTCGAAGATTTACATTACATTACATTACATTACACCAATAGACTATTAATATTTTCTCTCTCCTTCCGTGGTAAACCGGCATGCAATTACCTTTTTATAATGATTCCCACTGCAAATAACTACTTTTACAACTGTACAAAGCATTTACAACTGTACATTTTGTATAGAACTGCACGTTGAAAAAGCCCTGCAACACTGTAAGCTTATACACCATCAAGTCGCAATGCAGTCCTATTGAGCTTATTTCGGAGGTGGAACTTAGCTTAAGGTTGATTAATCATATTTTAAAAAGCAAAGCTTAAGTTGCTAACGATACAGCACTGACGACTAAGCGGAGGGGACAGGAAAAGAACAAAGTTCCACAATCTGGGTCTAGGAACCGAAAAGCTCGTAGGAAACCACGACCAGTTTTGGCTTAGTGTCTGAATGAGATGATTGCTTTGTGATGTGAAGGAAGAACTATTTTTTCCAAAGTTCAGGTTTGACGTTCTAGCTGAGGTGGGGTGACGTTTATCCCAGCTTCTGTCCTATGCGGTCTTCACTTTGGCATATCTGTATAATCGGATAGAAGTCGCAGAAAGCAGCGCCCTTGAATAACTTCGTGACCTGAGTTTAGCTTTAGAATCTTGAAATTTGCAGTTTGCGATTACGATTATGATTACAATTACGATTGCGATAAGGATTACAAGTAGGCTACGATTACGATTATGATTGAAATTACAGCCTGCCGCTTGGACCTCGTCTTCGTCGTAGACGCGTCTGGTGGCGTCTGTGATAGCGACCCCAACTTCCACTACGAAACGTACCAAACCTGTTATAATTGGAATCGCATCAAAGCCTTCCTACACGACGTCGTCAGCAGATTCAACATCAGTACCAACAATGTCCAGGTGGCCATTGTCACCTTCAATGACTACGGAACGATCCAGTGGCTGCTGAACAAGTGAGTCCATGTCTCACACAACATCGTGTGATTTTAGTAGCTCCTGTAGCTAGAGAGGACCTTCTTCTATCTGAAATAACATCAAATTGTCTTTCATTAGCTAATTTATTATGGACAAACCTCTCTGAATGTTGGACTGACTGCTGCTTGGTTTTCCGCCACCTTGTGAATCACCAACTGGCGCTATAGAAATTATAAATGATTGCATCTACAGTTTTAATTTGTATTTTCTTCCGTCACAGACTCACAGCTACCTACCTATAATTATGCCTTGTAATGCTTTCCTCGTATAGTCACCTATACCTGCTTCATCTTACCTGATGTTAGCATAACTATTCGTTTCGGACATTCACGTTGCCTAATAATAGTGTACCTTATTATCTTACATAGATATAACCTTACTTGTTTTCGTTTCATTTCTTAATTCATATTCACCTCATCTTACTTTGCGGTATCTTTCTTTGCCCTCACCTTACAGAAACTACGATCACTTTCTTCCATTGACTAACCCCACAACCGTTTCTGATCGCCAACAGATACACCGACCGCAGCTCCATCTTGAACGCCATAGACAATATGCCGTATGGGAGGGGAGGCACAAAAAACATCACTCGTGGTCTGAACACAGTTCAGTACCGGGTCTTCGACCAGGCAGGGGACCGACCAGACGCTGCCAACAGGATTGTGACCATCACTGATGGGCCAGACCCCGGGGACACCAAGGCCATTCAAAAGATCATCAACCCCCTTCAGGGGGCCGGAGTTGCAACGCTTTCAGTGGGCATCACCGATCAAATCTACGACAATACCCTACGAGCTCTCGCCTCACCACCGAAACAGGTTGGAAACATCAGATTCTGCTGGCAGTGCTGGTGGAAGGCTTTAATTAGTCATAATGTAAAAATTATAATTACAATAATAGCGACAATCTATAAGGCACCGTAATGCGGTCATACCGCTACAAGGGCGCTTCACAACAGGAAACTGTGAAATACGCCGTAGCAAACAAATTAGATTTAGGCTTTGATTTGAAAGATTCTACTGAGGTGGTCGAACAGTTGTCTGCTGCAGGGCTTTTTTTAACGTGCAGTTGCACACAAAATGTACAGTTCTAAATGGATTTGTGCAGTTGTAGAAGCACTTCTGTACAGTTAAAACTAGCAAAAATGGTCATTGTCCTCTGATTGGAAGTAATTTACCATAGAGGATGAGAGAGGAAAGAAGGGGTTGTGCAGTTCTAAAAATTCTTTAAAAGCGGCCCTGGTCTCCTCGAAGACTTCGAGGAGACCAGAAACCTGTTTCGGCATCTGGGACCAGTGCCTTTCAAATATCTCACAGAAACACTTCTTCTATGAGTGCTATAACTCAGGGTGACAATTTCCTGGGGGGGGGGGGCTGATGGGATCATTAACACCCAGTATTTCTTCGGATCACAAAGTAAAGTCTTTTTTTACACCCCGACTTCACGTGAATCATAGGCTAGCCCCCAGCTATTTTTCGACAATTCTCATACTGGCCTAACTATCTATATAACCTATTGCATTGAATTGTATTAGACATCTGGAAGCGCCTCTAACAAAATGTAATTATAGTAATGATCCCTAAAACCATTTACATTTTACTCACTAAGGTTAGTATGTCTATTTGAGACGAGAGACAAGTATATATCGCCGATGATCAAATAAGGTTCAAACCTGCAATCGTCAGTCTACTGACCCAGCGCCTTACCGAATTAACTACTAAAGCCCTGCAGCGTAACAGCAAGCAAAGATTTAGTAACATCAGGTGATTGAGATCTCAGATCAGCCTCTACCACAAAGCGACGCTGTTTGAATTATTTTGCACATAGCCTGACATTACAATACATGACTGTACAGTTTCATTGTGTTTGGAGGTTATGCTGTAAATATTAAATTATGTGCTCTTATTGTTAAAATTAATATCAACATATTATTGTGTTTAACATAACATAGAATCATAGATATATAACGATTTCATAAATATATTTTTCGTGCTGAATTATTTTCTTCAGCTCGGCGTTAACTACTTCCGAACCAGAGATTTCACGACCCTTGGAGATGTCACCGACCCCTTGTCATCCCAGATCTGTCAGTCTGTCCCATCTAAACCTCAGTCAGGTCGGTATTCAACCGTGCTGGATAGGATTGTGTTGTTTTGCGGTTTATTCCATCATTGCATTCCATCCATCCATCCGTCTAGTATAGTATGACATAGTCCGCTACCGTTTAATAGCAAAATGTACAATGCATACAACTGCAATTTGATGTTGTCCTTCCCACAAAGCTGAGAAGTGCACACACACGCTTCCACGACGAAACTGCATTTTCATTGCAGAACACTAATTAATAGTAAGCGAAGTACTTGCTCAACAAAGGTCCCAGCACAGTAATCGCCCCGGACGAGGGTCGAACTCTGCGTTATATAGCCTATGCGGACCGCTCAAACCAATCGGTTACCGTGTCTCACATTCAGTAAACATAGTACAGAAGAGTATAGCATTGCATGCAATAGAAAGCATAGCATAGCATAGTTATACTGCACTCTACTATACCATACTTTGCTATGCTATACTGTGCTACTATACTATGCTATACTATACTATGCTATACTATACTATGCCATGCTATGCTATGCTATGCTATACTATACTGTACTGTACTGTACTATACTATACAGTACAGTACAGTACAGTACAGTACTGTACTGTACTGTACTGTACTGTACTGTACTATACTATACTATACTATACTATACTATACTATACTATACTATACTATACTATACTATACTATACTATACTATACTATACTATACTATACTATACTATACCATACCATACCATACCATACCATGCCATACTATACTATACTATGCCATGCATACCATACCGCACCATACCATACCATGCAGTTTGTCATCCGTGCACCTTCTCCTATCAGTAAATAGTGTTCAATTGTATTTTATTGTAATCTGTCAGAATATATTGTATGAGAAAAACTGGGTTGCATTGAGCAATTATGCAGACCCAAGTTTATATTTTATTATGCAAGACAAACATATATATAAACTGTCACAAGTGCATGCCTGGACATACCTCAGTTACTCGAGGCTTATTATATCGTTACATCTGAAAATGGAAATAAATAGAAAAATTGAAGATTTCTCAAAAATGTTACGTGATGGGACAATTTCAAGGTCATTTTCGTGATCAGCAGCAGAAACTGCATAAGAAACACCTGAAAGTGTTCAGGAAACAGAATCACTGTTGACCAGTGTTATCATACAGACAGGTGTAATCAGGGCCGTCTTATCCAGTAGGCACAGTAGGCACTGTGCCTATGGCCTACGAACTTACCAGGGCCATACGAAATCCTGAAAAAATATATTAAAAAATAAATGCAGTGATTGGTCAATGACCGGAAAAACCAGAAAACGAAAACTTGCAAATTTTAATTTTAACAAGCTAACTTTTTAAGGCTATAGAGTTAGCTAATGAGACAGTAACATTGGCTATAGGCTGTATTATGTTAACTTTGCGGCTCTTTGCATTCTCGAAATAGCTTAGGCCAGCGGTTCTCAACCTGTGGGTCGCGACCCCCACGGGGGTCGCCTGACGATTTGCCAGGGGTCGCCTGGACCTTCCGAAATTTGTAAAATATGCAATAGTAACCTTAGCTCTAGTTAATACACTACAGCAATTTAAAATAAACTTTTCTTAATTTTTTATATGATTCATTCGATAGATTGTGACATCTAATAAAAGTTTTGCCATGTTTAGTTTTTAAATGTAAAATCCACTTTTACCATCTTCTAAAAAAACCAGGGTGCATGGTGTAAGTCTTAAACCACCTCTCTGAGCACTGAAATCGTGAGCAATTTTGTTAAGATGAAAGCTTAAAATTTTACAGTGACAGTGTCCAAATCCCCCCCAAATTTAAACAATTTGGCCGACAGTCTGAAGTCTTATACAGCATTGAAAAACTGATCAATTAAAATTCATTAAGATGACAGCTAAAATGCAGCCATTACAGCATGGAAATTTAAAATTGAAACAATGGGGGAGGGAAATTTATTGAAGTCTTAAACCATGTCTTTCAGCGCTGAAATTTTGAGGATTTTTCTTTGATGAAAAATAGCAAACAAGGGGATAGGACGCTTTTTTGTCTTACACCACGACTATCAGCACTGAAATTATGAACAATTTCGTTAAAATTATAGATTAGGCCTATATCCTAAAATGCCACCATTGCAGTGGGTGCAAATCCAAAAATATTTTGACAATTGGGAGAGATACATTCCCTCCCAAAACTCAACTCCATGTTCGGCGCATTTATAAAGAACACACGTATGCCCCTGGCCTAGGTTCATCAAATTGGTTGCCAACTAAAACGAATCAGCAACGGTGAAATGAGTGTTAAGAAATGAAGAACTATTGACAAATTTTCAGTGTAGCCTATAATTGTTTAATAGTTGTTAGATTTCACAAGCCGAATAAACTTATGACATTTCAACTTCAAATTACCGAGTGGGTAGGCCTAAGGATTAGCTCTCAGAATCGCAAGAGCCAGGGAGCCTCAATTATTGTCAAAACCAGTTTTCGAGCTATGAGGGTGAAAATGCATGACAATGGACAATGGTAACAAAATGCAGTGAAAGGGGGGGGATTCAATCAATTTTGCTGCTGGGGGTCGTCATAACTTTCGAAATGTTGCCAAGGGGTCGCCGCACTGAAAAGGTTGAGAACCGATGGCTTAGGCTATAACGTCTTCAAATGTCATTTCTCGCATTATGTCGTTTTCAATTGAAAGTAGCCTAATGCAAGGGAGGATAATCGTGCCTGTCCCATCGTTGACCGAAGGTAATTTTTGATAATTTTCAGTTTCGAAAAAGAACGTTCACCTTCACAACTTGTTCCAAAAATAGAAAGATAACTTAGAAAAGCAATATTGACATTTGGAAAACTAGAGAATGCAGCTTGTCAGCTATTCAATTGTGACCCAATCATTTCAGCTACAGTTTTATTGGTTTCTCAAATCCAGACTCGTGTTTCCTCTTACAACCATCAGACATGTTTTTTTAGAAATTTGTATTAATAATTTAATAAATTAAAATTAAAAAAGCGAAGGCGATTTTTCATTAGAATTTAGACCGAAACGCCGCTAACCGAAGGTCGAAAATCGGAAATATTACAGGTAATTGGGTAGTTTAGCGTCCCAAATTATTTTGACCATTTCTTTGCAATAATAACTGAAAGACATATACAATAACACATATTTAATTGAGGAAATCATAAAATGTGTGCTTGAAAACCTCAAGGAAGTCCCAAACGGGGTAACTATCGCGTATAAATGGAAACTGAATGAGGATTTCTTATGGCTAAAATGAAGAAAAGAACGCTTCAAAGATGAAAGCTGGATCAAGGTTCTGTATTAGTAGTTGAAATAGAAGCTGGATACAAGTTTTCATCGATCTGAAATAGAAGCTGGATTCACGAATAACACGATAAAGAAGTGGAAGCTGGATGAATATTTTTATAGATCTAAAAATAGAAGCTGGATTCATGAAAAGAACGATAAAGAAATGGAAGCTGGATGAAGGTTCCAGTTTTGATAAAATAGAAGCTGGATTGACGAGAAATTCCAAGCCTCAGCAATAACCTGAATAATTTGGGACGCTAAACTACCCAATTACCATATTACATTTAGCCATTGATATGTATTATAGTTACTGGATAGGTAAAGCTTCGGTTAATGGTCTATGACCGACGGCAAATCACACGTGACTTCCTGTCAGGGAGGCGCGTGCTTGGACATAATTATTATGTAAACCCATGTTAAATTCGTCAACTTTAAAGACTATTACAAGAAATCTGGTCAGTGGCCGCTAAACACAGTTAGGTTGATTGTTTTGTAAATCACTCAACTAAAAAACCCCAGTCTGGTTTTAAATAATTTTGCATCATTGATGAGAAATTTGCGTTTAAAAGCGGAGTGTTGTGCCGCCTATCCTTTACTATGGTCTGCCTCTAGGAATTCTGGGACTTGCCGCAGAGAATCCTGGGATTTGCCGCAAAGAATCCTGGAATATCCCTGAGTGAGCGATAATCCAAACTTTCATAGGCAATTAGCTATCCAGTACTGAGTACTATATAGTACATATCAATGCATTTAGCGGATATCAAAAATAAATATTACCAAAAGTAGATTGAGATTTAAAATCAAAACTGAATGCGTTCACAAAATATGGTTCAGCATAATTTTGAGAAATAATGTAGGCCTAAATGTGCTGCAATTTGAATTAAGCCTAATACAGAGTTGAGTTGGATAGGCCCTATAGGGCCTACGAATAGATTAATATGCAAAAGTGCCTAGGGCCTACAATGACCATAAGACGGCCCTGGGTGTAATTCAATAAAAAATTGATGCTTTCAGTTAAATAATAACTTAATTTTTTCGTATGATATGCAATTTCTCACAGTTGCGAGATGATGTCACTATCTTGGTAAGTCAGCCTTAATTTTTGGGATAAAGACATTAAAACGAGAGAAACTCTGCATGGTTTATTTAATCAACTCAATACAATCAGAAAATAAAGTGTCTAGTTGAAACAAGAGAAGAAAATTTTTGGGACAATTTATGAGTGCACCCTCCCAGGGTGCGCTAGTAAAAATGGACTGAAATGGCAACGGCTTTAATGACGGGTACGAAGTGGTTGGCTGAGACGAGAAGAAAAATAATTTGAATAGTATCTGAATGTTCGAGATTAATTAAAGCGAAGTTCAATTAATATTATTTCTCTTCCAAATAAATTTGTATTAAAAAGTTTGTGTACAGTGATTCGAAATTATTTATTTTCTCTAACTGTGCAGCTGCCTGTACCGAAATGTTGGACTTGTGTTTCGTTATTGATGCATCTGGAAGTATCTGTGACAATCAATCCGACTTAGACTCCAACAATCCACAACATATAACGTGCAACAACTGGAAGCAAACTGTTAAGTTCATCGATTCCATTGCAGAATTCTTTGACATCGGACCACAGGCGACGAGAATCGGACTTGTTGGGTTCTCCTCGTCATCCATGGTCAGATGGAGGTTGACGGCGTAAGTATATAAGAACGTCGTTAAAAGGCAGTTTTTATGGCATAAGTCGTCATACACGTTATTAACTTGTAGCAAGCTTACCCATCAAGATATAGCCTAAGCTTAGCTTAGCTTAGGCTACTTATATATCGGCTCATATTTGCAAACCCACACAGTATAAGTGGCGATGAACAGGGATGATTGGAGGAGATGCGTTGCCCGATGTGCAGACCTGCACGGGAATGACTAAGTACTAAGTAAGTAAGTAAGTACAGAGTATAAATTACACATTAAAACACACATACACATCTACATTTTGTGCATAATATTAATTGCGCATGCTTTTCCCTGGATGCATAAAGCGTATGCATTTATGCATAAATGCTGCATTTTCACACCAACTTGCGCATGCACGATTGAAAGCGCACCATTTTGTAGTCTATCTTATCAATTAAAGATTGCTCTTTATTCAATGAAATATTTAAATTCGTTATCAATTTTGTAGGAGCTTTTCAATTAACCTGGTCCGTCGAGTTTATTTCAAACACGATTATAATCCATGATCCATTGAGTAAGAACAATCATAGAGCTCATTGAATTGAATTAGGTTCTTCAGCGTTCTGTCTCACGCAACAAACCCTACAGTCACAATTTTGCTTCTTCAGATTCACGGATCGGGCATCTCTACTGAAAGCCATCAACGGACTAAACTACCAGAAGGGTAGCACGACTGACATAACCGGTGGCATACGACTGATGAGAACGGAGGTGTTTAGTCGAAGCGATGATCGTCCTGATGTCCCGAATGTGGCCATCATCATCACGAATGGTTACCCAACAGATCCATCGACTGTACCTGCCGAGATGGATGCAGTGCAGAGGAATGGAATTCGTACGCTGGCTGTTGGAGTCACTGATAAAATCGATTCGAATACAATCCGGATGCTTGCATCGCCACAGCAGAAGGTGATGCAGAAGCGCCCTTGTCATTGTATTATAAATAAAATACCCCGACTTATCATTGCTTTGGACTCTCTGTGTCTGTATGTCTGGCTGTCTGGCTGTCTGGCTATTTGCCTGTTTTTCTCTTTTGATATGCCAGCAGTAATAATTAGTATTGAAAGGTGGCTGTAGATGAATTTTCGGTCAACCAAATGCGAATTCCAAGAGCTTATTAAAATTTTCATTAGTAGGCACAGATCTACAAGAGGCTGATATAGACTCCTATGTTTTTTTAAATCACATATTTTTTATCAGATAGAAAATTCCTCATCTCACCTTACCTACAAGAGCTTTTTTAAATTCTATTCCCAATACATATAGCGACTCCCACTTATATAACTGCAATTGTTTACAGGACTCCGGGGCATATAGACGAATTTGGCACTGACTTCGTCCAGCGTATTTACTTTCTTGCTAAGAAAATAATGACGTTTTTGTTTTAGGGGATTTTATTATTGATATGTTAAAAGTTCAGGATCACTCATTGACCAGCAATTTCTTCGACAAAGTGTCCACAAACCATTTCTCACCTATGATTACTAAACCAATCCGAATAACTTCCATTAGGTCCACGCAAACACCAAGCGACACTATTTTATCCAATTTCATTAAAAGTGATTCATATGCCAAGCTAATTTTTTCGAGGGCAACGGCCTCTGTTGTCATATACACTCGTCAAATCTGGATACATCCATCCGTCAAAAGTGATTGATTCTTCAGTAATTGCTTTTGTGTTTCATCCAATGATTCATTTCAGGAATTTGCATAGCGCCCCCAGTTAAATCACGAAGGTTTTATCAGATAATTTATCACAGCGGCCTTTCCGAATCAAATTAGGTTATAGCTCTTTCTAGAACGCAATTGGAACTACCCAATGCGTGAAGACACTTGCAAAGAAGGTAGCCTAGCGTTGCAAAAAAGGTAGCGTCACCTTGAAGGATATTGCTCACGAGAACACGGAGAATGCGACGATCTTGGTTTTTTGCAGCCCAGATCTGATGCAAAATGTCGAACTTCCGAACCTCTGTTACGAGCTTGCCACCAAACGTACTGAACACCATGAGTGCATTATCAGATTACAATTGTAGGCCTACTGTATAATGTATAGTGGATAGGACTGCAATTTGTCCACATCCTTTTTCTTGTTTCTAGAGAATTTACTTCAGTTGCTATAATGGATCTTTTGTGTGTTCTACAGGTCAATGAAACTTACTTTTTGGCCAGGGACTTCATCGACCTTAAATATTTCCAAACCATCCTAGAACAGAAGACTTGCAAGCCAAGTCGTTAAGAGGAACACCTAACATTTTGCCAATGCGACGTAGGCGCCAGACTAAAGACAATAATTAACGGAAAGAAAACTGTTTAATAAATCTCACTTATGAGACATGACGCATATTCAGTCTTCATGTGTGTTTGTTTAGCCTATACTCATAATCAGAAATATTGTTGCCTTTGTAGCGTTACTTTTCTGTCTCATCTGATATTCTCTTATATCGTAGGCTACCCAAGCGACATCGACTCTTCCTATAAACAACGCTCACGCATACATACATGCATATAAA
This sequence comes from Lumbricus terrestris, assembly GCA_949752735.1. Taxonomy (NCBI): domain Eukaryota; kingdom Metazoa; phylum Annelida; class Clitellata; order Crassiclitellata; family Lumbricidae; genus Lumbricus; species Lumbricus terrestris. The sequence continues at coordinate 5,965,814 of OX457041.1, read as the reverse complement.
ACATAGATCTAAATGCATACACACATACATATCTGCATACGATGCCATACATAGGCGTATATGAACACATACACAAATACAATATAACCCTCGGTGGCACCCCTTTTTGAAAAACACGTTTCAGTACCCCTGGGGGTCAAAAGGACCCCCACTATTTCAAGCATGTTTTGAGTATAATATTTCCAATGAAACAACTAATGCACAATATCAACATAGTAGATATAATATCTGAAGTCATAGCATCCAAATTATAATACATCATAAGAAGATATTTATTATGGTTCGTATCGATCTTCTTGACAAAGAAGCGTGTTCGAAAATATTCAATTAGTCGTCCTTGCATGTATCGCACACAAATGATTTCGCTGCATGATTTCCGCTAACGAACTGCTGACACTTACTGCATCTATAATTCACTTTAGTGTCTTTCACTCTGGGACACACATGACACCTTCCTCTCTTCTTGCTGGCGTCTGGTGCGGGTCTCTCGGCCTCAGGAATTCCCAACGCAAGTAAAAGCAACGCTTCATAGACGCCTGTTCATAGATCCGAGGATCCGCTCGTCTGGTTAGTATCCATGGCCAACACATTGCAGTACCTGCCTCTAGAAGGAATGGTCTCTTTCTTGATCCGCGCTTACGGCCCGTGGCATAAGCCATCCAATCGGTATGATGTTGGAACCAGATGACGGCTGAGTTATGCATGATGATGTCCATGATAGAGAAGAAGAGCGACAACGGCCACCGTCGTGTTCCGCGTTTACAAGAATATTGACAGCACATCATGTCCAGTGTGTCAACACTACCTTTGGTACTGTTATAGGATGTTATGATATCTGGTTTGTTGTCATTTGTTTCATCGATAGCATCATCATGATGCATTGAAGAGAAAAGAACTACCCATCGATTTGCTTTAGGAACGTATGATGTCAATGTCAGGTCATGGGTAAACATGAACATTGATGAATGTACATCTCGACCAGTCGCCAACAGTTCAACTGGGAGACAAACTTTGTTTTTACGCATGGTACCGACAACTCTTTATTGGGGCGCGGTGGTGTAGTGGTGGCGTCGTTGCCTTGAAGCCGGAAGGTTCGAGGTTTGAATCCACCTCAAGTCGTCGCAATTGCTCAGCGCTTCGGCGTGAAACTCCGATGCAGTGTCCGCTTTGCAGTCGGGAGCACCTCTGAGTAGAGAGCGCGAAGGGGCGCTATAACAAGTGCACATACAAACAAAACATACAAACAAACTCATTAATATGTTTCATCAACGCGCTATGCGAATAGGTCCCCATGTTTGCACTACTATTTGTTTACTTTCTCTGTCAAACACCAATACTGGTTCCCTGCTTCAAGAATGACGTACTAAATTGAATGAATCTGTTGAGCAGAAACATAGAATCAAAGTCTTAGAAGTTAATACGCATGCATGGCATAGTTGAGGAAATATATGGAAGAAATATATGTGGGGGTCAAAAATACCCCCAGGGGTACTTCAGAGGGTTAAAGTGGTACGCAATATAAAATATGAAATTTTCGAAAAGTACCATGGAACCTTTTTTATTCTGTTACGCTTCATGTAAGAATAATAATTTCGTGATAAGTTTTTGGGTTGTTCAACATAAGTGATATGCAACAAAGCCTTAAGCTGTGGAGCGATATACAACATTTTCTTCTTTCAGTGCTAAATGTGGCCATAGAAATTGTCGTCATTATTATTATTATTATTATTATTATTATTATTATTATTATTATTATTATTATTATTATTATTATTATTATTATTATTATTATTATTATTATTATTATTATTATTATTATTATTATTATTATTATTATTATTATTATTATTATTATTGACGCTATATGTTTTTGTCTTGTGCCTATACATAGGCCTACGTCTGCGAGGAGTAGCTGAAAACAGATGCTCTATCAAACTTCTCCTTCTTAAATGAGTGAATAGGCCTTTGGATCAGTAGTTTACGTGCTTGTAAATGAAGGTGGTTTAAATTTACGGATAGCCTTAGAAGGAAGTTGTCATGAGCTCCAGGAATGGGGAGTTTCTTCCTGGCATTACCTGAAAACGACCAGTTGATTGATTGTCGGTATTGTCTCATGATATGAAGTATTATGCATGCATGAATGTATGTATGAGCACTTGCGATAGCGTCCCTAAATCTTTCTACTCAGAGGCGCTCCCGACTGCAGCGCGGACAATGAATTGGAGTTTCACGCCAAAGCGCATGAGCAACTGCGAATGAAGGACTTGCTCAGGGTCCCTACGCGACAACTTGAGGTTGATTCGAACCGTCAAAGTGGCAAAGGGTGGAGAAATCAGGTGTTGTGACTCTGTTGTGATTCTGTTGTTATTCTGTTGTGAATCTGAAGAAACTGAAGACCGCAAATTATCTTATTCCTGTGGTTTCCACAATCTGAAAGGATATGATTCGCATTTAATTCTGAAACATCTGACTAAGGAATCTGCCGCTGGTTAAGTTAAAGTCATTGCCACAAATATGGAGAAGTATTTATCTTTTGAGATTAACAACCTGAGGTTTCTGGACCATCTGCAATTTATGAACTGTAGTTTGGATGTGTTGGTGAAAAACGTATCTAACGAAGACGATTCTAAATTTCTACATATGCGCCGTCTTTTTCCGGATCAATGCAAAATGTTGTTGCGTAAGGAGGGGGCATTTCCTCACGAATATATATGACTTCCTCACGGGCGCCGAGTTGACCCGAAGAGTGTGGGTGCCCAAACGAATGTGAAAGAAATTCGCGCGTGAGCGGTGAAATTTTTTTGACTCTTTTTTGATATTAGAATCATTTAAATTATACCTGTTTGTAGGTGGATACTTGTTCATGGTTTTAGAGGACGAAGTTGCGGTCAAAGGGCAATCGCCGAGCAGGGAAGGGCTGAAAGGGCCTGGGAAGGCCCGGAAGGGGATGTGCTCCTAACCATTTTCGATTTTTTTTCTTGCCACACTGCGATGGTAGCATCTTAGGCTGTCATTTGTACGAAATTTTCGTAGTTTAAACCGTGAAAGCATACCTGCCGTTGTTTAAAAAAAATTCCGCACAACATGATATAGTGACGTTTTAAGGAGTTATCTCGTCAAAATTTCCAATTATTTCATTGTTTAAAGATATGATTTAAGACGTCAATAAATGTTCTTCCCAATTGCTTAAAAAATTGATCACTCTTTGGGTCAACATGTACAGTACCAGCGCAGTGACAGGACTCTTACTCCGACTGTGATCCTGGGCCGATCCATGGTCGACTAGGAGCCGATCAAGCGCTAAAGGCACGGTGTTCGCGCCTAGACGGCTCTCGTCTCGGGCGGGTCAGGAAGACCCGTGAAATCATTAGTGAAAAACAGATGGTGGCATGACGCCTGTGATGTTGATAACGGTTTACTAATGTCGTGGGGAAGGGCTTGGGTGCATACGAGGTGTGCACGGCGGGAGGGGAAATGGAGGTGGTGTAAGTAGGGTGAGGAGACCAAGATTGTTATTATTGATGTACATGTACATGTACATGTACATGTACTATACATTGTACATGTAGGCATCCACTGGTGGGAAGTTACATGTAGTTTTAAGGATGGCTATGATTTAATGATTACAGAATACCTTGCCATGGTGTTATTTCTTTTCTAATAATTATACATGTATATACTTGAATTGTATGCAAAACAAATGGTTGACTTGTTAAAAAAGCAAACTAATTCTAGTATGTGTTATAAAATATAACAACATAACAAATTATTGCAGTAATCAGCACCAAATGAATGAATTTGTTCATCGTATCTACGTGAAAGTTTTGGGGTGCAAATTGCACCCCCGATGCAAATGTGCTGGCAAAAATTGACGTGAACTCTTTTTTTATATTTTCTACATGACTATATGAGAAAATTGTACGCTTACAATGTCCTAGATAATAACTGCTGAAATTTTAAAAATAACACGTAAGCAGCCATAAGAACGGCCTTGGGGTGCATTTTGCACCCCAAAGTACCATCGAGGGTTAAGGGTTAAGGGTGAGTAAGATTGTGGAGTTACATGTACATGTACATGTAGAATATTAATAGGTGGTTAAGAAGTGAGATGAGATCCAGGGAGATGAAGAAGCTCAGAGAAGCTTATCGAGTCAGTCCCCCTAAATAATGAATCTGAAGGATAAGCAGAGGCTGTGATTCACCCGGTCAACTAGCAGAGCTAGAAAATATTTAAAAGTAACTGACAAAAGTTAACAATCATTATCTTCAGATGTATTTAATAATAGCTGTTTTAGTACTTTTCTGAATGTACATGTATGGTTGGATTGGCAGGCACGAGTAGTTGTAAGGTTACTGTTCCCTATTGGTCCTAGGCCTCTACACAGAAGTCTAACCACGTTCGTTATAAGACGCTTTATTTATTAGCTGACTATACTGCTACGTACATGAATGAATGAATGGATGAATTTCTATAGCGCCCCTTCAAGCCATCCTCTACTCAGAGGCGCTCCCAACTACTGCGCGGACACTGTGTTGGAATTTTCACGCCGAAGCGCAGTGAGCGTGAGTTGTGAGTAAAGGACTTGCTCAAGGTCCCTATACGCAATGGCTCGAGGCGAGGTTTGTACTCGCGACCTATCGATCCTCGATCAACGACGCTACCTCGGAGCCACCGCGCCCCACATGTACATGTACAGCGGGAGACAGCGTCTTTGATTGCGGCGACGATGCCTGGATCATATACATGTACATGTACATTGTACATGTACAATGTACATGTACATGTACATGTACATGTACATTTGTACATGTACTGCCTCTTGGGCCCGGCGTATGCAGCCATTAACCCCGATATGGGTGGAATGGAGACGTTTCAAAATGTCTTCCCTAGCGGGTCCCGGCATAATGACCCGTAGATCCTTGAAAGCCAACCCGCCGCTCGTGATGAGTTCGTCGGCGAATCCGGCATAAGGCTTAATTGCCTCTGGTACGGCCGTCCCTTTGGGTGGCCAGCCCGATTTGATCTGTTTGAGCAGCAGCTTGTAATCTGTGTCTACAGTATCTGCACTGCTGCTATCAAAGCGTCGATTGTCTGCTGTGACGCGACAAGGCTGAGTTCCTCCAGCTGGTGTTCGTCCGTTAACGCGGCAATTTACGCTGGGATCTGCGTTGCCTCATTTGGTTCGAGAGGGGGGTATGCTCGAGACATTGATTATTCTATTCGGTCCTGTAAAGATTATATAATTGGTTTTATTAGGATTAAGTGATAAGAAATTAGAGTTAAACCAGTTTGTAAGTAAAGTGATCTCATGATTCATAGATTTAATAAGGCATAAGTGACTAGAATTAGGCCTAGTAATAAAGGCCGTAGTATCATCAGCAAATAAATATAGTTTAAGTTTGTTATAACAAGTAGTAATGTCATTTAGGCCTATATAAATAAGAAATAAGAGAGGGCCTAGAATGGAACCTTGATGAACACCGCATAATATGTGGGCCAGTTTAAAATGGGTATTAGAAAAGAAGACCTGTTGGGTACGACTAGTCAGGTAAGATTTAAACCAGTCAAGAGTGATGCCTCTAACACCATAATAAGACAATTTATCAAATAAAATGTTATGCTGAATAGTATCGAAAGCTTTAGATAGATCCAAAAATACTCCAATAGAAATCAAACGATTAATTATCAATAGCCTCTGAAATTTTATCAACCACCTCAATTGAGGCATGGGATGTGGAGTGACCTTTACTAAAGCCAAATTGGTACGGATAAAAAAGGTTATTTCTATCAAGGTGATCAGTTAATCTAGTATGCATATAAACGGTGCAACACTTTTAATAATAGGCTAACCACTGTGTCTGCAGGCCTAATTGACAGACTGTTGTGGCGAATGTTGGTCAATCAGAACTGTGGCGGTTTTAGCCTTAAAATCTCAGGGAGAAAATTAACAAATTGACGAAGTGTGACAAACATTGACTGACACGACATGGAATCAGAAGAGGGTTCGAGGGAGGTGACTACCCATCCAAGCTCAAAGTCGTCTTTAAATCTGAGTACAAAACTACATGTACTGTACATGTATGAGGCATTAACATACGCGGAAGAAGATTATTACACTGTCCATTGTGCTATAGCCTGTTAGTATTATAGCTTTTTACTATGAATATATACACAACTAGATGTTTTGTCGGCGCTAGCGCCTATGCCTATAGTGGGTTAAACCAGGGTTTTAACCAGATAAAATGGATAAAAATGGATTAAGTCTTTCCTACAAATTCACTGAAAAATGAACAGGGTCGAGGCCATGTACGGCCGCTATAGAAATTCTTGATTACATGTAGCCTACATTTACGAAGTAGGCTACATTTAGGTTCTTCTTAATTTCTCATGCTTTGACTATATATAGTGGACTAAATGGATATTCCAAACAGTACTGAAGAATTCATCCATTAACTTCCTCGTATCCCGCAGTGCGTTTGCAGGCGGTGTAGTAAAGCTATACTTACTTACTTACTTACTTAAATAAATGAACTATCTAGCTAGGCCCACCATAAATAAGCCAGCGCATTTGGATGACGTCATGCATGTTTGCAAAAGATTAATAAATAGTAATAAGTGATATTAAGACAATGTAATTATTAAGTTGTTTACTACGGAGATGAAACCAAACAAAAACTGCAGAGAACACAAAAAGCAATAAATTGCTTATTTATCACGAACGCCATCACACAGCGATTAACTACTGAAAATGAAAACGTTTAAGTCATTTCTGGTTCAAACCTTTCTAAAAGTAAAATACTACACTAATTAAGTGAGAAATAGTAAAATGGAGTCTCTTGTAGACGCAATGTGCTGTGAAAGTTAACAGTGTTAATACGGTCCCAGTTGAAGCCATTCATGCTTTTTAAGGCTGACTTTAAACAGGTAGCGTACATCTGTGTTAATTTTCTCAACACACTTCATCCACATTGCTCTGCGTGGACCGTCGTGTAGCTGAGGATACAACACAAACACTGCCGTCTTGATTATACTCATTTTGGTTTCGTCGAATGGTTTCTTCAGTTCAGAGGTCGATCGACTCGAACCCGCCCCACCCCCGGTATATCCTCCCCCCAAGCAATTGCGCCCAACTAGATCTTGTAGGCTAAAGAGTTCAAAGACTGCCCATTTGGCCAGTGAGGGCGCATCTCGCAATTCCCGACGCTCATTTATGCTTTTAATATCATCCGTATCAAAGCGATATGGGGGTTCATTTTCGAATAGGTTAAGCACTAACTGCTTGCACATGTGTGCTGATAATGCACGCCCTGTGACAAATGCAGCAGCCTTCACACGCATCAGTCGGACATCCGTGAAAACCTCGTCCCGCGCACGGTTTACATGTCTGTTGGACGTGTTCTGTCCACCAATCTCGCCCAGTCGCTTATTTACGTGAATGAACATTTCACTTAGCTGGGAAATTTTCTTGCTCTGTTCCTCAACTGTCTTGTTGATCTGCTGCACTTCCATCTGCAGAGCTGTGCAGCCATGACATAGTGAGCCTGCTGTCACGTTAATAACTCCAGTAACTGCCGACGGTGGATAATTATCAGAATTGTGAACAGTATATTGTTGATGTGCGATTGACTGGTTTGTGGCGCTGGTTGGTTGATTGAAAGAGCGGTAACTGTTGGCTCTTGTTTGTGACGGTGTAGATGTTAAAATTGGAAAGGCGTCGTCATGAAAATCAAAAATATCCGACGTCTCATTTCGACGGATATCGCTGTCATCTGCCAGCAGTTGCATAAAATGGCCAGGCTCTGCGACTGCGCGTGCCTCACTTCGCACACCCCATTCAGCAGCTCTCACTGATCCTCCAGCAGCTCTCACTGATCCCTCTCCAACTCCACCTCGCCCAGTCTGATCCACAGTGTCCAATGATCCTCCCTCTTCTCCCACTCGCCCATTTGGATCCACAGTGTCCAATGATCCTCCCCCACTCGCCCAGTCTGATCCACAGTGTCCAATGATCCTCCCCCCACTCCCACTCGCCCAGTCTGATTCACAGTGTCCAATGATCCTTCCCCCACTCCCACTCGCCCAGTCTGATCCACAGTGTCCAATAATCCTCCCTCCTCTCCCACTCGCCCAGTCTGATCCACAGTGTCCAATGATCCTACCCCCTCTCCCACTCGCCCAGTCTGATCCACAGTGTCCAATGATCCTACCCCCTCTCCCACTCGCCCAGTCTGATCCACAGTGTCCAATGATCCTACCCCCTCTCCCACTCGCCCAGTCTGATCCACAGTGTCCAATGATCCTCCCTCCTCTCCCACTCGCCCAGTCTGATCCACAGTGTCCAATGATCCTACCCCCTCTCCCACTCGCCCAGTCTGATCCACAGTGTCCAATGATCCTACCCCCTCTCCCACTCGCCCAGTCTGATCCACAGTGTCCAATGATCCTCCCTCCTCTCCCACTCGCCCAGTCTGATCCACAGTGTCCAATGATCCTACCCCCTCTCCCACTCGCCCAGTCTGATCCACAGTGTCCAATGATCCTACCCCCTCTCCCACTCGCCCAGTCTGATCCACAGTGTCCAATGATCCTATCCTCACTCGCTCAGTCTGATCCACAGTGTCCAATGATCCTCCGTCCTCTGCATCATGCCCATCTTCATCGTTACTTCGTTCTAATTTTTCCACTTCTTTCTGTAGTTCGGAAGCAGCAGCGCTTACAGGGGGCGCGATCAATGACTGTATGAACAGCCTCTGTTCATCGGGTGTTTTGCATTCGCTAAACTTTGACATCACCTCGAGAACTTTAGCGTTCGTAGGGCAGTGCGGTGTGAATGCAGGAGTTGAACTCTGTTGTGTCATTGATCGTGTACCGTGTCCACGATCCTCGAAATGTATACCGCTTGTCGCCTGCAGACACATAAAAGATTGACGTTTATAAAAATGTAATATTCACTACTTAAAATAAAATTTCGTACTTACATGTAGTTACGAGCAGTGCTTAAAGTGTGTGGGCGCTTGTGGGTGGCATCCACCCACATCATTAGCAATATGTAGCCTACTAACGTACACGTGCAGTACTTCTTATAGGTCCGATAGATTACACCTAATTTTACATAAAAAGACACATATAAAATGTACATGTATGAACAAATGATGTAGACGTCGCATGATCTAAATTCTCATTGGGTCATCTGAATGGGTGACAATTAAGAACGAAATGACTATAATGGGTGGGTACAGTTTATTACTGCGCTTGAAAATTTAACTTTCTAGAAGAAAAACAAATAAACCTTAAAAAGCCACAATGAAATCGAAATAAAACCTTCTTGAAACGATTATGGTTAATGTTTAGCAGTGCATGTATTGCATCCGTACAGTCAATAATTTCTATTCAATTTTTATCATATTAGTCAAAAGTGTCTTTGTCAAGCAATTATATGCATGTTGTCTATACAATTCCATACATTTAGCCGGGGTCACCGGCATCAAAGGTTTCTGATTGCAACGCGATCCATGCATTTATTATTATGATGCAGACATACATGTACATGTAGGCCTCCACGTATGAAAAACGTGTCTAAATGTGTATTGGATCGAGGCACAGGATTTTAAAAAAGATTTTTTCACTGTTGTTGACATATTAGCTATAAGTATGTTAACGACGACAGGTCTTAACATAATGATGAAACACATGAACGCTATAAATTAAAGACTGAGAAGCTTAGTATTATAGCGCTTAGTATTAAACCGCATTTATTTCATACAAATAAGTTGTAATGAAGCAAAGCAATTTAAAGCGTTTTCTTGTGAAGAAACCACGACAGGTGAAATGATAGGTTAAAGATAGGCTACATGTACGTAGTATTGTCTGACCTTCGATTTTTTGACTGGCACATTCGAACGATGAGTAGTCGATGCTGCAGCAGCTGAGCTTGGACGTTTCTTCGGTCCTTCCGGCTGCCGCTGACACCGGAGCTTTGCGGCCAGCTCAGCTGCTAACTGTATTTCACGCTGCACGCATACGCTGCGATCATCTGAAAAGCAAGAAATAGGCCTAGTCATTAGGAACAGGCTACGGATATTGAATTCCTGCCACATACATGTACATGTATAAACACTTTATATGTGGTCCCGAAGTGCAATATGCAAATTAGAATTTTACTAGCCTCCCCCAGGGAGATAGTCGTAAAATTTCCCAGGTTGGCAACTGCTTAAGTCATATGAAAGTCAATAATCATTAACTTAAGTCATAAGTTTTAATTTATTATGGAAACCACTAATTAAATTACTCACCATGAAATTAAAGAAAAAGTTCAATCTATGGTTAATATCTCATCCTCTGAAATAATTCAATAGTAATAGTCGTACAATTGTATGGTACATGTATTTAGGCCTATATACAAAGCCAGCAATGGAACGTCTGAGCATATAACAATCGATTCGTAGAAATCAATTATAGCAGCAGAAAGCAATCATAACAGTTTTATGACACTTTCTCAACGCATTTGCGCATATTACACGTAGTTAGAACACTCGATGTGGAAAATTATTGAGCTAGAGACAATAATGTAGGCTAATAACAAGACGTACATGTATACATGTACATGTACTGTAGGCTATGAACGCGCAGAAAGACACATGTATTAGTTATTATTTCACAACGGTTTTTTTTTAAACGATAGGGAAAGCACTCAATAAATCACTCACCCATTATATTGCTAAAAATTCATTCGACGGTCATTTAATTTTTAATCCTATCGAAGCAATAGAGAAGAGGGTACATAACAATTTGCTTCGTTGTGGTTCAATATTTCATGTATTATACCGAAACAATTTTTGGGGGTAAACTCATGATCACGCCAAATCAATATTAATGCATACATTTGTAGGCTCACTTACCATTAGTGAACACGACGATTCCGGCGTAGGTAGTTTTCGTCCATTGGATGCACACTTCATTTCCTGTGATGAAGGCTGCGCTGTCTGGCGTCTTGTTCTCTCGCGAGCAGGTGGAAAACTTCTTATCAGAAAAGAATTGCACAACGGCATACTCCGACTCTGACGTTTCTTGAATGTCCTCCATCATTGTTTTTAAATAACGTTATGGTGTTATATCACTGATATAGGCCATACTGCGTATAATTTACATGTATATAACATTCGAAGTGCCTACTCATAGTGAACAGTTTATGTCTGTAGTTAATACAATATACATGTAGTAGCCTGCACTAGTTTAAACTGATTCATGAACGATGACATCGCCGTTGATTGCTCAGTTTATATTAGCCCCAGCCTCCACCGAGTCCACCCTTGTCCCCTCTTCCGATCTCACCCCATCCATCCCATCCCGAGCATCGCAAGCAATGTTATATGCAAATATCCAAGAGCCACAGAGGAGGAGCAAGGAAGGGGAATGCGCCAATTGAATATCTGTGCTAGTGACCAGCGGGGCCACCGCCATTGGCAACGATTAGTTCTGCGTCTTTTAGGATTCGGTTGATGTAGCGAGCGCATTTCTCTGGTGTCAGGGTCGCCCAGAAATGGCGAATGCCTTGTATGAGCTCCTCTTTCTTCGTCGGCTTAACTCGTCTGCGGAGAAAGTGCTTCATCTCAGCCCACACTCGTTCAATCGGGTTAAGGTCCGGGCTGTAATTGTAATTGTAATTGTAAGCAAACTCAACAGAGGCGCTCCCGACTCTATGAGGTAGAACCTCTTACAAATAACATAGTCTTCAGACGCCGGCGAAACCCAGAAGGGGAGAGAGAGCAGCAGCTCTAACCTCAGCCCATAAGGGAGAAGGTTGCAGGCTGAAGGTCCAGCATAAGCAAAACTGCGAGCCTGGGCTGTGGCCGATCGCATACGTGGGACAAGGAGAAGGTCATGCGAGACCGAGCGCAGAGCACTGCGACCCGGGAACAAGGAAACCGGGATACAGAGATCAATGAGATATTGAGGAGCGGAACCAGCTACACAGTTTCGCATAATGGAGAGGATCTTGAATTGGATGCGCTGGGCTATAGGAAGCCAAAGCAAAGAATCCCTCATAAAGGATGAGTCGGGAGCGCCTCTGTTGAGTTTGCTTTAAGAGGCGCTTTATAAATTGAAACTTACAATTACAATTACAATTACCTCTCCGGAGGTGAGGGGGAGTGGTTGATATTATTAGTAGCCATCCACTCTTGTGTCGATTTAGAAGTGTGTTTGGGGTCATTATCTTGCCAAAGTCTATGGCCCTCTGGGTAGACATTCGCAACAAATGGTTTGAGATAGTCTTCCAGAATTCTCTGATAACCGGTACTGTTCATAATTCCAGTGAATATGGCAATGTCCGTCGTTCCGTTCTTTGAAATTCCGGCCCACACGTGCACTGACAGCGGGTGTTTGGGCTTAGGCCTGTAAATAGCCCGCTCGCCGATCCGTCGATATTGCTTGGGGAGAAACCGTTCACATCTCACCGTACTCTCATCTGTGAAGACTACATCGTTGAACTCCTCTTTTTTAAGCAGTAGCTCCACACAAAAAGAAAGCCTCTTCTCTTTGTTGGCGCCGCGCACCATTTGACAATATTTTGTTCCACTCCGAACCCATCCAAGTTTTCGTCTCTCTTTATTGACCACGCTTTCAGAAACCCGGACATTCAATCTTTTCTCCAACAGCTGCTGCAATTCACGGGCACTGATCTCGCGGTCCTGGTCGACCTCACCATCTATCAAGGCTAAAGCTGATGGTCCTAGTAGACACTTGTACACGCGTGGTTGTTTCGCGGGTCTCTTGATGCGTTTAAGGCATTTCCGTACTCCGCTAGATGTACACAATCTACCCTCAGGGCGATCACGATTAATAATTTCCGCAATAGCACTGCAACTGTATCCTGTTAGTTTTTTCATGCGCATTCTCTCATCCACCGAAAAACGAGCTAATCCAGCCATTATTGTTCTAAGATTAAGAGAAAAAGTGTAGTGTGGGCATTATAGCTTGTCTAGATTTCATAAATGTCTAGGTCACAGAAAAATGGAACAAAATCATGTGCAGTGGTGTTCACCATAGCCTACCGATTTAGGGTGATTGACACGACAAGAGTTCGAGCGATTGACCAATGGAATGTCTCGGGCTAATTTACATAAGGATGGTGAGTAGGTGGAGTCCAGTTCCTCTTGGGTATCACGGAAAGACATAAACCTCGGGCTACTAGGGTGGTGGTGGTTGACACCCCCTAGGTTTTTGCAAAATACAAACTTGTTGCGAATGGAATATACTATTATGCCCTTTTAGGTAGCTGCAGGGGGTTCATTTCCGCACATTTTGACGTATAGATTATGATGGTGGCCCCTACCCTTCAAAAGTTATACCCTGTGTAGTCGAGGTACACTCTGGAGAAATCGACCAATTACATCTATACATTATAGGTTTATCGTCTGCCTAAGTAACTACACGTATAGTCGTTGGTATGTACATGTAAGTACATGTATGCAGGCACGTATATGTGAATTTATGCATGCATGTATAAATGTATGTGTGCATGCATGTATTTATGCATGTATATACATGTATGTATGTATGCATGTATACACTGTATATATGCATGTATGTACAGTATGTATAGAAAAGTCCTGCTAAACGGACCACCTGGAAGTCTGCCATAGTCACCATACATTGTAGCTGTTGGTATGCATATAATTATGCATCCACGTAAGTTAGTATGTATGTATGTATGTATGTATGTATGTATGTATGTATGTATGTATGTATGTATGTATGTATGTATGTATGTATGTATGTATGTATGTATGTATGTATGTATGTATGTATGTATGTATGTATGTATGTATGTATGTATGTATGTATGTATGTATGTATGTATGTATGTATGTATGTATGTATGTATGTATGTATGTATGTACATGTATACATATATACATAAAAATATATGTGTATAGACAGGTTCTGCGAATTGGGCCAGCTCTGTCTGCTATAGTCACTTTTGCTGTTGGTATGTATGTACATGTATGTATGTACATGTATGCATGTACATGTATGTATGTATGTAGGTATGTATGTATGTAAGTATGTGTGTATGTATTATATATAATATAATATAATAATATAATATATAATATAATAATATATGATATAATTATAATTTAATCAATTTTTATAGCGCCCCTTCAAGTCACCGTCTACTCAGAAGCACTCCCAACATGTACATGTACATGTACATTGTAGGCCTACGTGCTTCAGCCGTAGTTGAACTGATCCAGACTGCACAGCGGCAACGTGGCTATTGACATGCATTCAAGCGTACACATGTACATGTACATGTATAGAGCAGATGGCATTAATTAGTTTATCTTTGACACCCGGCTAATGTCTTCATAATTACGGTCTCCCGGGGAGTTAGAAGACTCACTCTGGTCGACCTCTGAGCTACTCGCTCGCGTTTAAGGTCCTAACCCGGCGTGAATAACGTACTTTCGGCAGCCGTTAGCTATTTTCTCGTGGCAACGTTCACGCCGCATAACGTTACACGTACGGCAGGGTTAGCTGGTCGTTAGGGCCGGAGGGGGTCCAGTAACGAAACTAGTACTGTACCTCTCTTGGAATCCACACAGAAGAAAAGCACAACCCTCGTTATCATGGGCATCTTGGAGCACTCTCCCCTAATTAGGTCGACACTCAACAGACTGAAATTGTGCACAAGAAATCAAAAATTATGTCTACATTAACCACTATTTAGTGAATCAATGTAAACATCGTGGAAGATAGTTTTTCAAATACCGTAGTTTCACAGACAATTTAGTCAAGGCTGATTTGTTAATTAACGCAGACAGAACAATATCCAGCTTTAGTGATGCTGGGATGTGATTCTCGCGCAGTGAGAATCATTATATAACCTAGCATGTACAATAAAAAAGAAACAGTAATTCAAATCGTCGCCTTCGTCCGTATACAAAAATGACTTAATCGGATCGAATGAGCAGGGATTCGAGGTTTTCTTCGTATTCGTATGGAGTTCAGACTACCAGATGGGTAAAACTTGAGTAATAGTAAGGTAGACTAACTGAGATAAAAGAAAATATGTAAAATACGCAATGATTTTTATAGATAAGTAATGCCAACAGAGAAATAATATCATAAAAAGCACATCTTGCTGGATGATTTCCGGTGGTGCCCATGCACAGGCGGGCCTCGCATGGCCAATTTCTGGTGGTGCTGAGCACTCACGGGCCTCGCAGAGTCGGCGCCCATGCTTCCTCATGCAGAATGACCGAAAGGACTCTGCCGCCCAAAGACTGTTTCTACAGTCGATTGACTGAAGACGATATTTTGGGACTATGACTATGCCCAACTGATAAGGCAGACTTTTAAGACAAGATAAGATAAGAATATTCTTTAATAGGCTATACCAATTGCTATCCGCATTTTGGTGTACATACAAGGTATAATAAACAAACGTACATATGTGCATCATTTCTATATCCAATGAATGTCAAAATGTTTTACAATAGCATAAAATCCTGAGTCCAAATCCAATATAAATTTTAAATTAAAAAAAGTTCTTTTAATGACCGAAAATTTATGCAACAATTTATGCTGCACTGTAGTTTATTATGGTATTACATTTAAATATGATAAAGCATCTTTGGTTAAAAATGATTTCCTTGTAAGGATATCCGCCCTAGGAATGATTCGGTCGTGTAGTCTTAGCCTCCCCAGGAAACATTGATAATTTATCCCTCTTACATTCTGTGAAATTTTATGAAGTTTCATTTAGAATTGACAAGTATATCGCCAAAACAAAAAGGGTATCAGTTCAATTGGGACACCGTGTATATCAAGGATATGATGAACATGTTCCAAATACATACATCATGTATTTGGATTGCAACAACCTGTACGGTTATGCCATGTCCGAACCCCTACCAACCGGCGGATTTCGATTCTTAGAATCAGACGAAATCAATGACTTTGACTTGACGACAAAATCGACCGACGACGACTTGGACTATCTGCTGGATGTTGACTTGGAATATCCGACACATCTCCACGACAAACACAACGACTACTCCCTTGCACCTGAAAAACTTCGCTTAAGACCAGACATGACAGCCTATCCCTTACGCAAAGTCCATTTCTGAAAAAATTCGTGCAAAATTAGTGCCGGTGTTGAAAAATTAGTGCCCAATTTGATGCCAAAGACTCGGTACGTGGTTCACTACCGTTCACGTCTCCGACGAAGTCTCACGGTTGCTCGCTTTGCATGCGAAGCAGGTTAGAAACATCTCCTGACAGAATTTTAATGCTGAGGCCTAACAAGACATTTTTATCTGACGCCTTCGGATACCACGCAAAATCGTCTCTTGCACCACTACCTTTAACTTATGTGAACGAGTTCGACATTAGGAACAAGAAAATGTCTGTTCAACCGAATCAGTTGGAGCGAGGTTTCAGATGAGTTTGTTCCGAGAGGAAGTTCAAATTCATAATCAAGATAAGTTAAGATGATGTCGTAAGCTGAAACACTGAAACTCAAGTTATCGACAGGCAATATAGAAAGTTGTATTCGGCTTCCAATCTTTTTTCTGGAGTCAAAAGCTTCTGTGTGTACTGTATAGCCTACGCCAAAACAACACCAACCAAATGAAATGAACGAATAATTGTGAAAAAGTCTTTGCTCATTAATTAATTTATTTTGTTATTCATTCATTCATTCACTCATTCATTCATTCGTTCAATCATCATCGTCATCCCATGCATATGAACCACGTAGCCAAGAAAAGACGCCTAAAATAATTTACAGGTTGGACAAAAAGATCTTCTACGGGTTTTTGTCAATAGTTTGACCAAAAGTAGGAATTTCGAAATGAAATTTTACATGAAATTTTACAGGTTTATAGATAAGAAGTTTTGGCAATGTACATTTCGATGTCGATTTCAACGGTAACATATATAGTGCAGGTAATTAAAAATCTAGAAAATTCTTCAGGACCAATTGCAATTGCAAGAAATCGGCATTACCATGCATACACAAGGGCGCCCAATCAAACAGAATTATCATACAGGTATGGACGGCATTGGTCCTACGAGATGGGTGGGTGCATGCAGTTAGACAGTTAGGCCTACATACATGTAGCAGTGGTAGGTGAATTGCTAGTTTTGAACTAGCTAGTGTTAAAACCGGAACTTCCTCCTACTACTGACAGCTGTATTGCCAAATTCTCAGTAACTGTAGAATCTCAGGTAATTCCAGCATCTGACTTACGTAAAAGTGTTGACGTGACTGTCACGTGAGGCCTTGCTGCTAATAACTTCCTTGCTTGAATTTTCTTCAGCTCAACGTGAATTACTTCAAAGTCAGAGACTTTTCTATAGCCTTGGAGAAATCACCAATCGACTGTTGTCTCAGCTCTGTCTTCCAACTCAACCGTTGCGTCAATAATCTGCTGGGTTCCATGCGATGATTGTCACGTGGAATCCCGTCTGATTCTGTCTATTATAATATATGCTAATGGTGCGATTGTGAGCGAAATTATGATTTAGTTTGAAGTAGTAATAACTGTGGATTTATATCTTGAGCTTTTGTTTAGAATAAATCAGATTAAATCGTGTTCTCTCGTCTCTCTATCCCCTTACATCTTTCTATGTCAGTCTCCATATAACTGTATCTGCCTTCCTTTCCGTCTGTTTGTCTGCCTGTCTGTCTGTCTGTCTGCTTGCCTGCTTCTCTCGTTCTCAGTTTATATATCAGTCCTTAACGCAAATCGCATTGTTACATACGATATAATATGCCGTGGTCGCAATGGTAGTAATCGTAATCGTGAGTTTATATAGCGACACATCAAGAGAAGCACCTCGCAGTAGTGGTAGCACTGGTAGTAGAAGCAAAAGTAGTAGCATCAAAAGACATACACATACAGGACCGCCATGGCTCAATCCAGATCATTTGCCTGCATAGGTCCCTCCCTATGGAATGGTCTTCTCCCATCCATTCGCTCTGCCATCCTCTCTGGTAGTCTTTCGTCATCTTTCTCTTGTCTAAAGACCTGCCTTTTCTCTCGGAGTTGCACGCACTGGGAGCGCTTCTGAAAGGCTCTTGCTGCAAGAAGCGCTTTACAAATGGTCAGATACGATACGATACATGTATACATACATATATACATACATACACATATACCGGAAGGTTCGAGGTTCGAATCCACCTCGCCGCGTAAGGACCTTAGGCAAGTCCTTCACTCACAATTGCTCAGCGCTTCGGCGTGAAACTCCGATTCAGTGTCCGCTCTGCATTCGGGAGCGCCTCTGAGTAGCGCTATAACAAGTGCACATACATACATACATACATACATACATACATACATACATACATACATACATACATACATACATACATACATACATACATACATACATACATACATACATACATACATACATACATACATTCTCACATACATACATACCTACATGCATACATACATATTTACATGCATACATACATACATACATACATACATACATACATACATACATACATACATACATACATACATACATACATACATACACGTATACATACATATATACATATTGTTGGGATTGGTTCCCCATCCCATCATCTCCTCTCCTTTCTCACGTACACGTATAGTTATAAGGATCGTTCATTAGTATAAATAGAAATGCTCGCGAGGCTAGGGGAAGACCAGTGTTAGTTAAGCTTAGTTAAGCTTCGTTTGGACACCTGTTGTGTGTTGCTCTTTGTGCCCATGGTGGCCTTATGGTTTGTGCTGGTTCTCGAATTTGAGTCTCCCAATATTGTGGATGACGACTGTATTAATTCTTAGTATAAGTGCGTTTCGTCGGGAATGTTGATGTATTGTGAGTATCATTCCAATTTATGTCAATTATACTTTAAGCTTTTCGATTGACTTTTTCATATATAATACTTACTCCTAGACAACTAGCTTACAAATGGGGGCTCG
This sequence comes from Lumbricus terrestris, assembly GCA_949752735.1. NCBI lineage: Eukaryota > Metazoa > Annelida > Clitellata > Crassiclitellata > Lumbricidae > Lumbricus > Lumbricus terrestris. The sequence goes on along the minus strand of OX457041.1, from coordinate 5,946,836 downwards.
TCCTTAAAATTACTCCTTTCCAAATTGACAGGCTGCATTTCTGAAATTGGAAATTGTGTTTTTTAATTATTTCGACGCTGAGACGTCTATTGGTTTTGTAGCGTTGTAGCTGGTGTTTGAGTGCTGCGTAATTAGCCTAGGTGTGCCAGAGTGCAGAATTTTGATATTTGGTGTACGGTTTGTTTGAATTTGTAATTGCGTAGTCGCAAGTAGGTAGTTATATGGCGCCTTGGAAAACTCTCGAGGAGAAAAGGGCAAAGGCTTTAGCGTGTAATGAGCGGAAAAAGCAGAAGAAATTGGAGGAACGCGCAGAAAATAGCTTATGGTTGGAAGCGGCAAGTTTTGCTGAGCGCGTTACTGAAGCTGTGAATAGTGAAACTCATGGTAGCTGTACGCTGGAAGAATTTAGACAATTTTCTAATGAAGCTTGGGTGGAAATAAGGAGTGCTTCAGAGAAATTGGCTGCTAAAAATAAGCAGGTGTCTTTTATCGGTGAGAGAAATTCGTCGAAGAACGTTGAGCGGGAAATTTCGAGGGTTGGGCCTAAAACTCAGGACGCCTCCAAATTGATTTATGATTCGGATTTCATCGAAGAGCTTCGAGTATATAACAAAGATTGTGTTGTTGATCCGCGTGAAGGGTTTTGGTCGTACATGGTTCGTGATTTTGACGCAGTTGAAGAAAGTGTAGGCCTACCCACTGTTGCCGAAGGTGTGTCTTGCGCTGAAGTAATCAATTTCAGTGGCGAAGCACAGCCCGAAGAACAAGTGCATGTGTACGAGAATGATGTTGAGGACGAGTATGAAGTTGACTTTGGTTTAATGTTTGAGGACTTGAATGAAAGTGTGCATGTGATTTCTGAATCTGAGTCGTTTGGTGAGATAGACCTGAGTGAGCGATATTCGGACGCACAGGTGTTAGATGAATGCATAAATTGTGTGACTGAAACTGAAAGTGATTTCTCTCCACTGTTTATTGACTTGAATGAGGAAGCACGAATGCGGTCTGTATGTGTCTCTTGCATTGAACCGTCTGATGTTAAGTCTGCAGAGAATGACGTGCAGTCTGGTATTGTAGGCCTATTGCATGAAAATGTTGCTCTTGTCAGTTATCAGAATGAGACAAAACGACAGCATGTATGTGACGTATATACAGATGTCGCAACTCGAGAGTTGGACGAGTCGACTGCTATTGTGTGTACGGTTGTGTGCAATGATGTTTCTGTGTCCTTCAGTATGTTTCAGTGTGTTTCAACAGGGTTAAAGTTCATGTTGTGCAAGAGTGTTAATCTTGTAAGATTTCATCTGTGTTGTGTGGAGTTGTTATTTGCACATGAAGACAACAGCTTGTCGATTGAATGTCGGTTGTCTGAAAGAATGTTGAGCGAGTTGGGTATTTTACGGATGAGTGAGTTTGCTCCAATGTTGAATGCTAGTGCTCGGAAGGCCTTGAATTGTGCGGTTGATCCGAAAGCAATGTTGTGCCTACGTGATAGTTTTACTTCACTGGGTGTGTTTGAAACGGATGATAAGGTTGGGTCAAGAATGTGTCTGAATGATAGATCATGTTTGTCTTCAGTTGTTGCATCGTTGCATGATAACTATGAGAACAGTTTGATGGTGGAGTCTATGCAGACAACGGTTGTGTTTGATGAATCATCAACGATGCGTTGGTGTTGCACTGTTTCCACTGTTGCATTGTTGCACATGAATGTTGCATTGGGTGAACGGTTGGTGTCTGGGCACAAAGTGTTGTTGTTGACGCATTGTTTTATTGTGGAACATGGGTCAACTGATGTTGTGTTGTCTGATGCATTGTTGCATGGATTGGATGGAGATGTGACGTCTACACAGAAGGGTCAGTTATTTTATGATGATGTGTGCCGTTGGCATGTATATCTTGCATGTGCCATACGGACTTTTGTGCATGAAGTTGTGTGGGAATGCAATGCATTTGCATACGATAATACTGAAGGTTTTGTGTACGGATGTGCCTATGCTTCTGATTGTGACGTGAATGAGTGTTCCATGCATGTTGTGGTGAATTGTACCGCTGTTGAATCGGATCGTGTTACGGAAGATGATTTGAGTGATCCTGTTGATTGTTCAGTGGTTGATTCTGATCTAGCTGTGTGTGTTTCTTCACTTGTGAATTATGTTGAAGTTGTTGTGGGTTACGAAGAGTCTAAGGTGTGTGCGGGAGTTTGCTTGCAGGATGTGAATGCTGTGGACTCGCCTTTTGGTGAAGGATGTCGCCGACCCAGAGACAGAGTGAGACGACGATGGAACGTGAGCGCCTTCGTGGTTCTGTGGGTGACGTGGATCATCTTGGTGCTGTCTGCTGGTGGCACTTCTGTCGCTAGGTGCTGTGACAACGTGCTTGTGTTGTCACCGGAATGGAGCGAAGCGTTGGCTTTGTTGCTTCCTCTTCACTTCGTCGACCTGTGCTTTGGCTTTGCGCAGATGTGTTGCGAGTTCTGCAGTTTGTGGTTTTTCTGTAATAACACTATAATGACCGGCGATCGTGAACTCTGGCCTTGGACTTTCGACTTGAAGCAATGTCCCTTGAACATTCGACATCGGTCGAGTCGTTTAGTTTTGTATGCCGACGTTGTTTGTCGCTTTGCGTTTGGCGACTAGAGTTTGAAACCGAAGTTAACTTTATTTTTTCTGATTGTTTAATTTTTTTGGAATTTTAATTGAACTTTATGTAGTTAAGTCAAGAACTGAACTTTATTGTATTTTTGTGACGTTTAATGTCGGAAACACCGCAGATGTTTCCTCCTTTCGTGGTCGGGGGGTCTGTTGGGATTGGTTCCCCATCCCATCATCTCCTCTCCTTTCTCACGTACACGTATAGTTATAAGGATCGTTCATTAGTATAAATAGAAATGCTCGCGAGGCTAGGGGAAGACCAGTGTTAGTTAAGCTTAGTTAAGCTTCGTTTGGACACCTGTTGTGTGTTGCTCTTTGTGCCCATGGTGGCCTTATGGTTTGTGCTGGTTCTCGAATTTGAGTCTCCCAATATTGTGGATGACGACTGTATTAATTCTTAGTATAAGTGCGTTTCGTCGGGAATGTTGATGTATTGTGAGTATCATTCCAATTTATGTCAATTATACTTTAAGCTTTTCGATTGACTTTTTCATATATAATACTTACTCCTAGACAACTAGCTTACAATATATAAAACATACATACTACATACATACATACATACATACATGAATGCATACATACATACATACATACATACATACATACATACATACATACATACATACATACATACACACACACATACATACATACCTACATGCATACATACATATTTACATGCATACATACATACATACATACATACATACATACATACATACATACATACATATACATACATATATACATACATACATACATACATACATATACATACATATATACATACATACATACATACATGCATACATACATACATACATACATGCATGCATACATACATACATACATACATACATACATACATACATACATACATACATACATACATACATACATACATACATACATTCTCACATACATACATACCTACATGCATACATACATATTTACATGCATACATACATACATACATACATACATACATACATACATACATACATACATACATACATACATACATACATACATACATACATACATACACGTATACATACATATATACATATTGTTGGGATTGGTTCCCCATCCCATCATCTCCTCTCCTTTCTCACGTACACGTATAGTTATAAGGATCGTTCATTAGTATAAATAGAAATGCTCGCGAGGCTAGGGGAAGACCAGTGTTAGTTAAGCTTAGTTAAGCTTCGTTTGGACACCTGTTGTGTGTTGCTCTTTGTGCCCATGGTGGCCTTATGGTTTGTGCTGGTTCTCGAATTTGAGTCTCCCAATATTGTGGATGACGACTGTATTAATTCTTAGTATAAGTGCGTTTCGTCGGGAATGTTGATGTATTGTGAGTATCATTCCAATTTATGTCAATTATACTTTAAGCTTTTCGATTGACTTTTTCATATATAATACTTACTCCTAGACAACTAGCTTACAAATGGGGGCTCGTCCTTAAAATTACTCCTTTCCAAATTGACAGGCTGCATTTCTGAAATTGGAAATTGTGTTTTTTAATTATTTCGACGCTGAGACGTCTATTGGTTTTGTAGCGTTGTAGCTGGTGTTTGAGTGCTGCGTAATTAGCCTAGGTGTGCCAGAGTGCAGAATTTTGATATTTGGTGTACGGTTTGTTTGAATTTGTAATTGCGTAGTCGCAAGTAGGTAGTTATATGGCGCCTTGGAAAACTCTCGAGGAGAAAAGAGCAAAGGCTTTAGCGTGTAAAGAGCGGAAAAAGCAGAAGAAATTGGAGGAACGCGCAGAAAATAGCTTATGGTTGGAAGCGGCAAGTTTTGCTGAGCGCGTTACTGAAGCTGTGAATAGTGAAACTCATGGTAGCTGTACGCTGGAAGAATTTAGACAATTTTCTAATGAAGCTTGGGTGGAAATAAGGAGTGCTTCAGAGAAATTGGCTGCTAAAAATAAGCAGGTGTCTTTTATCGGTGAGAGAAATTCGTCGAAGAACGTTGAGCGGGAAATTTCGAGGGTTGGGCCTAAAACTCAGGACGCCTCCAAATTGATTTATGATTCGGATTTCATCGAAGAGCTTCGAGTATATAACAAAGATTGTGTTGTTGATCCGCGTGAAGGGTTTTGGTCGTACATGGTTCGTGATTTTGACGCAGTTGAAGAAAGTGTAGGCCTACCCACTGTTGCCGAAGGTGTGTCTTGCGCTGAAGTAATCAATTTCAGTGGCGAAGCACAGCCCGAAGAACAAGTGCATGTGTACGAGAATGATGTTGAGGACGAGTATGAAGTTGACTTTGGTTTAATGTTTGAGGACTTGAATGAAAGTGTGCATGTGATTTCTGAATCTGAGTCGTTTGGTGAGATAGACCTGAGTGAGCGATATTCGGACGCACAGGTGTTAGATGAATGCATAAATTGTGTGACTGAAACTGAAAGTGATTTCTCTCCACTGTTTATTGACTTGAATGAGGAAGCACGAATGCGGTCTGTATGTGTCTCTTGCATTGAACCGTCTGATGTTAAGTCTGCAGAGAATGACGTGCAGTCTGGTATTGTAGGCCTATTGCATGAAAATGTTGCTCTTGTCAGTTATCAGAATGAGACAAAACGACAGCATGTATGTGACGTATATACAGATGTCGCAACTCGAGAGTTGGACGAGTCGACTGCTATTGTGTGTACGGTTGTGTGCAATGATGTTTCTGTGTCCTTCAGTATGTTTCAGTGTGTTTCAACAGGGTTAAAGTTCATGTTGTGCAAGAGTGTTAATCTTGTAAGATTTCATCTGTGTTGTGTGGAGTTGTTATTTGCACATGAAGACAACAGCTTGTCGATTGAATGTCGGTTGTCTGAAAGAATGTTGAGCGAGTTGGGTCTTTTACGGATGAGTGAGTTTGCTCCAATGTTGAATGCTAGTGCTCGGAAGGCCTTGAATTGTGCGGTTGATCCGAAAGCAATGTTGTGCCTACGTGATAGTTTTACTTCACTGGGTGTGTTTGAAACGGATGATAAGGTTGGGTCAAGAATGTGTCTGAATGATAGATCATGTTTGTCTTCAGTTGTTGCATCGTTGCATGATAACTATGAGAACAGTTTGATGGTGGAGTCTATGCAGACAACGGTTGTGTTTGATGAATCATCAACGATGCGTTGGTGTTGCACTGTTTCCACTGTTGCATTGTTGCACATGAATGTTGCATTGGGTGAACGGTTGGTGTCTGTGCACAAAGTGTTGTTGTTGACGCATTGTTTTATTGTGGAACATGGGTCAACTGATGTTGTGATGTCTGATGCATTGTTGCATGGATTGGATGGAGATGTGACGTCTACACAGAAGGGTCAGTTATTTTATGATGATGTGTGCCGTTGGCATGTATATCTTGCATGTGCCATACGAACTTTTGTGCATGAAGTTGTGTGGGAATGCAATGCATTTGCATACGATAATACTGAAGGTTTTGTGTACGGATGTGCCTATGCTTCTGATTGTGACGTGAATGAGTGTTCCATGCATGTTGTGGTGAATTGTACCGCTGTTGAATCGGATCGTGTTACGGAAGATGATTTGAGTGATCCTGTTGATTGTTCAGTGGTTGATTCTGATCTAGCTGTGTGTGTTTCTTCACTTGTGAATTATGTTGAAGTTGTTGTGGGTTACGAAGAGTCTAAGGTGTGTGCGGGAGTTTGCTTGCAGGATGTGAATGCTGTGGACTCGCCGTTTGGTGAAGGATGTCGCCGACCCAGAGACAGAGTGAGACGACGATGGAACGTGAGCGCCTTCGTGGTTCTGTGGGTGACGTGGACCATCTTGGTGCTGTCTGCTGGTGGCACTTCTGTCGCTAGGTGCTGTGACAACGTGCTTGTGTTGTCACCGGAATGGAGCGAAGCGTTGGCTTTGTTGCTTCCTCTTCACTTCGTCGACCTGTGCTTTGGCTTTGCGCAGATGTGTTGCGAGTTCTGCAGTTTGTGGTTTTTCTGTAATAACACTATAATGACCGGCGATCGTGAACTCTGGCCTTGGACTTTCGACTTGAAGCAATGTCCCTTGAACATTCGACATCGGTCGAGTCGTTTAGTTTTGTATGCCGACGTTGTTTGTCGCTTTGCGTTTGGCGACTAGAGTTTGAAACCGAAGTTAACTTTATTTTTTCTGATTGTTTAATTTTTTTGGAATTTTAATTGAACTTTATGTAGTTAAGTCAAGAACTGAACTTTATTGTATTTTTGTGACGTTTAATGTCGGAAACACCGCAGATGTTTCCTCCTTTCGTGGTCGGGGGGTCTGTTGGGATTGGTTCCCCATCCCATCATCTCCTCTCCTTTCTCACGTACACGTATAGTTATAAGGATCGTTCATTAGTATAAATAGAAATGCTCGCGAGGCTAGGGGAAGACCAGTGTTAGTTAAGCTTAGTTAAGCTTCGTTTGGACACCTGTTGTGTGTTGCTCTTTGTGCCCATGGTGGCCTTATGGTTTGTGCTGGTTCTCGAATTTGAGTCTCCCAATATTGTGGATGACGACTGTATTAATTCTTAGTATAAGTGCGTTTCGTCGGGAATGTTGATGTATTGTGAGTATCATTCCAATTTATGTCAATTATACTTTAAGCTTTTCGATTGACTTTTTCATATATAATACTTACTCCTAGACAACTAGCTTACAATATATAAAACATACATACTACATACATACATACATACATACATGCATGCATACATACATACATACATACATACATACATACATACATACACACATACATACATACCTACATGCATACATACATATTTACATGCATACATACATACATACATACATACATACATACATACATACATACATACATACATACATACATACATACATACATATACATACATATATACATACATACATACATACATACATATACATACATATATACATACATACATACATACATGCATACATACATGCATACATACATACATACATACATACATACATACTTACATTCATAGACCTACATACATACATACATACAGACATACATACATGCATACATACATATTTACATACATACAATGTATGTATGTCATACATGCATACATATTTACACACATGCACACATACCAATATTTGATTACATGCATTGCGTTATATATTCAAGTAGTAGCATCAATAGCCGGGATCAGGTTACTCTGCTTTCGCTTGCTCTCTTCGACGTCAACTCTGCATTTGACTCTGTGGTCTTTCCTCGTCTTTCCACCTTCTTTAACTTGGAGGACCAGCTTCTGAGCTTCTTGAATTGCTAAGCTCTTTCCTTATCTATCTGACAGTTCAAATTGTGCAGTCAGGGCCGTCTTATGTTCATTGTAGGCCCTAGGCACTTTTGCATATTAATCTATTCGTAGGCCCCTAGGGCCTATCCAACTCAACTTTGTATTAATTCAAACTGCAATACATTTACATTATTTCTTAAGATTATGTTGAACCATGTTTTTTGATCATAGACAGACTTATAACTGAGATGGGAAAGCGGCTAGCAGCTTAAGCAACACTGCATGAAAGATTCAATTTTCTTCTTGACAAAACTTTATTAACTGAAGAAATAGTGCTTAGAGTAAAGGCATTAATTGAGATATATCCATGTGATCTAGAAGATGCATTAATTGACGAATTTCTTTTGTTTTCTCGAATATTTGCAGACAATAAAACTGTAGCTGAAATGATTAAGCTTAGGTCACATAATTATAGCCAACAAGCTGGTCTCCAGTTTTCCAAATGTCAATATTGCTTTTCGAATTTATCTTTCTATTTTTGGAACAAGTTGTGAAGGTGAACGTTCTTTTCGAAACTGAAAATTATCAAAAATTACCTTCAGTCAACGATGGGACAGGCACGATTATCCTCCCTTGCATTACTTTCAATTGAAAACGACTTAATGCGAGAAATGACATTTGAAGACGTTATAAGCGATTTCGCGAATGCAAAGAGTCGCAAAGTTAACATAATAATTATAGCTTAGCCAATGTTACTGTTTCATTAGCTAACTCTAGCCTTATAAAAGTTAGCTCGTTAAAACTAAATTTGCAAGTTTTCTTTTTCTGTTTGTTTTTTCGGTCATTGACCAATCACTGCATTTATTTTTAAATATATTTTTTCAGGATTTCGTAGGCCCCTGGTAAGTTCGTAGGCCCCTGGTAAGCTCGTAGGCCCTAGGCACAGTGCCTACTGTGCCTAATGGATAAGACGGCCCTGTGTGCAGTACGTGGCTCCTCCGCGTCTCCTTGGGTTTCTCCTCCTTGGGGGGGGGGGGTGTTCTCCAAGGTTATGTCTATCGACCTCTGAAATAACTTCTCCATACTGGCCTACTTATGTCTGCCATGCTGGCAGGTAACCAATTTCTGCACCGCTTATATTTTGTCTTAACGCACTCATCAACTTCTTCCAATCCACTGTGTCAAACACTTTTTCACAGACCACGTAGGTGATATGCCCTGGTTAGAATAAATATAATTTCATAACGTAGGGACTTTTAGTCAATGGAAGGTTTTAAGAACGGAGGGGTAATGTGGTGGTGTTTTGGCAACTTTATTTTCACGGCGCAGGTCAAAGTGTTCGGTTTTCAGGTTTTTTTTGCTTGAGAGTAGTCGACATTGTAGAACAGTAAGATTAGATTTGCTAAGATTGTAAGGTACGATAGAAGGTGAGATCATGGAAAATTTGCAAAGACAAATTATTGATTTCTGAGTTAATACACAAAAATTTCATTTGCAGGATTTATTACATAGTATTACGTCAGTTTTAAGGAGAGTTCTACGTTATTATTTCTTGAATTAATTTGTCCATAACGTTTATATAATAATTATCATTCGTAGATGTTCGTCAGATCGACTTGGCAACGGATCATCGCTTGTAATGACTCGCGGAAGCATTCAGTCATGACGTTGAGCTTCGTTTATCTGTCAAACGCAAAAGAGACCCTCTTAGCAACTGATCGAAAGTGTGATCGAAAGTGTAAATCATTGTAAATCATCGCAAGCAGTGTAAGCATAATTATGCAGCACTTCATTAATCAATCAATCAATCAATCAATCAATCAATTAGTGAATCAACCAGTCAATCAATCAATCGATCGATCAATCGATCTATCAATCAATCAATCAATCAATCAATCAATCAATCAATCAATCAATCATTGGTCTATAGTAGCCAACCGATGGTGCAAGAACAATAATTATTAACTGGCTGCGAAAGAATGTTTGCATGGAGTGACAAGAGTTTCTCTAGCTCTACAGAAATGTTTGGCATGTTCCATGCGTTTGTAACATATTCTGTGAAGATATCGTAGTTATGTAATGTAAGTAATAGAACAGAATACCTACTGATAGCTTCCACTGTTAGCTGTCAAAATGCAACGCAACGATGTCCAATGGAATAAGTTTTCAAATACAATATAATGTTGCACAATGCACAATACAATGCAAAACGATGCAAAGTTACTGATAGGAGAGGATACAGGGCCGATAATGTGTTGCAGTCTTTCACAGCGGATGATTTCTACAAACAACAGTTTCAGATGAAAACGCAATGCAATACAAAACAATACGATGCTATACCATACAGTACAGTCAATCGCCAAACAGTCTGTGATCCAGAACGAGTGGAAACTCAACTGCCTTGCTTTTGGCATGCCATTCTCTACCATGCCATACGATACCATACAATGTCTTACCATACAATACTTTAATATTCAATTCATGTGACTCAAAACCACACAATCCTAGAAGACTTTTACTTGCCAGAAGTCGGCTGTGTAGGTACAATTTCGATTTCGTATACCGATCTTGATGCGGCTCAGTGCAGGGAAAGTTGGGGCTTTAAAGTAGTTGACGTTTTCCTGACAAAGAAGGTTGTAAACATAATATTTAATGGCTCGACATCATTTACCGCCCCGACATCATGATACTTTCATGATCATCGCCCTTGTCGATGTCATCATAATCGTCGTAGTCCCACTCGTCGTCGTCGTCTCAGTTATCATTGTATACTCATAATCATCACTGTCGTCGTCGTCATCTTTTCTCCTTTATTCAAAGGTTTTGCCGTTTCTGTTAGGAATGATAAAAAGAATTTTGCTGTTTCTGTAAAGAATAAAAGTGCTTCAGGTACGACTAGAGGATTGCCTACGTCAGGTGTTCAGAGATATAATTCTCCTGCGTGTTGCACAAGGTGATTTTCTTTCAACTGCTTGTGGTATTAAGTGAAGTGTACCTGAATTAATTGCAAAGAGATTTCATAGTTTACCTGGATCGCTGGCGAAATAACAGTTTACCTGCATTGGGTATAAACTTAGAATACTGGCATCATAAATGTCGAGTCCGTAAAGAGGTTTTTGGGGCCATGTAGAAGAGCTTACTTGTTTCCGACATGCAGATATTTTCTATCCCTGTTTGGGGCTTGAAGACCGGTGTGTTTAACGCATGCATGTACTCGCATGGACTCTTTTGTTTTACCTGTTTCGGCTGTGAAGACAGAAGTTGCAGAGAAGTCTCGTCAATCGAATTGGTGATTCCGACGACATAGCAATCGATGCTTTGTTGAACGACCGGTGCATCCCGTGTTGCGTCTTTCATATCGGTTGGATTGCCATTCGTTATTATGATCGCCACTTTCAATGCGTCAGGTCTTGCGGGTTTTGCGCCATAGAAAACTCGATTATACATCACTGCAAGACCGTTTGCCGTATGCCTCCACTGGTTCTTGGAATACTGCAGGTAACGGATGGCTTCCATAAGCGAATCCTGGGACGAATATCTGGGAATACAGATAAGACATGAATGGATAAACAAAAAAGGATTCAATTCAAATTCATGAAATTTTCTAATCGCCGGAATACGATTCTGCAAAGTAAGTTGTTGGAATTAGTTCTAAAAAAATATTGGCCGACAACGAAAATGATTTTATCGGTGGTATTGATTAGAGAGACATTATTACGCGGAAAGCAACGACGACGACGATGACAATAATGATGATGATTATGAAAATAATAATCAAACGAGTAATAATTATAATAAATAATTATAATGAATAATAATTGTTACTATTATTTTAATAATTATAATAATAAGAATAATTACTATAAGAAACTTTCTCTTTAGGGACGAAGCCTGAGGATGAGGCCTGACAATTCTGGACTAGTTTTTAAACAGTATCTATAGTTAGCAGTGAATTAAGTCCGTGAGGGATCCTAAATACCTCGGGCCAATTAAAAAAATGATTAAATAATAATAGTGATAACAACTGTAAATTATTATTAAAACAATAATAATAACAACAATAATTAAAAAGAAGAAACGGTGACAATGATTTATTGTTAATTGCTTATTGAGTTGTAGGCTATGTCACTTCAACGTTCACATAACAGTAACGCACATTTTACAACAAAAGTTCAGCAAGAATTGTTATAAATTTAACATTAGTGCCGGTCAATGAGTCAGCCGACAAAGGTCTAAAAGACCCGCTGATGATGATGATGATGATGATGATGACGATGATGACGATGATAATGATGATGGTAATGATGATGAAGGTTTTTAAGCATGCATTGCATATTGCATATACTATTCATAGCAGTCCGGCTACATATCAAAAGTTGCGACGGTGCTAGATTCACTGAATATGATTTTGCAAATGGCGACTGTAGTAGTGATGCGACGAAGATAGTGTGCTTGATCCCTATAAGTGAAAGTCGTTTATTACAGTATCTACCTGTCGAGGTCCCATTGAACTGCGACCCCGCTACCGAAGGTGACAAGAGCCACACGGTCGGCGTTAGGTCCGATGTTCATAAACCGGACGTAGGTCTCGATGTACGTCGTGAGGGTTTGCCAATTGCCGCAAGTGTTGTCGACCGTTTTGTTGAAATAGGGATCACTCTCACAGATGCTTCTGGACATGTCGACGAGGAAGCAGAGGTCAATGTTGGGTTTGCATACTGAAAATCAAGGCGGGTTCAACAGTCATAACCTAACCTCCTCAAATGAATGCAACCTTGTGCAATAAAGTATTGGTTAAGTTCATAAGCGTGGCACATGTGCAATGTAATAAGGCACAAAGTAACCAGGACTGTACAGTGTACACGAGCGCATACGTGGATATACAGCGTGTACTTATCCCACAAAGAGCCCAGGTTTAAAAAGTTGTTATAAATCAAATTACGAGTAGACTACTGTAGCCTACAGCAGAAGATCTCGATTTTAGAAGACAAAATCATGAAATTAGATCGTTTTACGCGGCGGTGAACGTTTTCCAGGTGAAAAATACCTACGAAAGGCATGATGACTAAAAAAACGGTCATCAGAATTTTCGACGACTAAATACAACGTCGTGAGAACATTTTGCGGAGAAAAACCCGATTTTCCGGCCGCAGCGCGCACTCGCCTCAAAATTTACCACTATAGAGTCCTGAAAGCAACATAGCCGTAACTGCTGGATAAAGGCAACACTTTGCATCGCAACACCCTAAAGAACTGAAATATTATGGCGTTAATTTTCAGTTGTAGGCTATTTTGGTTTATATTACATGTAGCTTCTTGGATAGAAAATTTGCTGTCTGGTCAAGATTTTAAAGTTGTGGTAGGCTAATAGAGTCAATTCGCTGCACTGTTTTCATCTTTGGCCTAATGGATTGGACCAAGTGCGGCAACGTAGCCTATGAGGCTAGAATTTCGATTTATATATTTTCTTTTAGAAGTAGGCCCTAACTGTCAATGACATTTCTGGACATCATTCTTTCCAGAATGTTCTTGTTATCATTGTTAGGGTAGATAAATTGGCATGAGGTCGATGGGAAGATTGTATCGAATACTCCGTCGTTCCTGACACATCCATTGATGCACATGATTTGATTTGTTGACTATAATAATTGTCCTGAAGAGCACGTCATGTTACAAAATAGGCTACTGATAGACTCTGCCGTCAATTACATGAACCAATTGATTAAATGAGCCATATGCCTAAGTTTATCAAAAATGTGTATATATAATTCTACAAACTAATATATAAGGTGTATGCATACCTTTCTCAACGTTAAAACTTCTTCCTCCCACTAAAACAGCTGAGAGTAGAAGCAGAGGTACAACTCTTCGCAGGAACGCCATTGCTGCTGAAAGAGATATAAATATTTTGCATTGCATTGGAATACAGTGTGACAAAATGTAACAGCTTAATGCAATTCCGTAATATAGGCTGACAGACAGACCTTTATTACTTATATCCTATTTACGCCCAATTTACTACACAATTTTGAAAGCGCCTTAGCAGGGCATTGACAACTAGCGCTGAATGCAGCGTTGCAGCATCTAAGTAACGTAGGGTGGTCTTCCTCTCGTACGCTACTATTGGGCACAAATACCAAGCGTGTTTTAATCACGGCTAGAGCAGGGTGGGCACAACACTGCACAGTGCACAATCATCGTCGAAATGATTACGTCGTTAAATAAATGCTATAGGCCTAATGTAAAGTCTGCAAGTTGCACACCACATACCCAGAGGTCTGACCAAGAGGCGGAAAACTGCTACCGAGAAGATCGTTGTTTCCGTACGATTCATTGACTATTCCTGGTAGCAGCATCCCGAAATTATTGGTAGACCTACCTTACATTCGAACGCCCAGTTGTTGCGATGTTCTCTGGTATGAACTAAGATTTGCAAAGTTGGTCGAAAACTGTCTGAATGGTCTATGCACGAGAAAAACTACAATTATTGTCTCTGTTTCTTGAGGCGATTGTATTGACTAAACAACACTTATCCTTGCCGACTGTCTACGTTTTAAAGAATAAGTTGACCTAAAAAATTCCTCCTTCTAATACGCCTTACAAAAGTCGCATAGCACTAGCGATAACAATCTGCAATTGAAAGGAGCACAGCATAGAGCAATCCAGACCTCTGGGTTTTTTATGCCCTGGTGAGCTTAAAGCTTTCTGAGTTCGAGGCTCGGGAGAGTTCTAGGTTCTGAGTAGATTTGGGCTCTTTGGAGATCTAGGAGGCCAAAATATGGCGACGATTCACCCATGTCTGTACGTAGATTGTTAAGGTCATTTACTTCCCAACAAAAGATGCATCTCTTTCAACTTCGGTACCCACCATTATCTGACTTCTGGTGTCCATGACTTATTGATCTTGAACCGGATTCCTCAACGGACCATGTGCTTTGATGGCTGTTTATGGTCAGATGTCTCAACATTGTAAATGGAGTTGCCATACAATGTAACACACAATGCGAATATACCTCCACAAGCACTGCGAGTAGGCCGAATAGAGAACAATAGATTTGATTGTAAATTATTTGAGCATGAGATCCACGCTAGATAATAATTCGTCGTTTGGGCTTACGAAGCACATGCCCATGGCAACTCGCCACTTGTGATATGCAGCTATTAGAGCAGTAATCTTACTTAGACTGCAGTTCGCGCTTTAGGAATAACTAAAGAGGTTGAGACTCAGAAGCACAAGAAATACATACGCTATACTTACTTCCTACACGGCAGCACATCTAGCTTAGGATCGCTGCTCTGTTTCGGCAATGTCAGCTTATAGTGTTGGCCCAGACTGTTGCTCCACGGGTATTCAAGGCCATCGACTCCTCCGTTCTGCACAGAGTGGTGCTCTTGGTTCCATTCGCACCAACTTTGGCAATGCAGAATTTCAATTAAGCCTATTTTGTGGTGGGCCCAGTGGTCTGTTATGGGCTCCCACAGGAGCTACATCCGCATCCTGGGGCTCGCACTAAAGCATTTTTTTTTATTCAACTCACACGGTGTTTTTTTGCCGTGCTCGAGTCAGGAGCGTTTCTGAGTTGCCCTCTACAAGAAGCGCTGCAGAAGTTCTTGAATGAATGAATATCAGCGCATACATACTATGGTCTACGATTGTAATTTTGCAATTCTTTTTAGAACGCAGTCGATGAAAAGAGAAACTGCGCGCGGATGATTTCAAGTCGATTTAAAAATATAAACAGTTCAACTTACTACTAAACCGTGACTTGTTTTGCCTTGAAACCGTCCTGGAGAACGTCCAAATCTGTTAATTTCTATGCTAAACGAAACTTTTTATATAGCATTTCAGTTGCATATTTAAGGAAACCTGATCGTCATTGTTTTCATCATTGTTATTGTAAACAAAGTCCTTAAAATCTATGATTTATTGACGCCGCTGGCGCGCTTTGAAACTACCGCCGTATCCGATCATTCTTTGACAGCTAGTGATTGGCATTAACTGTCAAAGAATGATCGGATACGGCGGTAGTTTAAAAAGTGATTGTCATTAACAGGGGCAGGAGCAAAAGGGAGAGAATCAGGAACGAGAAGACAAGGGAGGAGCTGGGCGAAGAAGAAACGGTAGTGGACAAAATCATCCGATCATTCTTTGACAGCTAGTGATTGTCATTAACATTATTGTTTTCATCATTGTTATTGTAAAAGGGCCCTCAAAAATCATAGGATTCATTGACGCCGCTGGCGTGCTTTTAAACTACCGCTAAATCCGATCATTCTTTGACAGCTCGTGATTGTGATTAATAGCCTCTCTATCAGTCTATCTGCTCGATAGTACTAGATCTGGATCATAGACGTAAGGGACATTTCAGCAGTGGGGGGACAAAATTTTACTCCTGTCCGAAAAAATAAATCGACCGCAATAATATTGACTCGTGCACTTATAGGCCTATAAGCAGGGCTGTACTGGTAAATTTTGAGGTGAGGTCGACTTCTTTGGGTGCGAAATTTCTGACGAACCTTTTTTTGTTTAGTCTTTCGCTCTGAATTTCATGAAAAATACACCTAGATTTATATCCTTTGCCTCTTTCATGCATATACCCACACGCTCTTTGTAACCTGGCTTTCCGCGGTGAGTATACGATGCCGTTTTCCCCGGAGGTAGGGATGCGCCGTATACCCGCGTATACCCTTGATTACAGCCATGCCAATAAGCTTATACAAAGTCTTTGTACAAAAGCTCCGTTTCTGTTCTTGCGCCTACACCCGGTGTAGATGTTTCAAATTACCCCGGTATCAGATTATCCACATGCACACTATATTTGCATCATTCATCGCCTTTATTGCGCTAAGAAAATCTGAAGAAATGATCCCGCTTTTTGTTTTACTCTGAAGATTTTCATCCGTCTCCCCACTTCGTGGTTTGTTTTCAATATTTTCATCAGGGCAGGCCACGGGTCATTAGAATGCGCAGCGCATAGAGGGAACTGGCGCACGAGCTTAGGACCTCGTCGACGTGTTGAGAAACTCGCAAGTTGTCTTGAAGAATGACTCCTAAGATTTTCATGGATGTAACTCTCTCAACATTCGTTATCAGTTCAGGACAGTCAGCTATAGACCGCCGAGCTACCAACATCTCGCGTGACTTGTTCGGGTTTAGACGCAAGTTGCTTCTGGCTGCTCATTCAGCAATTATATGCGCCAACTCCTCCGGCATCGTAGACCTCATCGCTGAACCCACGAGAAGGTAAGTATCGTCAGCATACTTGACAATCTTGTTTTCAGTATGTGCTGGTCTGAGGTCTGAGGCTGTCACGACATAGGAGGAGGGTCCCACTCCCGACCCTGCCCACGCTTGGGTTGATTTAGGCATGTAGGGGAGAAACACGTCTGACGAGTCAGCTAAGTATTTTTACTAACTAGCAATTAATTAGTAATTAGTGGGTGATCTCACCAAAAGTGATATAACGTTTGTTCTGATTGGAATTTCTTGGTAAACTTTAGCTATTGTACGTAGATATAAATTACTTTTAAGCCCGTAAAACTTTATTTGAAAAATTCCTATTTTTGGCCAAGATACTGGCAAAAACCGTAAGAGGTTTTTTTTGGCCCACCCTGTATATATAATATATAATGCATATATAATATGCGCACACATTGCGGCGGTAAGTGTTCGTGTGTAAGTGACATGCATTTCACGAAAAACCTTTAGGGAAGACAACTTTCGCGAAAGTACAGATCAATAATTATTACGACTTAAAACATTTGACGTAATAAAGATAATTATACATTGAGATGCCAACTTTGAATGATTTAGTTGAATATTTCCGATTAATCATTTGTAGATTTCTTTTCCGTACTGTGTGCTTCGTATTTTTTAAATTCACATTATAAATTTAGACTATGTCTGTGTATCTGCAATGCACGCATTCAGCAAAGCACAGGTCTTAACATTGCGTATAGACTTGCAATTATTATGCTATTAATTCTATCACGACTGCTAATCTCTTGTCTCAAATGAACTCATTATTATAATTATGGCTTCTATCGGCTAACTGAATTTGTTTTATTGCCGTGTAACAGCTTGTGATTCAATTCCTTGAGATGATATGGGTTACGCTGGAGTGGTATAGGATGCATTAGGAGGATATGGGATACATTCGGCTGCTATTTAATACATTGGGAGTGATATGGGACACTTTGAAATAGCACGAGATTCCGAGGGATAATCTAGGATGAATTGGAATAATGTGGGTTGCATTTGGATTATACGGAGTCATTCGTAGACTGTAAACTTCCCGCTAGAGGTCGATGTATGTATGTATGTATGTATGCTCACTTGTTATAGCGCCCTTCGAGATAACTACTCAGAAGCTCTCCCGACTACAGCGCGGACTTTTGAATCGGAGTTTCACGCTGAAGCTCATGAACAATTGCGAATGAAAGACTTGCTCGAGGTCCCTACGAGGCGGCTCAGGGTGGATTTGAGCCTGCAGTCCTTCGGCTGCAAGGCAACGAACCACCCACTACACCACCGTGCCCGCATTTATACTATGATCAGATTAGTACCAGACTCAAGGTTTATGCCATGAACAGCAGGGTGTACAAAGCCCTGTTGCAAAGAAATGGTCAATTAACAAATATTGATTAAGGCAGCTATTCAATAGTTCAAGAAGATGCAGGTTCCTAAAGGTGTTGATAATTATGTTGATGAATCTGGTCTAAACTCTAAGGAGAGCATTTTTGTCCACGTCACACTTAGACTATAAATAAAACGACGGGATCGTCACCGTACAATATTATTCCTCGCTCGACTGGCAATGGCAAGGCGATCATCAATAGTTCAAATGGTTCAGAGTACATTACAATGACTTCTTTTGTTTCAGCAGAGCCGAAACACTTGAGATGCACATTTCACACGTCTTTAGTTAGACTGCCAGCCAAGGCCGTAGGTACGGGGTGTTTTGGGAGTTTGAACAACTTCCGAAATTAAATAATGTAAAAATGAAATAGTTCTTTTGCTTACACACGATATTATAAGAACCAAGGGAAGATTTAATTTTGAAGATCTTATTTCTATGTGAAATTTCACAGCAGATTAGATCATAAATTATTGATGATCTAATAATGATGATGATGTGGAAGCTGCTAAAGTTCTGAATAATAATTTCAGCTGGGTAAACGCCACCCCGATACCAAGTCCTGGCTACGGCCTTGCTGCCAGCTCAGCTTTGATCAGTGCACGGAAAGTAGGGGACACCATCGTTGAGAAGCTTGAAAAGAGAGGAAGAGTATTATTACTTATCTCTCCCAATATACCAAGACTTAGAAAATAATTCGCCAACAGTCAGTGGCGTAGGCAAGGGGGAGGTTTCGGGGGTTAAAACCCCCCCCATTGGCTCCGAAAAAAAGATTTTTTAAGGTTATTTTTCCATTTAAGTAAGAACAAATAGCAAAAAACAGGGTTTCCGGCCATAAAACCCCCCCCCCATGAAAAATTCCTGGCTACGCCACTGCCAACAGTGTCTAGTCATGACTGCCACAGGGCTCCAAATCTGCTTCAGTGAAAGCGTATTTGGTATAAGAAACACGATAGTTTGAAGCATCAATAAGTAATCATACAGTTGAAGGCTTGTTTGTGGCCTACCTCTCGCCAGAGGGATTATAAATTATTGTTCTAGCCTGGAGGGAAAGGAGAGAAAGTTAAAGATCTTGTTTTCAATAACAAAGATGGCACGAATGGTGTGCAACTTGTCGAGACATGCGATACATATGCCATATAAGCCGCTGAGTAGCAGTGAAATGAATAGACTTGTGAGTTCTTCACTGGCTGCCATCCTGTCCAAACAGTTGCCTTGCAGCTCGTCCTATTGCCGATATTGTTGTAAATATTGTCTGGAAACAACCCGCGTAGGCCTACAGCTGCTGGTTTAATCGACAACGCTCCGAAGAGAATTGCAGAATCACCATCGTAGAACATTGTATGTACCGGTACTGTATGAACGAATAATTGTGTATCTTGATACCTACTTTAGCCACGTTTAGTTATACGCGCGACCCGCAGCCTAATATGCAAGTACTGCAGTTGCGATAACTACAAATTCCAAAAAGTCGCATTCCGCGTTTCTTCAGCCGTGGTTCATTTTAATGCATGCACAGTTGCACATGTTCTCCTATACCAGCTAATAACGAAGAACGTGTGCAAATGCGCATGCATTAACCTTTATCATCCCAGATACTGAAATTGTCATTCTATCACTTCTGAATTTCGTTATTATACAGTTTACCACCTATATAGAGGCAATCAGTGCAGGAAATAATTTTTGTGCTGCAGTTCATATAGGAATTATGTATATGTTCCCAAAGTGAAACGTTGGGTCACTTTGACTATTATAAGCATAAGTAAAAATATAACTTTTTCCAAATGATGCAGATATGCAATTTTGCAAAAACTGTGAATCATAAAGGTTAACACTCTCCACCATCCCATCTTTTACCCACCCCCACCTAATACTCACCCTTCTAACTCGCCCCACCTTTCCACCCCATCCCCATAAAATGCTCAACAAATGAAATTTATGTAAAATAATGTTTCATTTTGTTTTCTTGTCCGTCCAACCGCATCGCTACCCTGACCGTGTCCCACAAAAACTCCTCAGTCCCACCACACGCCCCACCTTCCCTCAATTCGCCCCCAAACAGACCCACCTGTCTGGAGTAATTTTTTCTCGGTCAACCCTCCTCCACATTTCGAACGCAACCGGCCCACTTCAATCCCAAATCGAATCCCAAACCCCAGGTGAGGTGGATTCGAACCTCGAACCTTCCGGCTTCAAGGCAACGACGCCACCACTACACCACCGCGCCCCACAATGTATTGTATTGTTTAGAATATCCATTGTGCCAACTTCTTCTAAAAGCGCGGAGTCACTAGACAAGCAAACGTCCTTACTTATACTGCCAACTCAGCTATGTCGAGTACACTGAAAGATGAGAAGGAGAGGGAGAGGATTGGCCACCGGCTCTCATATGCCGAGGCTAAGAAAGTGAAGCCGCCATCGCTCCATAGTCAAAGCTATCTGATGACTAGCTTAAGAGACTGCTCTCATTCTTCTTCTTCTTCTTCGTCTTCCTCTTCTTCTTCTTTTTCTTCTTTGGTGAATTTTTTGGGCGGATGACAGTCGTCATAAGTTTTTTGACCGAATAAGTTGGTTTTTCTCTCCGGTCACCGTGTACTCACCTCAAAATTTACCAGTACAGCCCTGGATACCACGCGATGCTGATGTCGCTCTGCGTCAAATTACATTTGCGACCGCAAATTACATAGTAAATTTCAATACAATAGCTGTAGGCTATCTCTTGCCTACAAACGCCTTTCAAACCTCCTACCCTATACAAGTTATGTTCGTCAGTTATTCACTGCTTCGAACCGCCAAGATGTGTTTACTCGCTCGTCATCACATCTTTCTCTGACTTGGCCTCTAGTCGTGTCGTCTCTTAATTCTGCAACCGGTCCTCAGCACGTTCTGCACCAGCTCTTGACCACTAGTTTGCTCGTCGTTGTTGTCTCGCCGTTTAATTCATCCTCTCCGCTTGCACTGTCTTTCAAAGGCGGAGACTTGGTGTAGAAGTTGGGGGACGAACGAAACGGCCGAAGGACAATCGCAGAGGCGCGACATGTTGGGGGACGGCTCAGTCGCCGACCGACGACATTTTCCATTTTCGTTGACGACATTTTCTGACGACCATTTTTAGTCATTTGGTGGAAATTTTCTGAAGAACATACCTTTTCCCTGCCAAAATAGTTGATGACCTTTTTTCAGTCGTTTCGTCATTTGCCTGAAAAATGTTGCAACGTCAAAAATATAGGCCCTATTCGTCAAATGTGCATGTCCTAACACTTAACCACTGAAGGGGGACAAATGCATAGACAGTCCCTCCACCATAAGCATTGAATGCTCCCCTTCTGTCCCTTTATGACGTACGCCGTACGTCATGGATTTTGAGCCCGCGCTACCGGTATGCGGACGTTTCATCCCAGGACGTTTCATCCCCGGACGTTTCATCCAGTGGTTTCATCCCAGGACGTTTCATCCAGTGGTCGTTTCATCCCAGGACGGTTCATCCCCGGACGGTTCATCCCCGGAACGTTTCATCCTCGGCCGAAAATTTAAGGAATTAATGGACACTTAATCCTATACAATATGCAATCTAATAGATATATGATGTCAAAAATACTTGGAATAAAAATAGATATGATATGTGAACACATAAGCCTATAAAAAAAGCAATCAAATAGATATAAAAGAACACTTGAGCCTAAAAACATGGATAAATAGATATAAAGTCTGAAATACTAGGAGTAAAATAGATATCATATAAGAACCAGACGCTTCTATCCCTATGCATGGTGGGCGCAGCTTGCGCCCAGTGAAAAATAGGGGGAATCAGAAAAGAGCCAAAACTCATGTCAGTAGGGGGGGAAGCCAGCCATGTAGGACAGTGTTCAATCTATAAGCATCTCTAGGGAAGTTCCCCAGAAATTACTTCCCCCAGAGAAAATTTTGACAGAGTGGTAATAGGTTTTAACTATACTAGCCTATCTACATTTTTGCATCACATGAACTATTATAATATACCATAATCAAATTTACGATCATGTGATTATAATAAAATTATTTACTGCTTTAATAAATGGCAAATCACAATTATTGTAATGAATATGATTTTATATTAATAGGCTTACTTAAATGTACAAATACTATTTTTGTACAACTAAATAGCTTCTTTCCAGTGTTATATCTCAAATTTCAGACTTAAATTTCAAAATGTTGTGTTCCTGCTATAATTTTTACGGGCCATGGACCTAGGTTTACTCTCGTCAGCAATTATTCATTATCCTATAGTCCATCACCAGCAGAACTGAGTTGCTGAACTTGATAAATAGAGAAATTTTTGTAATTATAAGTAGGCTATATTTGTCGAAATCTCAAACCACTCTTTTATCAGCACTGAAGTGTTGGAGTAATTTTGTAGGGATGACATCGTAAAAAGCTAGTACCATTAGGTCTAAGCCTACAATGTAGAAGTATGGGCCCATTTATTACCGGTAAGTCCTAGACCTCTCTGTTCATCAATCCCTCCACTGAAATATAGAACTTTAAAAAAAAATATAACAGCTTAAAATGCTGAAATTGCAATGCGGAAATTGAAAAAATTCTTACGGGGAGTAGAGCATCCCTCCCCAAACCCTACCCATCTCAGAAACCTTCATTCACCAGAGGAATGGAATAGATAACATATTACCGAGAGGGAAGGCCGACCCAGGAAGAGGGGGGGGGAAGAAGATGGATTGAGCTCGCTGCTTAGGGGGGATAGATGCCCCTGATAAGAACACATTATAAAACATGCAATTAAATATCATAAAAGAACACATAATAAGCCTATAAAACATGGAATTAAATAGATAGACTCTTCACCTTGTATTACCCTGTCGACATGGGTGGAGTTTGGCTTCCGTTTTTGGGGGTGAGGCTAATGCCTTCTTGGGGGGCTAAGCCCGGGAAAAGATACCATTTTCATGGTAAAAAAGCTGAATCTGGACCTTCGTGGGGGGGGGGGTGTTTAGCCCTCCTTAGCCCCTGATAAACTCCGCCCATGCCTGCCCGACTAATGTGCAAATCATATTATTCTCTATTAACCGCCAGTGGATGAACCGTCCGGAGATGAACCGTCCACTGGATGAATCGTCCGGGGATGAACCGTCCACTGGATGAACCGTCCGGGGATTTACCGTCCGGGGATGAAACGTCCACTGGATGAATCGTCCGGGGTTTACCGTCCGGGGATGAAACGTCCACTGGATGAATCGTCCGGGGATAAAACGTCCACTGGATGAATCGTCCGGGGATGAAACGTCCACTGGATGAATCGTCCGGGGATGAAACGTCCACTGGATGAATCGTCTGGGATGAATCGTCCGGGGATGAATCGTCCGGGGATGAACCGTCCACTGGATGTATCGTCCGGGGATGAACCGTCCACTGGATGAACCGTCCGGGGATTTACCGTCCGGGGATGAACCGTCCACTGGATGTATCGTCCGGGGATGAACCGTCCACTGGATGAACCGTCCGGGGATTTACCGTCCGGGGATGAAACGTCCACTGGATGAATCGTCCGGGGATGAACCGTCCACTGGATGAATCGTCCGGGGATGAAACGTCCACTGGATGTCCGGGGATGAAACGTCCACTGGATGAATCGTCCGGGGATGAAACGTCCACTGGATGAATCGTCCGGGGATGAAACGTCCACTGGATGAATCGTCCGGGGATGAAACGTCCACTGGATGTCCGGGGATGAACCGTCCACTGGATGAATCGTCCGGGGATGAACCGTCCACTGGATGAACCGTCCGGGGATTAACCGTCCGGGGATGAAACGTCCACTGGATGAATCGTCTGGGATGAATCGTCCGGGGATGAATCGTCCGGGGATGAAACGTCCACTGGATGAATCGTCCGGGGATGAAACGTCCTAGAATCGCGCTACCTTATGACGTACGGCGTAGTGGTACAATAAATTCTTACTGCGTCGTGTTATGTTGCTAGGGCGTAGGGTGGGTGATAGGTAAGTGGGACAGGCCACTATAGTGGGACAGCTAAGCTAGTGAGGCTTACATGCTTATTATGTCCAATACATCCAAAATCTAAAAATACATAGTCTATGGCAATATACCTGACGTCATTAATATGTGCTTACACACGTCTTATTGAAGGTGTTTAAATGCCTTTGGTTGTGTGTAGCCTATAACATTCGATTTTCGAAAGTTAGTTAATTTGCGGTATTCATAATTTTGATAACATTAAGGCTAAGGCCCTTGTCGACACTAGCGCTAAATAATTCTATTGAATGCAAATTGTGTTGAAATATACTGACGAAATGAACTACCAGCAAGGTTTTTAATCACCAGATGTCAACATGGATTTACAAAGCCTGCTGGTGTATGGGTGTCACACTTTAGCGACAGCTGTGTTGTCAAAGTGGGACAGTGATCTGCTGCTAAATGGAATTTTAGATGATGATGATTTTTTGTGCTCTCTGTGCGCAACAACTTACCTTCTAGCCTTAGGTTATCATTGACTATCTTTTTGTATGTTAATAAGGCCTATAGGCCTTTAAGTTTTGATGCTCAAAGAGTTATCAGTGTTGGACCACTTTAGTAGCAATAGTGGACCACTTTACCGTTTTCCGAAGAAAATATAGATTGTCGTGCCCTCCTAAGCAGCATCAAGTTGTGGACCACTTTAATAACTATTTTGTCCCACTTTAGTAGCTCCTGGAATCAGACACAGTCTAAACTGTCTGTGTAGGCCCTATGCATTTAGTTTGGTCTGTTTTAATATATCGACTCCTCGACTGCACGTCATTCCCTTAAGTGTCCCACTTACCCATCACTCACCCACTTAGTGTTTGAGTTTTGACACCTACTGAATGTAAAAACAAGAGAGAACTTATTCTCGGCATATTATTCTCTGCATAAAATATTACTCTCTGCGTATTATTTTCTCAATTTTCTGCATATTATTCTATGCTGACAAAAAGTCTTGGTGCTGTCATATGTTTCCATTACATTACTTTACGTTACTTTGTATGGAATCGCAAATTTCGAATGCATGAGATGGTAAAGTATGCAACTCTTAGTTACCAACCTTAAGCCTCTTAGTTTACCAACGTAAGTGTAATTTCAGATGAGTCAGCACTTTGTGCAAGAGTGCGAGTTTGCTATAGCATTGCAAAGTCCTATAGGATGGAGAGTTCTCACATATAATAGTACCAATGCTTGAATGCAAGAAATTATAGTGCGCAAGTTTCTTAGATAGGCCTATAGGACTCATGCATTTTCATTTGGTGACATTTGTGCAATTTTTGCTGAGTTTTCAATTTTGCAAAAAGCATCCAATTGAGCGAATAAAATACCAACGTTGGATGGTTCAATGCTGCAAATTTTGCACCATTTTCTTTTAAGCCAAATGCACGACATTCCAATTGCACGCATTGTCACTTTAGCAGAATTCGCGCGCGTAACAGTTGCTATTATAAGTCCCATAAGATATTTCTCCAAGTAAAAGCATGATCATACTTAAGAATGCGGAGATGTCCGACTTGGTGGCAGGCGCACGTCTGATGCGGCGGTCATAACTGCTCCGGCGGCGGTGGTGGTGCTTTCGATCTAGATCCGATCCGTCTTTGACGCGAAGAAGTCAGTCTGGTGCGTGAAGTGTGGAGTATGAGATGAAGCAGCGCACGATCGTCTGTATTCCTCGCTTCCAAGATGGATCGGATCGGATTTCGTTGTGGGAGATTATTGATTAATAATCATTTGAACTGAATTAATGTCTTATTTGACGATCGGCGGTTGTTCTCTTGTCATCTGAAATGACAGGGTGCCAGCGCATTAGAAAACACAATGCAAATTAATGCAACAAAGCAGAATGTAATGCAGATGAATTCAATACATTATGCAAATTGCATGTCTCTGTGTCAGTTGCTTGTCAATCTTGTCAAGGTGCCTTCAGGTCAACGGAACTGTTTTCGTTGCTGAAAGATGCAGAAGTCTGAAGCAATGAAGCATGTCTTGAGATAATTGGAAATGCAGATCTGTATTACTAGCTTCAGAGACTGCTCTCGTTCTTCTTCTTCTTCAGTGAAAGCATTTTCGGTATCAATAGCGTAAAACGGTTGCTTGAAAGTACACAAACGTCTCCAGTCAATCACTGTCTTCATTCAAGGACCTTGTTTACAATAACAAAGATGACAATGATGGGTGGCAAGATATGTCACATGCCATTCAAAATCCTATATAAGCCGTTCAGTCCCGTAGAAAAAAAACGAGATTTGTGTGCTCTTCAGAGATCGCTCTCAAGGTATACCAGCTGTTTTGCAATCGGTTGTATTGCTATTATTGTAAATTGCTTTGAGAGCATACGTGTTCAGCTAGTGGTAGAATCGACGATACAGAGAGAATTACAGAGATTTAACAGCATAGACCATTGTTTGTAGGCCCTAAGTGCGTAAGTGCGTGCATATATAATTATGCTTGCTCATAGTATCTTTTAATAATTCACGACGGTCAGCCTAAATGAGAATACACGTACTCCTACAATAACTACATTTTATCTTACTTAATTGCCACCAACGAGAAGCTCCCGCATAGGCCGCAGACACTTGGCACTCAAACAACGAATTCCTACTGTAGCTGGTGAAAACAAATACCATGTTAACGACAATTTTGCATCAAATGTATGCTCTAAATTCTAAAAGATCCTGGGTATAATGCAGTTCGTCACTACAGGTTAATATTAAAAAGGCATTGGATACATTGCCTGAATGGCTTCTTGCTTTGTATGATTTGTATCGGTGCATTAATTGATACGTTACAATGCGGGATAATAGGTAAAATAAGATGTCCATTTGCTTTGTAGACAAAATGGTGAAACTCTCGCAGTTGCTTTTCTTTGTCCAAGCCTGCTTCCTGTCAATCATCGGAGTCACATCTTTGAGTGAAGGCAAGTCTTTCATTATCTTCTGACCATCCATTAAACAATGCGGTCCATTCAACAACGCGTTGCATCAATGCAACTATAATAGACCTAATGCAATGCAACTTACCGCAGCAATTACTGAACTTGCAAAATATTTCGCAACTGACATCATAACTTCATCAGCAACATTTTCAAGTCATCTTCAATCGCTTTATTTCGTATCTGTTTTAAATTGCTTCTGTGGTCATTAAAAGGCATCCAATATGTAACCAGTGAGCATGCGGTCTACAAACTGCTTGAATCCATCTTTACATGTATTATACGTATAAAGTAAACAAGCGTGTATTCTACATAAATAGGCTACATGCATAATTGCATATTCTGCATGGAATACTTTTAAAATATGCTATGCATGTGATGATATGACCGTCTTGCAGTAATACTAACACGCATAAAAGTAAGCTGCTGAGACGTACATTGTGTTTCGAAACATGTCTCACTCTCTGCTATAAATACTTTCGCAGATCTTGATTGCCAAACATCAGAGCTGTGTTTCGACTTTAATAGAATCTTTGAAGTGGTTTTTCAATACAGTTCAAATTAGGCGTTTTGATGCATGGTGAGATCCATTACAGTCAGCGTATTATCAATTCTTCTTGCTTCTCCTCTTCCTCTTGCTCCTCCTTCTCCTGCTCCCCCTCCTCCTTCTCCTCCTCTTCCTCCTCAACTTCTTCTACTTCTACTTCTTCTTCCTTTTCCTATTCCGTTTCTTCCTCCCGTCCCCCTCATCATCCTCCTTCTTATCATGGTCATCATCATCATCATCTTTTTCTACTTCTTCTTCTACTTCTTTCCCCTCTCATTCTTCTTCTTTTCCCTGTGTTCATTGTCTAATTTTTCGTCTACTTCGCATTCTGACTCAATTTCCTCTTAGATTCTACATCCTTGTTTCTGCTTTCTTTTCAATCTTCTAGGAAGGTTATTTTATAAATGCGCGCGTCGAATGAGGTTACTTTTCTTCTTCTTTTCAGTATGTACACGTGAGATGGATCTGGCGTTTGTCGTCGACCATTCGGGCAGCATATGCAACGACACAGAAGTCCCAACATGTGACAGCTGGGAGGCGCTAAAAGCTTTCATCGGTAGTCTCGTCAACGACATGGTCATTGGCGATAAAGGCGTCAGGGTCGCAGTGATCGATTATGGGAGCATTGCCAATATCAGATGGGACCTTACGACGTAAGAAATAGTTCCACCGGTTTTTATGACTCCGTGTCCAAATAAGTTCAGTAAACTATTATCTATCTGCAAGTTTGATAATAACCAATAATTATGCACTCTTAACGCCTTTTTCTGTCATCTTAATGAACCCATTTGCTCTTTACATTAGCCTAACGTGCAAAGTGGCAATCGCAATCGTAGTCATGATCTCCAAATTTCCAGAGCGCCACTCAAAAGCCAAGCGCAGAGCACCAGCTTATTCACGATCTCTGCATCAATAGTTCTTGATAACCGCTTGTAATGGCCCTGACACGGCATGCACAAACATAAGCTTACCGTCGAGCTGAACCACAAAACTTCTCATTAGCTGTTATAGGTCGTTCGAACTTCATCCTGCGTATTCTTCCCAAGCACATCTACATGTACTAACATAATATTTGTGGCAGTCCACACCGAAATCAGCATTAAGTCGAAAATTACACATCAGAGATATTAATTTTAGGAAAATAGTATTTTGTGATTTTTTTTGCAGAATTTAATAACAAAATTATTGGAAAAAATTATTTTTACATATTTTTCAAACACAATTAAGTTTTAGAGCTATTTTAATGTTCTTGAAATGCAAATTCGTTTGTTTTAATTAAGTGAATTGGTTAATTAAATAGTTTAATTGGATCACTTTTCCCCTAATATATTCGGTTGGAACAAAGCTAGAGCAATACTTTTTGTGTCATTTTAAAGCCTGGGACAATGCCCTTGAAATGATGTATCAAACTCAATATCTTGGAAAATCACCTTGATGCTGGTTTTCGTGTGTGTCGCCACATTTTATCTTTGCGTTGTGACAGACTGACAGTCTCTGTAAAAACCATTTACAATAACAGTGTAAAGTGTATTTATAAACCTCTGCAGTTATATTATAAAGGGCATAGCAGGTCAACTGCACTTCACTTCACTGTGATGGAAATAGTCAACTTAAAGTTGGCGTTGTGATTCGGATTGGGTCTCATCCTCAAACATATAGGCTAGACCAGCAGTTCCCAACCTGTAAATGTCGAAGCGGGAGCTAGTGGACGTGCAGTGCGCTCTTCTCTTCATCTTTCCGTCTCTACAATAGGAATAGCTCTAACTTTGTTCTGGAACACTCTTCTCCATCCGGTGAGTTCGTTGCAATATATTTTTTGCTGCATCTCATCCACGATCCTCCACATTATTCATTCGGCATCATTCGTCCTTTGTCTAACTTCTCATCCCATAGCCAGTCATCATTCACTCCATCTTCACAAGCCCAGCATGAATCTGTCAATCATACTCCTCCTGGTCACATTAAGGATCCCAACTGCTTACTTTATCCAGTTTCACCCCTCCAGCCTCTCACTGACCTACATACCGTTCTCACCCCGGCATCATAACCCCGCCCACTTTCTGACCGCAACACAACAGAATGGTTACATGGCCCACATTCCTCTTCCGTTTTTCTTAGCAATTGGCCGAAAAAGACAACCTCAGCACCAGATTCATAGTTTCTTCTTCATCTTAATTCTTCTTTCTGGCGACATACAAGTAAATCCAGGCCCAATTAATAGGTGCTCCGCCTCTCACTCTCGCCCGCCTACACCCTCTTCTGTTGCTACTACCACTCCTGCTGCTGTTGCTGCTGTTGCTGCTCCTCCTTCTCAGCCTAACTGTCCTTCTACTGCTGCTGCATCTACCGCTACCTCTCCTCCTCTTCCTCTTCCACCTCCTTCTCCTCCTCCTCCTCTTCCTCCTCCTCCTTCTCCTCCTACACAAGACAATGGCAAAAACAAATTTCTACTATGTTCTCTAAATATACGATCACTGCGTCATCCATCACACGCTGCTGAATTAAACGACTTGGCTCTTTCCACTCATCCTCCCGACCTATTTGCTTTAATCGAAACATGATTCAATCCAGGCACAACACATGCTCAGTATCAAGATTCTATTCCCTCTGGTTACCATCTGTACAATACCCATCGTCCCTCAAAATTGACAACCGACCGGAATACCACAGGTGGAGGGATTGCATTTCTAACCCGAGAGCCTTCCACTGTCCTTGACTCACCTGGCTACTGTTTCAAATCTTTTGAATGCGCCTCAATCACTCTCAAACTCCCGAACTCAATCCTAACCATCTTCAATGTCTACCGCCCTCCCTCCTCCTCATACTCTAAACCTAACTCTGTCTTCTTACAAGAATTTACCACCTTACTCTCCATTGCTGCCACAGCTCCTCGTGAATTCTTGATCACAGGGGATTTCAACATACATGTTGACAATCTATCTGACTCACATGCTTCTGACATCCTCACGCTCTTGTCATCTGCTAATCTGGTCCAACATATCAACTTTCCCACCCACTGTCACAACCACACACTTGACCTCATCATCACATCATCTCTCTCAAAGCTATCGCCAAGCATCTCTTTCTCTTTTGATACACCTTCTGACCATCACCCCATTTTCACACAATTTAACATACTGCCTACTCCACGTCCTGAGCCCGTCTCTTATTCTTTCTGCCGCATCAGCTCCATAAACATCGAAGCCTTCAAGCACGATCTTGCCTCTTCAGACCTCGTTCTAAATCTTCCATCCTCTCTCGATGACCTTCTGTCCTCCTACAACACCACTCTCTCCATGATCCTTGACAAACACACTCCTACTATTACCAAATATGCATGGTTCTCACTCTAAACCTTGGTATAACTCCTATAGGGTTGTCCAGAAAAACAAAAAGTTTCAGAAAACACCCATACTCAAGTTTTTCCCATGATTTTATTCATGTGTGGCCTACAGATATTTTTTTACAGATTTTTAAAATGTCATCCTAGGGCTCCTCATGGCCCCTGAACTTAGGGACCGATATTGATAGAAATCGCACTGTATATTCAATACGAACAACTGATAGCGAAGCAGATAGGACTCACAGTTGCACTATTAGACACCAAACTGATATAATTTTCATTACTCTTGACTAATCAGCAATAAAACAAGTTGAACTGTACTACCTCAGCAATATAAGGGGCCGTCCATAAATGACGTCACGCAATTTGGGACGATTTTTGACCCCGAACCCCCTCGTTACACGTCATCACAAAATTCATACGATATCCAGTAAGAAACTGCCACAAATAGTCACAGATGTGTGACCCGGCTCCTTCCTTGGGTGCGTGACGTCACTACGTCATTTATGGACGGTCCTCAATGAAGTACCAATACGCACCCGCCGCTGGCGTCGCATCATATGGCTCAAAACTCTTTTTTTCACATAATGTTAGTAATGCGTCTGTTGTGAATGCCTTGACACAAAGCCTATAATTTTATGCTTAAAGATATTGACTCTTCAACAGCACCCAGATTTATTCGTAGTGTCTTGCTTAATGTCCTCTTGTCAAAAGTTTAGTATTGCTTCATGTGCTCTTTGCCACCCTGCAAAGGCCATGGAGGGTCTTTGTTCAGGATCGGTCGTAATAATGGTTGCGAAGTATGATATAAGCTTCAGTCCACGCTCAGCTGTGTCGTTTGCTGATGCTCCAGCAAGATGATCTCCCGCTTTGTCCATGACATGATTGATTTTAGTGTAGTTGATGATGGCAGTTGCCAATACTGAAACTGACTTACTTGGAAACCACCGATGGTACCAAGCCCCAGAGCAAAAATACCCAGGATGGCTAGGGGTTTCAACCTTCCAGTCATTCCTACAGACCCATAGTAAGGTATGTTTTTCTCACACTAATTCCTAGTGGATCATAGACCAGCCCACCCCGTTATCTGTCCACAATTCTCACACTGGTGATACGTCACGGAAAAAATTGCTCCATTTGTACTTTTGAGCAAAAATCCCATGCATGATAGCAAGAATTAGCGAATCGATTGTTAGCAACACCACTGCATGCCTGAAACCATCTACAACTTTCGATAGGTCTTGCCTTCAAACAAGTTGCTCGCGATACAACCTTAACGAAACTTAACTGACCCAGAATCACACACCCTGTTCTGACTGCTGGATATCAGCAATGACTGGCTAGTTAAGCCAGCCAATCAATGGTCATGTGACCAAACATACATCTCAGCTGAGAAATTGTTTCGTGCTGTCAAAGTTGTAAAGGACACAGCTGAGCGTGGACTGAAGCTTATTATCAGACTTCGCAACCATTATTACGACCGCTCCTGAACAAAGATCCTCCATGGCCTTTACAGGAAGTCGAAGAACACATGAAGCAATACCAAACTTTTGACAAGAAGACATTAACCAAGGCACTACGAATAGCGTCCCGTAATCATAGTCTGGGTGCCGTTGCAGAGTCGACATCTTTAAGCATAATTTATAGGCTTTATGTCAAGGCATTCACAACAGTCGCATTACTAACATTATGTGAACCATATGATGCGACGCCAGCGGCGGGTGCGTATTGTTACCTCATTAGGGACCGTCCATAAATGACGTCACGCACCTTGGGGAGGGGCCGGGTCACACATCTGTGACTATTTGTGGCAGTTTCTTACTGGATATCGTATGAATTTTGTGACGGCGTGTAACGAGGGGTTCGGGGCCAAAAATCGTCCCAAATTGCATGACGTCATTTATGGACGGCCCCTTATATTGCTCAGATAGTACATTGCAACTTGTTTTATTGCTGATTAGTCAAGAGTAATGAAAATTATATCAGTTTGGTGTCTAATAGTGCAACTGTGAGTCCTATCTGCTTCGCTATCAGTTGTTCGTATTGAAAATACAGTGCGATTTCTACCAAAATTGGTCCCTAAGTTCAGGGGCCATGAGGAGCCCTAGGATGACATTTTAAAAATCTGTAAAAAATATCTGTAGGCCACACATGAATAAAATCATGGGAAAAACTTGAGTATGGGTGTTTTCTGAAACTTTTTGTTTTTCTGAACAACCCTAAACTCCTATCTCCAGGCCTTCAAATCTTTCCGTCGACGCCTTGAGCGTGCTTACAAATGAACCTATGACCCTCATCTCCTCTCTGCTCTAAAAGCTGCTACCAACAAATACCATCACCTTCTGGCAATGGCCAAGAAGAGGTTTTACTCCACACTAGTTCACTTCCGATCCTGTAACCCTCGTCTGCTCTGGAAAACCGTAAACCAACTTCTACATCGGAACTCCTCTAGCCCACTTCCAAACTCTATAGCATCTTCTTCAATCGCTGACTCATTTTGTTCATTCTTCTCGGGCAAAGCAACTACTATTCGTCTCTCTCTGCAATCACTCCTCTCAAAATCAACCATCGATTCACCTGCAGATACACCCTCCTCCACTCACGACCTTCCGTCTTCCCCACCTCAATCATCACTATCTGCCTCTAACCCAACATCAGAGTCTGAAGTGTTCAATTTATTACAATCTCTCCCAAATAAGCAGAGCGAACTTGACCCTATACCTACCTCCCTACTGAAAGAGTGCGCATCTATCATTGTCCCCATCATCACAAAAATAATCAACCTCTCCGTATCCACTGGCAACTTTCCACTCCTCTTCAAACATTCTTTGGTAACTCCACTCCTCAAAAAACCATCGCTTGATAAGGAGATCCTCTCAAATTACCGACCTGTTTCTAACCTGTCATTCATCTCTAAACTTACAGAACGTGTTGCACTCTCTCGGATCAATGACTAATTGGCTTCTGATTCACTCCTTAACCCAAACCAGTCAGGTTTTACTAAGAAGCACTCAACCGAAACACTTCTCACTTCCCTCTATAATAAACTTGTCTCTGCCATATCTCATCAGCAAGTCTCCTGCCTTTGGGGCCGTCCATAAAGTACGTCACGCTATTTTTGACCATTTTAAACCCCCCTCTCTCCTGTCACAAACTGTCACAAATCTCGGACCCCCTAAAGTACGTCACACTTTAAAAAAATTTTTTTTGACCTAACCCTCTAAGCCCTACTAAGGGTACTATCCCTAATCCCTCTGATAGTGACGTGTGTCCCTAAACGCTTTGATAGTGACGGGAAATCAACTTTTATCCCGGGTTTTAGACACGCTGGCCGGGCCGGGTCGGATTTTAGGTACTAAGAACCGCTAGTGGATATTAAAGTAAAAAAGCGTGGTGTAATTTTGTGTTAATATACGATGGCAAATGAAAGTGGGTATTTATTAGATAATACAATGGCTTGGTATCAAATATTTTAAAGAATGATGTAATATAATTGTTTATAAGTTCATGATAATAATGATTAAATTATATAAATATTACCTCTGAATCCTCAAACTTT
The DNA here is from genome assembly GCA_949752735.1 of Lumbricus terrestris. NCBI lineage: Eukaryota > Metazoa > Annelida > Clitellata > Crassiclitellata > Lumbricidae > Lumbricus > Lumbricus terrestris. The sequence goes on along the minus strand of OX457041.1, from coordinate 5,911,906 downwards.
TGTATTATAATAATTATTATTATATGTAAAAATTAAATTCCGAATTTGTCGCTCAGTGACATAATTATGCGGCGGACAACATAGAAATAATAATACTTCCGGCATGACGAAAGCAAGGCTATACATAAACAAGGCTTCGCAACAGCATATTACTAGCGCTCCTAGCGAGAGGAATCGTGAACAACACATTCAGCAGATACGCATTTCTGGCTATTTTGACATAAAACTAATTCAAATGTTTCAAAAAATTTCTGAAAATTATTTTTAACGCTATTAAATTCTACTAAAAAAATTAAAAATAAATTAGAAATAAATTTTTTTTTTAAATGTGTGACGTCACACATGGCCTGACCCCCTCCCTCTGTCACAAACTGTCACACTTCTTACACCCCTTCCCCCCTGGAGCTTGACGTAATTTATGGACGGCCTCTTTGCCTCCTTGATGTTTCTGCAGCTTTGACACTATTGACCACAGCATACTGCTCCAAAGACTGTCTTCCTGGTTTGGCTTTACCGACACTGCTCTCCTTTGGATTCAGTCTTATCTCTCATCACGCTCTTTCTCAGTCAAAATACTTGAAACGTCATCTCAATCATGCCCTCTCACTTGTGGTGTTCCGCAAGGTTCTGTCCTCGGGCCCCGCTTGTTCATCCTATCCTGATTCTTCCTCCACTCCTCACATTCCTCGCCATTTCAACTCTAAACATCACCCACCTTAGCCGTCCATCTATCTGCCTGCCGGACTCTCCGGACTTGACCCGCTGCCTATCGATTTTGTTTTTATTGAGCGCCTGTGAATAAGCTGGTTCCCGCGACTTGGCTTTTGTGGGCGCTGTAGAAGTCTCGAAATTACGATTATGATTACGAACCCGTGGCCCGCGCGGTCAAAAGTGGCCTACAAAAATGGCCCGCAGCATCTAAATGAATTAAGAAAAATATATCTAAAAGTTGACAAAATTGACAAAATTGACATGATGGACTACATAATGCTTTTCTTTTGCAAATTATTTTATTTGGACGTTAATAAATCTTTAAAAAAAATCTATTTTGATTCAACAAATGATTATCACAATTTTATACGCCTTTAGTTAAGTAAAATTAATTTTAGTCCTTGAACTAAAAAAAGTGGCCCTCGTGTCCTCCAACATGGAAAAAGTGGCCATACAGTCAAAAAAGTTTTGAACCACTCAGTTAGGCTAGAATTTTAAGCAAATAAAACGTGAAATCGATGGTCACTTCAAGTGAAATTGTGTCGGCGTCATAAAAGTAAGATTGTGAATCAAGACATTGTTAAGGCAACAGAAGCCAGTTGGGAGCCAGCGGCCTCGACAGATAATTAATCATATAAATTTAAGAAGGTTGCGGAAAGGGATTTGGGAGAAAAATCCAGCAGGTCGAAAAATTAAATGTAAAGAAGATACTGATTTAAATTCCACAGCATTTCTGACAGGTCAATAAGTAGATCACGAGTTAACAGGCCGGTCAAGTGACCAACAGCAACTAATGGTTATGCAGTCATTGCTAGAAGCTAAACAAACTTAAACAGATTAGTCTTGGACTGAATTTCTTAGAGCTGTGAATTCGGCAGACACTTGACATTGAGCTTATGAGCATAGATTCCACCCATTGGAATTGACTTTTTTTTACCATGCGCACAATCCGTCTGGCTAGGATCAACAGTTTACTTACATACGCTAACATTGTGGTGCGCGGTGGTGTAGTGGGTATGTTCGTTGCCATGCAGCCGGAGCGTCGCAGGTTCGAATCCACCTCAAGTCGCCTTGTAGGGACCATGGGCAAGTCCTCCACTCGCAATTGCTCAGCGAGCGGAGAATTTCGGCGTGAAGCTCCGATTCAGTGTCCGCGCTGTGTTCTGGTGCGCTTCTAAGTAGTATTCTTGACTTGTTATATTCTATTACTTAAACCCTTCAAAAACTCAATATATCTGGCTTGGAACTCGTCAACAGCTGGCTAAACTAGATCTAGGGTCTCTAGCCTCTGAATTCCCCACCGTTGTCTTTTCCAACTCAGTGCGCAATCTGGGTATTATCCTGGACCAGGAGCTGTCTTTTGTTGATCATCTTAAGGCCTTGACTCGTTCTTGCTACTACCATTTGCGTCAGTTGTGAGTCGTGTCTCGCTCTCTGTCTTCCTCTTCCGCTTCCACCTTGGTTCATGCCTTTATTGCTAATCGATTGGATTACTGCTCTTCTCTCTACTTTGACCTTCCTCAGGTTCGTCTGCGTTGTTTGGAGGGGGTCCTGCGGGCGGCTGCTCGCCTAGTGGGTGGTGTCCCTAAGTTTGGCCACGTCTCTGATTACATTCGTGATGCCCTACATTGACTTCCAGTTCAGTCACGCATCCACTTCAGGGTTGGTTCTTTTGCTTGGCGCTGTGTCTTGGGCACAGCACCACCTTATCTCTGTGAGTTATTCACTTTGACCTCTACTACTGTAGGTCGCCGATCTCTGCGCTCGGCCTCTAGAGGTGACTTTATGGTTCCTTACGCCCGCACTGCCACTAGGCAGAGCAGGGCATTTTCGGTCACTGGCCCTTCCGTTTGGAATGACCTTCCCTCTAACCTGCGTTCCCACCCTCGGAACACGTCGGGCTCATTCTATGGATTGCTTAAGACTTTTCTTTTTGACCGGGCTTGGGTCGGGAGCGCCTCTGAGTAGAGTCCCTGAAGGGGCGCTATATAAATTGCATAGATAGATAGATAGATAGATAGATAGATAGATAGATAGATAGATAGATAGATAGATAGATAGATAGATAGATAGATAGATAGATAGATAGATAGATAGATAGATAGATAGATAGATAGATTACAAGTGCACATAAAAAAACTAAGTTTGTGAAGATCCATTGGTGCGTAACATGCATGGTGTATGTCCGGGTGTATGTCTTATTCATGCAGCTACAACGACAAATCAGAATTGTTGAAAGCCATCCCCACCTTACCGTACACCGGTGGTAACACGAACACAATAGCCGCCCTCGGCAATTTATCGTACGTCTTCAGCGCAGCACGAGGAGATCGTAAAGAGGTTAAAAACGTGGCCATCCTCATCACCGATGGAAGGCCAAAGGCAGATGGTGTTCCGTACCCATTGGATCAAATCCGTTCTGCTGTCAGGAAGGTCACTTATCAGGACATCTGGCTAATTTCTGTTGGAGTTACGACAGATATTGACATGGAAACACTGAAGGAGCTGTCGTCTTCACCACACAAGGTCTGCATATTTATATGGGCCTATAATAGTCAGGCTGTGTGTGTGTGTGTGTGTGCGCGCGTGTGTGTGTGTGTGTGTGTGTGTGTGTGTGTGTGTGTGTGTGTGTGTCCTGGAATAAGACCATCGTCGTAAGAGATTATCTGGTTTCCTGTTTCTGTACATTGACTAAATGTGGATTCCGTGTTGCTTGATAGACTAGTTATAATTATATCAGTCTCCATCCAGTTTAATTTTCATTAACGTTCTTTTCACCAGATTAACAAGACTGTTTTCTTCGTTGACAACTACAAAAACCTCGGAAGTGTGCTGAAACAACTGGAAACCCAGACCTGCAAAACTGATGGAGATGACCGAGAGGAGAAAATCGATGGTCAGTTCCTTCGCTATATTTTTCAATTATTTATGCAGCGCCTCTTGAGGAATGACTATTCGCCCTCTTTGTGTTTGATCAGAAGTCACATTATGTTTATCTTATCTTATCTTATCTGACAATTTATAAAGTGCTTCTCGCAGCAAGAGCCTTTCAGAATCGCTCCCAGTAAGCTTATCTGTAAAGTACTCGAGAAATGTAATTTCTTTCGTATTTAATTGGTAGCAGTGGCGTAGCTACCATGTGTGCAGTGTGTTGCAAAGCACACGCACCCACGACCTCCAGGGGCCACACAGATTGCTGAACTAATTATATCCTACATGTAATTAGTGATTCACAATATTTTGTAACAGTATATGACGTAGTTTTTGTGAAGAAACGTCACAACGTGCATTAGGTTACTCCGTTACGGTACTCCGTTACGGTACTAACTTTACTAACTTCAGTCAACCGCGGTGCTGTTGGCAGGCAGGCTAAACTGAGTTTGAACTCCTTTTAAATTATGTTTTTGTTTCGAGTCATGACTGTCAAATTGCAAAATGACAATAGTGTGTGTGTGAACGATAATAAAGAATGGGTCCAATACACCCCTTGTTTAATGACGTAACGGCTCATTTGCATAATGGCCTGCGCCATATTGGTTCGCAGGCAATGCTTGTTGACATTGGATACGTATGCGAATGGCGCTTATTATAAAAATGATTTTCTGTGTTTTTACTGTTTTATCTGCGGCAAACTTACTGACAGAGATAAAGGTTCAATTAGAGAAGTCCAAAGTACACGAGCTTCAATGTCGAGGTTAACGTGAGAAGAGCATCGGCGGCTAAAAACTACAGCCAGAGACATGCAATCTATCGCAAGCAAAATAGGCCTAATGTAACAAATGCCGTGTCAGTCCAATTATACGATCTAACCTAAAATCTACAAAAAGAGTAGGCCTAGTTAATAATTTTGTAGATAAATTGCCAGAAGACAAGTAGCCTAAATTTAGGATTAGAATTGACGTCAAGAAGGGATTTTTAAAAAATAAATGTAAGTTCCAGTAGCTTGGGCCTACGTATACCAGAGTAAGCAGACTTATGAGCCCAGCACGAGCGATGTTGAAAGTTAACCTACAAAATTATAAGCGACATCGTGCATGCAGATTACAAAATTTAATGTCAATTTTATGAAATTATTAGGTCGGCTGCCGGACAGCAGAACTTAGCCCAAACGATTTACTTCTGCTGAGCTTTAAGCAGTTCCAGAACACTGGTCACAAAGTCGTAGAAAATAGCACATGTCATGTCAAAATTGATGCTTAAGCCTATTGACAGTTCCGCTTTTACAAGGTCGATGCTCAGCTAGGTTTAATTGCGATTGCTAGACAACAGGTCGTCCATAATGCTGAATGCTCTCTCGCAAAAAGCATTAAAACGGAATGAGAGAATATAGGCCTACGAAGGACAAAATATGCTATACTGAGTATCAGAGGTTTGAAAAGTTTTGAAGACTTCAAACCAGCGCTGTCCAACATTTGATGTTCAGCCAACAACGTCAAATTCATCGAACAGTCTATTAAGTTTAGTGTGCAAAATAAGAACAATTTATATTGTGGAATGTGGGTCTTAACAGCAAATTCCGGAACAATTTGGGATCAGTCCGGGACACGGGACGCACAGGGCCAATTCCGGGACTGTCCCAGCGAATCCGGGACGGTTGGCAGCCCTATGTAGGCTACGTTGGAAGAAGCCCAGCCATTTACAGTCCGTGAAGCAGCAAAAAGCATAGACCTAGGCCTACTTGTAAATTATAGCAGATTTGGGCTCCGGCCGAAATTCGCTTCAGGGATTCGGGTCGATCCAGGCTGGATGGTGTTTAAACCGCTATATCTATTAAGGTATAGGCCTATGGGTAGATCAATATAATATAGGCCTATGACGATAACTTTATTCCATCAACTAACAATTCACCGTGTAACGGCGTGTAGCCTACGTTGACAACAGTTCACAGCTGTACACCAATATGGCCGACCACATAGGCCACGCCCTTTTACAAAAAGTCTATACAGTTATTTACTTCTCCATTTCCATTTCTATAGCGCCCCTTCAAGCTTGCTACTCAGAGGTGCTCCCAACTACAGAGCGGACACTGCATAGAAGTTTCACCCCGAAGCGCTCGACCAATTGCGAGTGAAGGACTTGCTCAAGGTCCCTACGCGGCAGCTTGAGGGTGGATTCGAAATTGCAACCCTTCGGCTGCAAGGCAACGAACCACTCAGAGGTTTCTATCCTCCATAAGCAGCCGGGCTCAATCCATCTTCTTCCTCCATCTTCCTGGGTCGGCCTTCCCTCTCGGCAATGTGCTATCTAGTCCATTCCTCTGGTGAATGAAAGTTTCTGAGATGGGGGGGGCTTGGGGGAGGGATGCTCTCCTCTACGTGAGATTTTTTCAATTTCTGCATTGCAATTTCAGCATTTTAAGATGTCAGTTTTACAACTACTGTATTTCAGTGCAGGGATTGCTGAAAAAGAGGTCTAGGGCTTAATAATTAGAACTACAATAATATTTTTGAAGTTTCCACATTGTAGGCACTATAATATAGCTGTTTACGATGTCATCCTAACAAAATTACTTTAACTCTTCAGTGCTGATAAAAGAGTGGTTTGAGATTTCGATAAATATAGCCTACTTACAATTACGATAATTTCTTTATTTATCAAGTTTAGTAATTCAGTTCTGCTGGTGATGGACTACACGATAATGAATAATTGCTGACGAGAGTAGAGTTAGGCCCATCAAAAATGATTGCACCTTATAGCCTTTTTATTGTAATTCAATCAGCTTAGGGCCTATCTCCATTGCCCAAGACGGTCCTGAATTGCTGACCAAGATACAATTAGCCGGAATTGTTAAAAAAAGGTAGGCCTACACAAACCAGGCAGGAACTACCAAACTGCCAAAATTGGATTGCCATGCATTGTGCTTAGCGACTCTGATCAGCGTGCACTGCGAGAGGCGTTACATAAACTTATGGATAGAGTACAATGAAGTACAATGAAAATGCAATGTAGACCTTCGTAATAATGTTGTTTTACTAAGTGTTCAAGGAACACAACATTTTGAAATTTGAGGAGGAAATTTGAAATATAACACTGGAAAAAGCATAATCATATTAATCATATTCATTATAATAATTATGATTGTGTCATTCATTCAAATAGTAAAATAATATTATTATAATCACATAATCGTAAATTTGATTAACAGTTCATTGATGCAAGAATGTAGATAGTAGGCCTATAGCAAAAAACTATTACCATTCTATCAAAATTTTCTGTGGAGGAAGACATTTCTGAAGAACTTCTCTGAAGATGCCAAATTGCCTATAGATTCAACACTGTCCTCCATGGCCGGTTTCCCCCCTACCGACGTGAGTTTTGGGTCTTTTCTGATTCCCCCTATTTTTCAGTGGGCTCAAACTGCGCCCACCATGTATAGTGATAGAAACCCCTGCTATCTGCGTGACTTTTTATGGAGTCGAGAGGTTTTCTAATACTCCGTTTCCCCCCCCCCCAATTCTTCAGCTAACGAGTCCACACACTAGCAAGGGTTAGTGGCGATCACCGACGGATAGTATAGGCCAAAACCTAGATAGGACACTTCAACGTAGGGGAGACCTGGGATGAATGTAACACATTTCGAATTTTACATGTTTTTTGGTATAGGCCTATTTGTAATAAATATAATTGTAATATTCTTGCATCAAACGATAGCCTAACATCTTAGCTATATAATGGCAAAGAATCAGATGGCTTGCGCATCAAATACAGCTAACACCATCAAATAAGTGGTCTCCTCTGGGTGTTACATTCGACCCCAGTATCGGGGAATGTAACACTATCCGGGGTAAGATGTAACACTATTTGGGATAGTAAGAAATTGAATACTTTTGGATATTGTGGCAATGTTCGAGTGAGGCCAGAGCTAGCCTATAGCCTACTGTCGCGATTAGTGTATGTTTTTGGCCCTTGTAGGTGCGTCTTGGTTAGCTATGTCGCAAACATGCAGGCCTAACCCTGGACGATCTGCATCAGTGCATGCTTTATGTTCCCAATAGCCACATGCAGTGCACCTAAACCACCATTCTTCGCCTCTACCAAATCCTGCACACGTACATCTGGTACAGCTTGGGAGGCAAAGTCTTCCGCAGATTTCCTGGTTGATTTATAAATTTCCCTGGCTTCAGTGGCATTCATATCAGGAAGGACTCTGTACTGCAATAATTAAAAAAACTACAATTTTTTATTATTCATAAATCTACAATCATAGGCTTACCAATAAGGTATAGGCTGTCTTATCTAGTATTATAAGGTGAAATCCGGCTTAAAGATCCATTGTGGCTTCTTTAGTAACATACATTGGGCAGGTTATAACATGTTACATCCAACCCCGCCTGATGTGTTACATCCATCCCCGTTATCACATGCGACTAGTTTTTATTTAATATCTTTGGAAAACACCAACTTTTGCTTATACCGCTTACACAAACGTTGCATGAATGAAAACTCTTCTACATATGGCAATCAGCGAAAATGTCAAACGTGAATACCGCGAGCCATGAGAAAAATAGTGAAAAAGCATGAAACTCACTTTTTGGCCAAATTTTTTTGTTTGATTTATAAAAAAATTATTCTCAATAATTCAGCGCCGAAATTTTGCACACGTTAGTTTTTCGACTGTATCTACGTTTTGATCGGTATACGCTGGTCCCCCTCCCTTCAGTTTTGGCGCAGTGATGCTCGTTACATTCAACCCGTGTTACATTCGACCCCGGCTCATTGGGAATTTTGTATGCGAATAAACCGGAGAGAAAGTTCAGTGAGTGTCTCGCACACATAGGTGTTCGAACTTAAAATCAAAATATTTATCTCACTGTTTTTCCAAACAAATTGAGTAGCAGTAGCGCAGCCACAGTCTACAACAGTGCTGTCCAACGTGCGGCCCGCGGAAGGATTTCAAGTGGCCTGCCGAGCTCACTCAATTTTGTGAACTTTTTGCCAAATGGAGTTATGGACAAAGTCAGTGGTCGACTGTTACGTTTATTCTTAATAAAAAATAATGTACAGTCGGAGTTTGGACAGCTACCAGGAAGGCAAACCGACAACTAATGTCCTCTTTCTACACCACTGGGGTAGGTTCCCGTATAGTGTCTCCATGAGGCGGAAACAGGACGTCTGGTTTTATTCCTCTACTTCGCGAACCATTACAAACCGTTCACTTGAATCACTTACAGTCATTCCGTCCAGAGTTCAATGCATGTCCAGGGCTGAAAGTGAGCCGGTTTTCGAGACCCGCTGTTGCCGCGTCTCAGGCGGGTCACTTGTTTTATACCAAAAATCAGACTAAAAAAGGTCCAATTTTTTGGCAGAGAAAAAAATGACTTTTCATCGACATTTCGGGCGGATGACTAAAAAAAGGTCGTCATAATGTTTGGCCGGCAAAAGATGGAAATTGCGACACTCAGCCAAAAATCTCGTGAAAGTTCCAGGGCCGGTGTCGCGAAATAGAGTATCCCCATATTAATTGTATCCCCCAAATTAAAAAAAGGTCGAAAAACCCCATCCGCCTGTATTTTTTTGCAAATTAATTTTCATCTGCTTTGTTTTGAACAATGACACTAACAGGTATGTTTATTCCTACTAGATAATTTGTTTTGCTCTGTTTTTAGAGCACTTGAAACATTTAAAACACTTAAGAACACTCAGAGCCACTAAATAAATTCGAGTTGCCTTTATCTGAGCATTGCTTAGGACACTTAAAACAATTAAAGTCACTTTAAATTTTGATTACAGCATAAAAAATTATTATGCGCATTTTTCAAAAATTGGGATAGAATGGTTTATCCCCCCCGGATAGTATAGACCAACCGGGGGAAAGATTAATCCATCCCCCCGGATAGCTTTCAGGGGGGATACTCCGTTTCATGACACCGGCAACTTTTCCCAACCACTTTCAGCCCTGACCATGTCTGTAAGTGGATGCGACCGGGTCCCTCGAGAGATAGTCCAGTTCTAGTCCTGAGGGTTGGAAGTAAACATTCGATGGACCTAAGGGACCCAGGGCGGACAAAAGACGATGTCTTGGGATCTTTCTCGACCGACGATTAGAACTGATCTTTAGGTCGAAGACTCTCACTTCGACGTCTTCGACGAGCAGCAGACTGGAAATCCGGTTCAGCTATAAAGTGGAGCTGAGCAAGAAAGTGTGGCTGGGTCACCCTATCTTTTTTGGCTGAACCGCTTCAGGGCATGGATAATAATTATGGCATATATATATATATATATATATATATATATATATATATATATATATATATATATATATATGCTATAGTGTAATATTCTCATACATTTTGCATTAGAGTTATTCTATAATTAATGCCAATACATCTCATAATATAATTATCGCTAAATTTTTAACTATTGCTTTTGAAATTACTGTTGCGGCCCTCGGCTTTACGATTATATCATCTGCGGCCCGCGGTACCAAAAAGGTTGGACAGCACTGGTCTACAACATGGAAGGGATCTGCTGAAACACAGATTGAGGGAAATACGAACGTGGAAGCCGCGATTGCTAGAAGCAATAAGCCCTCTAACGATGATTATTTTATGCGATAAGGGTACCACGGTGGAACGCCCGACGCAATTGTTTTTGCTCGTTATGTCGATTGCAGCACATTCTAAGCTCCCGAATTTCACCTAATTTTCTCTACTGAGATCATGCCTTTTGAATATGGGACCTAGGGTCTACTCGTGATTGGAATGCCGCTAATCCGTCGGAATAGCCTAAATAGTATTAGAAGTGAATTGTCAAACTCAGCATTAGACCTGCGGAAGTCACCCAGGTCCCAGGAACGCTTAGAGGAGACTCAAATGCCCAGGGTCCGTCGATTTTTGGAGGCACTGCGGCATGGGTGTGATTAATAGTTTAAGATTCACGCCTTTCTGAAAACAGTTTTAAAATTTGACAATCAGAATAAAATCGTGCACCGTGTTCACCTGTGGTAGAAACAAATGGCCCTGAGACTGAATTCTTGCGCAGAAATCAAGAGCAAGGCGGCATCCATGCGTGCATGCACACGGTTATAGCCTACATTAGGTCTAGCATAAATTAGCTTACTTTTCATGCATATGCATTACACATGACTTGGAACGCCGCCAATTTTATTTATTTGTTTATAGTTAATGCGCTAAATTATATGTATTTCACTCTTGTGTTAGCCTTGAAAATGTCGAACTGGTACTAGTTTACAGTTTAATTAAATGAGTCGCAATAACCCTCGCCCACCATTATTTTTCAACCGCATGGTAATTTGTCACATGGGATCGAGTATGGTGCATTTGGATCACGACTCTTACGAAGTAACTTTCTGAGACATCGGGGGAAAGAGTTTGGATAGCATCCAAAACGTTTGAGGTTAATAGAACGGAGGTCAACGCAATTTATTTATCTCCATATCTTAACAGATATATTTGTGCCAGAAAGTGTGATCTTCGATTTCATATTAGGCCATTTCTTTAACCTTGCAGTTCCTCCTTGTACCGCAAAGCTGGACTTGTGTTTCGTTATTGATGGATCTGGAAGCATCTGTGACAATCAACCTGACTTCGACTACAACAATCCACAACATATAACGTGCAACAACTGGAAGCAAACTGTTAAGTTCATCCGATCCATTGCAGAAAACTTTGACATCGGACCACAGGCGACGAGAATCGGACTTGTTGAGTTCGCCAATGAAGCCACTGTACGATGGAATCTGACAGCGTAAGTATACGCAGACGTCTTCAAAAGTCGCTATATCAATTATCAGACACGTTATTAACTTTTCCTTCAGACACGTTATTAACTTTCCCATGCTTACTCATATAAGTTCACCCACTCATATAGGCTATACAAGGCCACACAGCATAAATACATTAAAACACACAATCATATAGGCTACATCTACATTTTGTGCATGGGCCTAATATTATACATAATAATATTGTGCATGCCTTTTTATGAATATATGAAGTTCATAAATCTGCATACATGCATATGTATGTATAAGCTATAAGCTTATATGCTGTATTTGCACTACAACATACGCATGTATACTATTGAAAACGCACCATGCATATTGTAGTATATTTCAGCAATAATTATTATGCATAACTGTTTATTCAACGAAATATTTAACTTCGTCACCAATTTGTCAGAGCTTTTAAATTGACCTGAACCATCGATTTTACTTCAAACGTGATGTAATAAAATATTATAATCCATGATTAATTCACGCAAGAAAATCATAGAGTTCAGTGAGCGGAATTAGGTCTTTCAGCCTTCTGTGTCACGCAACAAACCCTAACAGTCACAATTTTGCTTCTTCAGATTCACGAATCGGTCAGCCCTATTGAATGCCATCAACGGCCTAAACTACCAGAAGGGTGGCAATACTGACATGACCGGTGGCATACGACTGATGAGAACGGAGGTGTTTGGTCGGAGCGGTGATCGCCTTGATGTCCCGAATGTGGCCATCATCATTACGGATGGTTACCCGACGAATAATGCAACCTTGCCCGCTGAAATTGATGCAATGCAGAGGAGCGGAATCAGAACGATGGCTATTGGAGTCACTAATCTCACCAATGAGGTTACAATAAAGAGCCTGGCAACGCCACTGCAAAAGGTGATGCACAAACCTGTTATTATTATTACATAAATTTCTTACGCGCGCAAGGTCACACCAAAGTATCAATCTGAGTCGCGGATAGTCAGCCGCCAGAGGAAGATGCAGTTAAAGGTCCATGTGCTTGAAAGCCAAGGAGAAATTGTGAGTTTTGAGCCGTTTTTTGAAGGTAGGGAGTGAATTTGTGCAATGAAGAGAGAGTGGAAGTAGACTAGATTCCATTCTTTGGGAGCAGAGGCATGGAGTGCGCGCGAGCTCATAACAGTTCTGCATCGAGGCTCAGCTAAAAGACCCATGCTTGACAATCGCAGGCAACGAGAAGGAATATAGAGATAAAGCAGTGACTGAAGGTAGGAAGGTGTTCCGGTCAGTAGCGGCGCTAGGGGGCTAAGTTCCCCCCCTAAAAAAGGCCATCCATTTTTTTTCATGTAAAAATAAAATTTTCGGATTAACGCCCTTTAGCCCCCCCTCCAAATAACCGTAAAGATACGCACGAGGTTTGGCAGACAGCTTGGCGGTCACACGGGCGAAAAGGAAATTTTTCTTCAGATTTTGTCGATGACTAAAAAAAGGTCGTCAGAAATTTTGGCGACTGAAAACGGAAAATGTTTCCGCAAATTCAGCCCCTCCAAAACTGAAATCCTGGCGCCGCCACTGGTTCCGGTGGAGAGGAATTTGTAGGTTAAACAGGCCAATTTAAATTTTATCCTGAATTCAACAGGAAGCCAATGCAGCTGGTGAAGTAAAACTGAAGAACCAGATCGCAGTGGGACACGCAACACAATCCAAGCTAAGGAATTTTGGATGCGTTGCCTTTGTGGCTCATAGTCTGAAATGCCAACAAAAATCGCATTAGCATAATCAAGGCGAGAGGAGACAAGGGAACAGGCTAAAGTCTTCGACATAATTATCCTTAGTTAGAGGCGACCTAATGTGACGTATTGCCCTGATGTGATAAAATCATGATCTACAAAGGTTATTTACATGCAAACGAAAAGTAAGCATACTGTCCATGGTAACCCCAAGAGTTTTAACAGAACCTGATGATGGTACCGCAGACCCTGTCTTAGTATTACGAATAAAATACCCCGAGATCACCATTTCTTTGGACTCTTTCTCTCTTTCTTTTTGACATGCCAGCAATTAATGAAAGTCGGTTATGGATGAATTTTCTGTCAACCAAGCGCTCATTCCAAGATCTAATTTCATTAGTGGGCACAGCTTTACTGAACGCAGGGGAAAGCGTTTTTCGGTTCTTTATAAAATCTCCCATTAAGTGTCATAAAATGGAAAAATCCTCGTCTCACCGTATACCTTAATAACTAAACCAACCCGAATAACATCCGCTGCGCCACCAACCGACAATATTTTATCCAATGTCATCCAAAGTGATTTATTCATCCATAATTGCTACTGATGGCTCATTCATTGATTCATTTCAAGAATTTACTTGGCGCCCCATCTAGAGGCTAACCCAGAGACGCTCTCAGTCAAGACACGAATATCCCTTCAGATATCACAGCATCCTTTTCGAATCGAATTAGGCCGTGCAGCTCTTTCTAGAACACAGTTGGAACTGAACAGTAGCTGCAGGCACGGTCTTCGTGACCATTCCGTGAACGCACTTGCAAAAAAGGATCGTCACCTTGAAGAATATATTGCTCATGAGAACAAGCAGAATGCGAATATCTTGAAGCAATATCATGGTTCGGCGGATACCGAAATTTTCAAAGGGGCGGGGGCTAAATTCTCTGTATTTGGGCAGTGAAACATTTTCGAGAGACCATTTTATACTCCAAAAAGTTGATGACCTTTATTTTAGTCATACGGACCTCGTGTGCGGACTTCGTGAGTATGGGGAGTGCCTTGAATTAACTCATGGGGGGCCACGTCAACTTTCCGAGCGAGAATAGCTGGTAAAAACTAAAGACATTTCTAAATGGATGCCATGGCCGCATTGCCCTCCCCTAGATCCGCCCTTGCTATGGTTCTGTTACGGTCTTGGCATCAAACGCACTGAACACCATGAGTGCATTAGCAAATCACAATAATTAATGTATTCTACGGTATAATTATGTATCGTGGATAAGGCTGCAATTTATCTCCGTCTTTTATCTTGACTGTCTTTTATCTTTTATCTTATTTTTAAGACTGTTGGTGTGCTTTTTCGCTCATCTAAACTGATTCCTGTCTCTATCCGGTCTATGCTATACTATTCTCTTATGTATCCTTATTTAACCTACTGTAATTTAATTTGGACGTCTACTTACAAATCTAATTTTATCAGACTAGTCACCCTTCAAAAATATGCAATCCGTTTTATAGCTAATATTCCTCGCCGAGCCCACACCGCTCTGTATTTCAAGGAATTTGGATTATTAAAGATCGATCAAATTAGGCACTTGCAAATAGGAGAGTTTATGTACCGTTATAACCATGGCCTATTACCACTTGTATTTAATGATTTCTTTAACCTTACCTCTGATCGCCACTCTTATTCAACTAGAAAATTAACTGTTTATGACCTTCCCTACGCACATAATAATACTCGTCGATTCTCTATACAATATACTGGCTCCCAATGTTGGAACTCTCTCCCTACACATCTTCATTCCCTACCTAACACAAGATTATTTAAGCATAAACTTCGCCTTTATCTACTTAAAACACTTCCTGATATGTAATGGTTAAGGTTTCTGCTCAGTGGTTTCGCCAAGCCCTTAGTTAAGTCTTTAGTTAAGTCATTAGTTAAGAGTTGTTTTTCTCGTTATATACAGAAATGTCGATTGCTTAATTTGTTTTTCTCTCTTCCTCATCATTTTTTTTATTCCTGCAATTGAATGTTCTGTCATGTTTTTCTTTTATATTTTACATGAATTATGGGTGGCCCTATTAGCGGGATTTTACATCCCTTCTGGGTCTCCCCCTCTTCACCAAATTCATGTTAATGTATTATTCACTGCCATAATTGTATCATGTTTGTGTGTTGTTTTGGTTGAGGAAAAAAAAAATAAATATCTTGTTTGTAAACAATTCACTTTATTTGCTACGTGGATCTTTTGTGTGCTCTGCAGATCAACGAAACTTACTTTATGGCCAGGGACTTCATCGACCTTAAATATTTCCGAACCATCCTAAAACAGATGACCTGCAAGCCAACTCGTTAAGAGGAACACCTAACATTTCGTCAATGCGATGTAGGCGCCAGGCTAAAGACAATAATTAACGGAAAGAAAACTGTTTAATAAATCTCACTTATGAGACATGACGCATATTCAGTTTTCATGTTTATTTGATTATTATACTCATAATCAGAAATCTAGTTACCTTTGTAGCGTTACATTTCTATCTCATCTTATATTTTCTTATCTCGCATCCCAGCGACATAGACTCTTGTTAGATAAAGCACACGCAGACGATCTAGATTTCAGAGCGTTCAAACAACACTCACGGGCATTGTTCTCATAACATGCCAAGCATTTTTTAAACTCTAAAAGATCCTCGGCGAAGCCATCATACTAACCCCATCGGCGTTCAAAGCTGTTCAATCTTCATTTTCTTAATTTCGTCCAGTCAGAGATCGAAACTACACGTTCAATGCTTCTCCCGTCATTTAACCCACGACCTCTTCGCTATAATTATCAGCGTGGGCACTTGTCTGAATATTCAATTGAAAACTACAAATTGTATAATACTTATAGTAATTGTGGCTCTAACCCAGTGCTGTCCAACCTACGACCCGATCGAACGTTTTAGTTGAGTACAAAGATAAGAGTTGTTCTAGCCAGAAGTCGTGTGTCAACCAACTGCTAGACTACGAGAACCTTACCACAAGGATAGAAAGAAGAGACCAGGACCTCGTTGTCGGATTATCGGACGAATGCAGGTAGCTGTCTAAACCGCAGCAATCGTTAAAATGTCAATTAAAAAATAAACTCTCATGTCGACCACTTTTATCTTATTTCGTTGTGGGTGATCACCGATTAAAAATTATTTGAATTGAATTAATCTATTATTTGACGATCACTAAGAAGCTGTGTCTTCTTCGTCTTCGTCGGTGGTTGTTCTCTTGTCGTCTGAGATGACAGGGAGCCAGCGCATTAGAAAATCCAATGCAAATTAATACAACACAGCAGAATGTAATGCAAATGAATTCAATAAAAGTATATGCAAATAATTGCATACTGCATAGGCCTTTCTGATAATTTTATGGGCAAGTAATAAATCTAGAAGACAGCCGTCATGATAAAACAAATATATTGATGCACTTGATCCATGATAAATGTCTCTGTATCAGTTTCTTGTCAGTCAATGTGGGCAGTGGCGACGCTAGGGGGGCTGGGGGGGCTAAGCCCCCCTACAAGAGGCTCAGCCCCCCCCCCCTAAAAAAAGACCATCTGAATTATTTTACATTGAAATATCCACGATTTTGGTCGATGACTAAAAAAAAAAAGGTCGTCAGAAATTTTGGCGGCGAACATGGAAAATTTTCATGAGATTTTGGTCGATGACTAAAAAAAAAAGGTCGTCAGAAATTTTTGCGGCGAAAATGAAAAATTTGGCCGCGGGCTTCAGCCCCTCCAAAACTGAAATCCTGGCGCCGGCACTGAATGAGGGTGAAGATTTATGATCAGGTTAACCGAACTTTTTTCGTTGCTGAAAGATGCAGAAGTCTGAAGCAATGAAGCATGTCTTGAGATAACTGGAAATGCAGATCTGTATTACGGTACAGGTGCCACCGCAAAAACTAGGTAGTTAGGAGGTGTGTCTTGGGTTTTGAACCCCGCCCCCCATGAAATATTGTTATCATGAAACAATGCATTTACTAAACAGTCATGTGTATTGTGTAAGGATTAAGGGGATTTTTAAGCTCTTGTGTCGACATGTATGTGACGTTTTACAATGGATTAAGCTAAGGTATCCTCCAAACTTCTTAATCAATTGATTCCGTTGCTTGTCGGCTTGCCCAAAGGTCGAGTAAACAACCCCAAGAAACCTGTACCGCGAAGATTACGGGTTCGATCCTCGTCCGAGGCGGTTGCTGTGTATGGACCTTGACCAAGTACTTCACCTACAATAAATTGTCGAAGCGTCGGGCACTTCTGAGCTTTGCCAGAAGAGCTACACTTAAAATCCAGTTGTATTGCATTGTATTGTTCAGAATATTCATTGTGCCGACTTTTCCTTCTTAAAGCGCGAAGGCACTTGACAAGCAAACGTCTTAGTTATACTGCCAACTCAGCTATGACGAGTACACAGAAAGTACACTGTCGATTGAAAGATGAGAAGGTGAGAGAAAGGATTGGCCACCGGCCCTCATATGCCGAGGCTAAGAAAGTGAAGACGCCATCGCTCCATAGTCAAGGCTACCTGATGACTAGCTTAAGAGACTGCTCTCATTCTTTTTCTTCTTCTTCTTCTTCTTCTTTTTCTTCTTCTTCTTCTTCTTCTTCAGTGAAAGTATTTTCGGTATCAGTTAAACGGTTGCTTGAAAGTACACCAATATCTTGAATCAATCACTGTCTGAATTAATTTTAAGGACCTTGTTTACAATAACAAAGATGACAATGGTGGGTGGCAAGATTTCTAATATGCCATTCAAAATCCTATATAAGCCGTTCAGTCCCGCAGAAAAACAAGAAGATTTGTGTGTTCTTCAGAGATCGCTATCAAGGTAAACCAGCTGTTTTGCAGTCGGTTGTATTGCTATTATTGTTGAAATTGTCTTGAGAGCATACGTGTGCAGCTACTGGCATAATCGACAACGTTACGAAGAGAACTACAGAGATTTAACAGCATAGAAAATTGTTAGGCACTAAGCGTGTAAGTGTGTGCATATAATAATTATGCTTGCTTATTGTATATTTTAATAATTCACGACGGTCAGCCTAAATGAGAATGCATATACATGTACTCCTACGATAACTACATTCAGCCTACATAATAGGCCTAATGTTATCATCAACCAGGGGCGGATCCAGGGGGGCCAATCCGGCCATGGCCCCCCCCATTTCAGAATTTTTTAAATTTTTGACCAGCAATTTTGCTTGGAAAGTAGACGTGCCCCCCCCCCCCCAGAGTAGTTCCGTAGGACTTTGGCCCCCCCTTCGAAAATTTCTGTATCCGCCCTTGTCACCAACGACGAGCTCCCGCAGAGGCCGCAGACACTTGGCACTCAAACAACGAATTCCTACTCTAGCTGATAATAACAAATACCATGTTAACGACAAGTTAGCAGGGCTTTTTTAACGTGCAGCTCTACACAAAATGGGAAGTTGTAAATGAATTTGTGCAGTTGTAAAAGCAGTCATGTGCAGTGAAAATCATTACAAAAAGGTAATTGCAGACGGTTCACGATGGAAGAGCGAAAGAGCCGTGCCGTGAAAAAATAAGCACGAAGGCGGGGAAAATGCAATTTCTAAGTAAATGACCAAAAACAGGTCATCAGTTTTTCCGTCGCCGACTTGCGACATTTTGTTGAGAAAATTTTCTGAGACGACCAGTTTTTCGCCAAAAATCCGCACTAGAAAAACTTCCTGGTTGTGCAGTTCTGCAATTTTCTTTTTAAAAGTCCTGCAAGTTAGCATCAAATAATTATATGCTCTAAAAGGTCCTGGGTCCAATGCAGTTCGTCACTATAATGTTAAAAAATGAATTGGAGACATTGCCTGAATGGATGCTTGCATTGTATGATGCATGAAATGATACGTTACAATGCAGGCTAATAGGCTAAAATAAGATTTCCATTTGCTTTGTAGACAAAATGGTAAAACTCTCGCAGTTGTTTTTCTTTGTCCAAGCCTGCTTCCTGTCAATCATCGGAGTCACAGCACAGCAAGGCAAGTCTTTCAATATCTTCTGACCATCCATTAAACAATGCGGTCCATTCAACAACGCGTTGCATCAATTCAACTATAATAGGCCTAAGGCAATACAACCAGGGCTGTTTTAAAGAAATTTTTAGAACTGCACAACTCCCTTCTTTTCTTTCCTATTCTCCATGGTATATTACTCCCAATCGGAGGAAAATGGCCTTTCCCCTCGTTTTAACCTGGTTTTAGCTGCACAGAAGTGCTTCTACAACTGCACATATCCATTTTGAACTGCACATTTTGTGTAAAACTGCTCGTTAAAAAAAGCCCTGAATACAACCTGCCGCTACAATTACTAAATTTGCAAAATATTCCGCAATTGACATCATAACTTCATATGCAACATTTTCAAGTCATCTTCAGCCGCTCTATTGCGTATCTGTTTTAATTAAATTGCTTCTGAGGTCATTAAAAGGGTTGCATGACAATTCGGCGACAGACAACAATTCGGCGACAGACAATTCGGCGACAGACAATTCGGCGACAGACAACTCGGCGACAGACAACAATTCGGCGACAGACAATTCGGCGACAGACAGTTTGGCGACAGACAATTCGGCGCCCAGACAATTCGGTGTCAGACAATTCGGCGCCAGCACGTAAATTTATTAAAATCTTTAACACCATAAAGACAGAGTCCAATTTGCGATTTCTGTTTAATAGTGAACTAATAGTAAATATAAAAAATCGCATAGCAAGTAAAACCCAAGCATAGTCAATGCTATTGTAACAATCGGACCAGGGCTGGGCAAATGACACCAGGAACCGAACCCCAAAACCCTAGTCCTCAAGGCGATCGTCCGTCACTGTAGTCCGGCGTCAACTGAAGATTGACGACTAGCCAGTCAGGCTTGAAACACTTTTATTCGACTTCAAAGAAAAACCTCGCAAAGCAGTCCTCAGCCAACTCTTATAGCGCCAGTGTTCGGAGCAAGTTCGGAGCAATGTTCGGAGCTATTCATGTAGCGCCACTGTCCCTAAACCACTGCACCACTGTTCACAGCAATTGTCAATGCAGAACGCCGAATCGTCGTCGTGTAGATCACCGCTGCCTCGCCAGCGTACGCAGAGAATCTGTGTAGCGGGTCGGGTTTCGAACCCGAATCGGCGTCGTCGAAGACAGGAACTGAACCACTGCGCTCACCCGGTCGACAGCGTTGGCAGATCCGGCGTTGAATCCTGTTCGTCGCGGCACAGCGACGATCACCAGTCCTTCCGTCGTCTGTAGGCGTCGGATTTCCGAAGAGTACGACCGCGGGTCAAGAATCGAACCCCAGTCAACAGCGTCGCACAGCAAAGGCCTCCAAACCTTTCGTCGTCGACAGCGTCGGATCCCAGTCGAATACGTCGGTAGCAGCGGCGTCGAACTCCAAACCGTCGGCGTTGCACAGCGGAGATCACCAGACCTTCCGTCACGGGTCAGGCTTCGAATCCAAGCGTCGTCGTGGCACAGCAAAGGCCTCCAAACCTTTCGTCGACGACAGCGTCGGATCCCAGTCGAATACGTCGGTAGCAGCGGCGTCGAACTCCAAACCGTCGGCGTTGCACAGCGGAGATCACCAGACCTTCCGTCACGGGTCAGGCTTCGAATCCAAGCGTCGTCGTGGCACAGCAAAGGCCTCCAAACCTTTCGTCGACAGGCGCTGAATTTCGGCAGCGTCGTCAAATCGTCGTCGCGCTCTCCAAAGCGTTTTCCTTCAGACGATCACCTGCTGACTGCACTGCGATTCGATCCCGCAACAGCCGACCGACGCGTCTTCCCACTGTTCCTCGGCGATTCACTCAACGACTGTTTCTCTGACTGTTTCCTTCGATGACTTGATCGCTGACTGTGTTCATTGACGTTACTGCCGTGCCTGCGCACGCACTCGTACTTGTATGTCACGAGGCCGCGCCCATTTCAGGTAGACAGAGGCTAGAGGTAGACATTAGGCCACGCCCCTTTCAGGTAGACAGAGGCTAGAGGTAGACATTAGGCCACGCCTCTTTCAGGTAGACAGAGGCTAGAGGTAGACATTAGGCCACGCCTCTTTCAGGTAGACAGAGGCTAGAGGTAGACATTAGGCCACGCCCCTTTCAGGTAGACACAGGTACCCAAGCAGACACGGGGACGGTCATTCACAATAAAAAATTAAACTCCATGACCCTGATTTCCAACACTATCAACAGAAAACACTGATCAAAGTAATCTTAACATTGTCAATTCTGTGTATAAAATGCTTAAAGTAATTTTAACATTCTCACTTGTAATAGCAAGTGTTTAAACGTTAGCATAGTTCGATTTTTCAGTCCTTTGCAAAAAAAAAATCCGAATTAACAGTCCTAGCTTACAGGGTAATGTTGTGACAACATCCACGTAAGTAAGAAATGATATCACGATTTTCGTAATCATTGACCACAATTAGTAAGTGTTCATCTAGATCACGGTATCTCTTTCTCTTGGTTGGGGGAGCCTCACCGGCGAGGAGTGTCTCGATCCATCTTCAGTCGACCAAGGTCCTGCTTCTTCTGTATTTTCGAGACAAGTTTCCCCAGTGATGGGTGAACGGTTGTTACTGACCGTGCGAAAGCGTTATCTATTAAATTCCGACCTTCAATACAGTCCGTCTGTGTTTGATTGATTTTCGCACATGTAACTAAGGCCCTTTGATGTGTTCACTGTTCCCCTTATTTGTATCGATCGTATCAAGTCCTTTTGATGCCATGTATAAAATCCCTCACTTTTCCTGGTATATAAACACGCTGTTCGTTTACTTTGGCCCTTCAATACATTCCGTTTGTGTATTGCTTGTTTGATTGATTTTCGCACATGTCACTGCGTCCGTTTGATGTTCGTCATAAAACGGCGCGCGCAAACGGCGCCGATTTGTCTGGCCCCGAATTGTCTGGGCGCCGAATTGTCTGTCGCCAAACTGTCTGTCGCCGAATTGTCTGTCGCCGAATTGTCTTGTCACCATTAAAAGGCATCCAATATGTAGCCAGCATGCAAGTTGGCCTACAAACTGCATTAATCCATATTTACATGTAGCTATAAACCAGTGGTTGACTTTAGGGCCACATTTCTAAGTTTGAGGACACGAGGGCCATTGTTTCTTAGTTGAAGGACATTAGGGGCCACAAGGCTAAAATTTGATTATGACTGAAAGCATATAAAATTGTTGTAGTTGAATCAAAATAGAATGTTTGATGTTTTCTACAGACTTCAAAATAAAATAATTTGTAATAGAAATGATTATATGTTCTATCCTGTCCAAATTGTCAATTTGTCATATAGGCCTACATTTATTTTTGTAATTTCTTTGAATGAGGGCCATTTTTAGGCCTGGCGGGCCACTTTTGGCCCGCGGGCCACGGGTTGGAACCGCTGGTATAAGCAAACGTGTATTCTGCATAAATCTATGCTACATGCCCATTCTGCATGGAATATTTTTTAAACATGACATTATGCGTGTGATGCTGATCGTCTTGCAGTAATACGCACAAATAAATAAGCTATTGAGACGTACGTCGTGATTCGAAACATGTCTCACTCTCCGCTATAAATACTTTCGCAGATATTAATTGAAAAACATTGGAGCTGTGCTTCGACGTTAATAGAATCTTAGAAGTGGTTTTTCAAAACAGTTCAAATTAGGCGTTATGATGCATGGTGTTATCCATTAATTATCATAGTCAGCGTATCATCAATTTAATTTTGTGTTGCAGCCCCGAGGAAATTTTAGCTCACAGGATTTCCACCACAGCACAATAATAGGCAATAATCCTTCCTCTACTTCCGCTTCCAATTGAACTTCTTCTTGCTTTTCCTCTTCCTCTTGCTACTCCTTCTCCTGCTCCTCCCCTCCTCCTTCTCCACCTCCGGCTCATCTTTTTCTACTTCTACTTCTACCTTTTCCTTTTGCGTTTCTTCCTCCCTTCCCCCTCATCCCCCTCATCCTTATCAGGTTCATCATCATCTTTTTCTACTTCTTCTACTTCTTTTTTTCTTCTCATTCTTCTTATTTTTCCTCTGTTCATTATCCATTTTTTCGTCTACTTCGCATTCTGACTCAATTTCTTCTTAGATTCAGCATCCTTGTTTCTACCCTTTTTTCAATCTTCTTTGAAAGCTACTTTGTTTATGCGCGAGTCGAATGAGGTTACTTTTTTCTTCTTTTCAGAATGTACACGTGAGATGGATCTGGCGTTTGTCGTTGACCATTCGGGCAGCATATGCGGTGGAACGGTCGATAGGACGCAAACGTGTTCCAACTGGAGAGCGCTTATAGCTTTCATTCGCAATCTCATTGACGGCATGTCCATCGGAGATAATGCAGTCAGGGTGGCTATGGTCGAATTCGGAGACATAGCTGATATCAGATGGAACCTTTCGACGTAAGAAGTAGTTCCACAGGTTTCCGACATATACATGTACATGTAGTTCAGTAGATTTATAGGTAATTTTAATATATTGGCAATACACCGTGATTCAAAAAAAGTAAGCCAAAATGTTTTTCAAATATCTCCAATGCCTGACAACATATCACGCTAAAATTTTCCAAATATTTAGAGAATTGGACCAAGAATGTGATTCCAAGATTTCATGAGATAAAGTTGAACGGATAAAAAGATATGTATCTTTCAACTTCATATGCCGAAATTTCAGTTTACAAGCAATTTTCTGTTAGATTCAATAAAATGTAAGTCAAACTGGTTTTCTTATATCTCTAATGCCTGATGACTAATCATGCTAAAATTTTACAGATATGTAGAGAATTGAATAACAACATGATTCCCACAGTTTGGTTTGATTATTTAATTTAAAAAATGCTCAAAATGTCCTGCTCCTGTTTGCACGCAAGCCTGGAGGCGCTGGCGCCATTGGCAACAGCATCGTCGATTATCCGCTGGTCCAGGTCATCTCACACTTCCATCAAGCCCTAATTCAGATCGTTTATACCATGGATTGTTGTCTACTCGGTCTTGCATCAAGCTCCACACTTTATGGTCGACAGGATTAAAATCTGGGCTGTTCGGAGGCCATAATGTGGGAGAAATGAAGTCTGGCGTCTCTCTTGTCAGCATTTCAATGGTTTCCTTGGCTCTGTGAGCTGGGGCACTGTCCTGTTGAAAAAACAGCCTTCTGGGGGCTAGATTTCTGATTACAGATAAAGGATGTTGTGACAGCAGAACGTCGTGATAATAGGATCCATTAATTTTTACTCCAGGGTCACTGAAGACCAAAATTGGGAACTATCAGGCGTCGAAACCGCAAAGAACACCAAAACAGACTTGCTGAAACTGAAGTTTCGGGAGATGAAGTTGAAATTTTCATATCTTTCTATCCGTTCAAATTTATGACTTGATATTTTGGAATCCCATTCTTGATTCAATTCTCTAAATATTGGGAAAATTTTACTATGACTAATTATCAGGCCATAATGATACTGAAAAAGTTTGACTCACATTTTATTGAATCTAACAGAAAATTGCTTGTAAACTGAAATTTCGGCATATGAAGTTGAAAGATACATATCTTTTTATCCGTTCAACTTAATCTCATGAAATCTTGGAATCATATTCTTGGTCCAATTCTCTAAATATTTGGAAAATTTTAGCGTGATATGTTATCGGGCATTGGAGATATATGAAAAATAATTTGGCTTACTTTTTTTGAATCACGGTGCATATTGGGTCTATACACATATAGGCCTATAGGCCATATATATATATATATATATATATATATATATATATATATATATTTTCTCTGCAACGTCTTACTGCCATCATCTATATAAATAAAAATGTAAAACGTTTCCGTTTGTTACCACCGAGCTCGGAAAGTGCTTGACCGATTGTTTTGAAAATTTTTGCAATACGTTCCATTCGAACATGAGCGGGTTTGTATAATGCCTTTTGGGGAAAAACGCAATCTTTACGACCAAAAAACACAACTTTTAATTCCACTATAGCGATTCCGATTTCAACTTTCACGCATCCGTCCGTCCATTTGCATTCCAATGAGGCCGCGTTTATGGTGCATACCGGCGCGTGTTTCTAGATATAGCTCATATTCACTGTCGGTTTTCAAATTTTCACACAACGTTCGAGCGGACGGGTTTTTATATTTTTTTTTGAAAAAAACACAACGCGTATATGCGGACGTTTTTTTAATCCCCGCGTCTTCTTATATAGCACATAATAATTATATCTATGTAGCTGTTGGGAAGGGATGGGTGAGGGAGGAAAAGAGGGTGAGGGAGCGGGAGGAAGATGGAGGGGAAGGAGCGCACGGGATGGAGGGAGGGAGGGGATGAATGGAGGAAGGGGAGGGACGGAGGGGAGGGAGGGAGTGAGGGAGTGAGGGAGAAAGGGTAGGGACGGAGGGGAGGGACGGAGGGAAGGGAGGAGGGGAGGAAACGGGAGGGAGGGAGGCAGGGGAAGGGAGGTAGGGAGGGAGGAATGGACGGTCTTTTCAGCCACAGCAACGCGTGGCCGGGCACAGCTAGTTGTGAATAAAAGTAATCAGCTTTTATATACATGTATTATACAAAGTAAATGAACACTCTAACAAGATTATGCAAAGTAGCAACGATATGATACACCACTATTAATGCTGTAACAAATAATAAAATAAAACAGAATTTATTGTTGTGATTTATTTTAGAGGTGTGGAAGGAATGCACGCATGTATACACAAGTTGTACTCTGTTCACAGTTAGAGCGTGTTTATTATATAATGGGCCTACAAAGACATAGGCGTACTTGAATTTTTCGCTCGAAACCTGCGGAGGAAAATCAAATTCAAAAGTAGGCCTAAAGTGGCGCTTTGGCTTTGGCATGAGTCTCGTTCGTTGGCATATAAAATTTACATTATAAGCAGGGCTGGATTAAGGCATGTTCGACATGTTCGGCCGAACAGGGGCCCCACACTTTAGGGGACCCCCACACATGCAATAGGAATTTTTCATCATTGCTATCATAATGGCAAAAATAAGCTTAAAATCTATGAAAAGTAATTATATTGTCAAATTAATCAAAAACTAAGCCTACTTACTTTAACATTATGCAACTTTTGCACACGTGTGGGGGGTCCTTATTGCAGTTTTCATTGCCAGGCAGATTGATCTTAAAATCAGTCAGAAATGCTAGTGAGTTATACGTTTTATTGCTTATTTAAACATTTAATAAGCTTACATCACCTTATCGGAGCTCAAGTGCTATACTACGCATTATGATATGGCGTCATGCGTAGCCTACTGCATGTAGGCCTATATGCAGTAGGCTACGCACTCTATTTTGCGAATTCAATCAATATCACAATTTTATACAGAGCTCCTTGAATTTTTACTCAGAGGCGCTCCCAGCGCAGGCGTTTAAAAAAAAAACCTTAAGACGAACGAAAGAACCAGCAGAGTCACGGGAGGCGAGTGAGCCACGGGGAGGCTATTCCAGATAACTGCATCCCACTACCGAGAATGCTCGTCGTTGCATGGTCACAACACACGAAAAAGAGCAAGGAATTCTCCACGAGCAGCTGAGCGCAGTGAACGACTGTCCAGAGAGACAGACACCGGGGTGAACGCTCACATAAGTGGGATGGAGCTTAAGCCAGGGTCTACTACTGGCATAACCGCGAAAATATATTTTAGTTTGTAAACAGTGTGGGCGCCATGCACTGCAGGGCAAATCGGGCCAAATGCCCTGGTAAAAACCATTTGCCCTGACCGTTATTCTGCCTCAGGTCTACCAGAAATTTTCATAGACAAGAATTTATTTGGGGCATAAAATCGCTTCTGCACTGTTTGCTTGTACGAGTGCTGTGCGCTGGTCAGGAGAATGACTGACCATGAATCACTTTAATATTCTTAAACCGTAAAAGATGTATCGGTCGTTTAACACTATTAAAAGACCTGTTGATATTGTTAAAATAGAAGTACTAAATTAATAATGGACGAATGTTGATTCGTTGCATATTCGTTTTGTGAGTCATTTTGTCGTGATTATGTAAAGCTTGGGCAGCCACAGTTTTACCGAACAGGGCTTCCACATTTGTTAAGCCGGCTCTGATTATAAGCCAATAATAGTAAGATTGGTTTCCACCGGTTGTAGCTGAACTCTTTTGTTTCGAAAACAAGGCGTGAAATCGATGATCACTTCAGGTTAGAAGTCATAAAAGAAAGATTATAAGTCAAGAAAAGATGCATAATAGAAGACACAGAAGGCCAACTAACTGGAACAGACTAGTTTAGTCTTTAGAACGCAGCTCTGAATGTCGTAGAGTAGGCTAGTGAATGCATCGAAACTGGGCTGTGAATACGACCATAACTTAGTATTTAGATAATTAGTCTAACTTTAAGTATGCCATTTTAGATTCATTCTTCCGAGAATTTATAATATACTAGCTGAATAACCCGGCGTTGCCCGGGAAATATAAGTTTTTGTCCCCAGCCACGCCTGACCCCGTTCCGACTTCACCATTCTGACCCCGCCTTCCATCGACCCCCGCGTTAAGGAGAAGTAACGAACCTCTCCGCTAGGTGTACAGGTCTGGTCGATAATCGAAGAGCAAAACCCGTTAAGTCCATTCGACACGTAACTGAGAAAAACGACTTTTTCTGAAAAGATACTACCATTCAGCGCAACGTGCTTTTTTCATAAATTGTTCTTTGCCACTTAGATAAAGGAAGTTTTTTTAAATCTACGCTTTTTTATTCCGATTATTTGCAGTTATATTCGCATTATTTACGTCCACAACATTTTTGCTACGCGGCTTGGCGAGATGTGACGTTAAGATTTGAGCTCAAAATAATGACGTCATGAGTTTAGTGAACATAATTATGCCGTGTCTAATATATCGTTTTTATAACAGCGAAATTTAAAATATGGAAAGATTTTTGGATGGCGATCTTTATGATTTTCTCGTGTGGATCAGAAGAAAAAAGCCGAGAATAATCCTCGCAAATATTGTCGATAGAAGTAAATATCACGTGACCTCAAACCGTCATGCCATTGGCTGTAGTTCTCTGGTAGTCAATGGAGGCCTTGTGGAGGCGATCAACGTGAATGGATTTTGAATCGCTTATCGCGTGCAAGTTTAAATGTTGACATCTCGGGACTTATAAAGTGAATTGGCAGCCGAAAATAGTGGCGTTTAACTCCAAATGTGGGTAAGAATCGATTGCAAATTTTTTTTTTAAACGAATCGCTGTAATTTCCGAGTAGGCCTCCGGGCAAAATTGGTGCATCCCACACACAGAAGGACAAACTTTGAGTTTTATACTTTAAGATTCTTCCTAGTCAGGAAGATCACACCATTGGAATTGTTTTCATATGAATGTGCGCCTGCAGCGCCGAATCCGTTTAGATCGGACGAACTCATAATAAGCCTATATACACTAAGTTAATGATGATCCATAAATGTGCAATAGGCCAATAAATGTTTTTAAAATGTTAAAATACAATACAATGCAATATGTGAGGTTCTGGGAATGTCTTATCCATGCAGCTATCACGACAAATCAGCATTGTTCAAAGCCCTGGAAGCCTTTGAGTACACTGATGGTATCACGAACACAATAGCCGCTCTCGGCAAATTAGCGACCGTTTTCAGCGCAGCAGCAGGAGACCGTAAAAAGGCAAGAAACGTGGCAATTCTCGTCACCGATGGAAAGCCAACGGTAATGCATGGTCCGTACCCAATGGATCAAATCCGTTCTGCCGTCAATAAGGTCAACCATCAGGACATCTGGCTAATTTCTGTTGGAGTTACGAGTGATATTGACATGGAAACACTGAAGGAGCTATCGTCTTCACCACACAAGGTCTGCATATTATATGGGCCTATAATAATCAGGCTGTGTGTGGCTGTGTGTGTGTGTGTGTGTGTGTGTGTGTGTGTGTGTGTGTGTGTGTGTGTGTGTGTGTGTGTGTGTGTGTGTGTGCTGGAATAAAACCATCGTCGCAAGGGATGATCTTATTTCCTGTTTCAGTACAGTGTACATTCTTGATTAAATATGGATTCCGTGTTGCTTGATAGACTAGATATCAGTCTTCATCCAGTATGATTTTCATTGGCGTTCTTCTCAACAGATTAACCAAACTGTTTTCTTCGTTGACAACTACAAAAACCTCGGAAGTGTCCTGAAGCAACTGGAGATCGAGACGTGCAAAACTGTTGAGGAACGAGAGGAAGGCATCACTCGTCAGTTCCTTCGCTATATTTATTGTATTGTACTTATTTATACAGTCCCTCTTACAGTGGCGGCGCCAGGATTTCAGTTTCGGGGGGCTGAAGCCTCGACCGAAATCTCATGAAAATTTTCCATTTTCGCCGCCAAAATTTCTGACGACCTTTTTTTTATTTATTTTTTTATTTTTTTTTTTTAGTCATCGACCGAAATCCTAGGAAAATTTTCCATTTTCGCCGCCAAAATTTCTGACGACTTTTTTTTTTTTTTTTTTTTTTTTAGTCATCAGCCCAAAATCGTGGATGTTTCACTGTCAAAAAATTAGAATGCCCCTTTTTTTAGGGGGGGGGGGCTGAGCCTCCTGTAGGGGGGGCTTAGCCCCCCCCAGCCCCCCCCTAGCGCCGCCACTGCCCTCTTAAGGAATGACTATTCACTTGCATTAATATGTATGTACCATATTTTATTTCGTAAACTGCATAACTGTTGATCAGAAGTCATCATGTGAATATGAGTGTTATTGTACGCATGGCGGTTTCCGTGTATATCTGTGTGATTAGGGCCTATTTAGATAAGTGGTTTTAGAAATGTTCATCAAAGGACAAGGTATTTTACTCAGCAATTCGAAATTATTCCCCCTCTTCTTCTATGCAACTTCTTGTACGCCCTACCATATCCTAACATGTATTTGTGCCAAAAGGTTGTAACTGGGAATTGAAATTATTTATTCTCTCTAACTGTGCAGCTGCCTGTACTGCAAAGCTGGACTTGTGTTTCGTTATTGATGGATCTGGTAGTATCTGTGACAATCAACCAGACTTCGACTACAACAATCCACAACATATAACGTGCAACAACTGGAAGCAAACTGTTAAGTTTATCCGATCCATTGCAGAATACTTTGAAATCGGACCACAGGCGACGAGAATCGGACTTGTTGAGTTCGCCAATGAAGCCACTGTACGATGGAATCTGACAGCGTAAGTATACGCAGACGTCTTCAAAAGTCGCTATATCAATTATCAAGTACTGTCAACAAACTTACCAACCAAAACCCAAAAGTGACTTTAAAGGCTTACATGTATAATATAATGTCGGCCTATAATTTAAATACATGATAACAAAACGTGCATTAAATACTTTACTTTGAATGAATAAAACGTATGCATGTACGCCAGCATTCATGCATAAATTATACAGCCCTACTAGATCTAGTAGTCTGATCTACACAGCTACATGCACAATTTGCACATGCACATTAATTTTGCAAGCGCAAATATGAAATCGATCTTTGTGGTTACGTTATTCAGTATTCTGTCGCCCAAAAAGTAATCTCGATTGTTGTGGTATAATTTTTTTACTTCTTTAGATATTCGGATCGGTCATCATTATTGAAAGCCTTCAACGGCCTCAGCTACCAGAAGGGTGGCAATACTGACATGACCGGTGGCATACGACTGATGAGAACGGAGGTGTTTGGCCTGACCAATGATCGTCCTGATGTCCCGAAAGTGGCCATCATCATTACGGATGGCTACCCTACGAACAATGCAACCTTGCCCGCTGAAATTGATGCAGTGCAGAGGAGGGGAATCAGAACGCTGGCTGTTGGAGTAACTAACCTAACCAATGAGCAAACAATAAAGAGTCTGGCAACGCCACCACAAAAGGTGATTCACAAAGTTATACTAACTCTATCAAAGCCTTTTTAACGTGCAGTTGTACACAAAATGTGCAGTTCTAAATGGGTTTGTGCAGTTGTAGAAGCATTTCCGTGCAGTTGAAACTAGTAAAAAAGGTCAGTGTCGTCCGATTGGATGTAATTTACCATGGAGGATGGGAAAGGAAAGAAGGGGTTGTGCAGTTCTAAAAATTCTTTAAAATGTTGTTGTTATTGTGCTATTGAAGAAACTGTGCTATTCAATGTTTTCCCCGCTTCCTCTAGATTTATTTTGCTATGTTATGATGTGCAGTTCTATTTTAATATTATGTTATCAGCCGTGCTATATTTTATATTACATGCATTGTTTATTAACGCATGCAAGTCATAATATGAAACACGTACCAGATGCGCGAGTACTTGCTGAGCTTAGTCAAGTGACCTTATTTTCAAGTCCTCAATTAATTTCCTCCTGAGGTTTTCGATAGAAAGTTCCATACATAGAAGTTCCAACAAACCGTGGAGCCAGATGCACCAACTGTGCATCAACGGCGTCAACGCAACACAGTGGTCTTTCCGGATCATACTAAGTCGTAGATCTTTCTACACAGAAGGCTCGATTGCTTGCACCGGTGAACCTTGTAAGGAATGCATTATTACTCACAGTTACACTGTATTATGCATCCTTTCCTGGTTTAAGATGCGTCTCGAATTCATCTGGTTTTTTGGTTTTAAAGAATTCATTCAGTTGCTGCATCTGGATCTTTTGTGCGTGTTTTGCAGCTCAACGACAATTACTTCCTAGCTAGGGACATCATCGACGTTGAAAAGTTCCGAAAGACCCTGAATGAGAATACTTGCAAGCCAAGTCACTAATTGGATCAGCCAACATTTTGTCAATGCGATGTAGACATTGTTGTCGAAATAACTAACGAGATAGTGTGACAGAAACGATTACTACAAACTATTACTACGCTTTAAACGTCAGTGGAAAGCGTGCTGTTGCATATCAATAAAGAATTGATGTCTTAGATGTCATGCAAAATACAGTTTTATGTCTATTAAAATCATAGCCAGATCTCTCTCTCTCTCTCTCTCTCTCTCTCTCTCTCTCTCTGTGTGTGTGTATGTGTGTAACGCTGAATTATCTTCCTTTTCTGTCTTATCTTTCCTATCCCCACTCACTTTTCTACAGCGTCGACCCTTCTGAATTAAAACACATCATGCAAGCGATCCAGAACGATCTCAAACGCGGTCACCAAAACCCTCAAACGCCACCACAAAGTAGCGTTGCTTCTGTGCTCAACAAAACATCATCGTCCAAAATTCGTCCTGTCAAAATATAGATGTAACACGCCAGTATGTAAACAACAGACATACGGTCAACGCTAAAAGTGAGTCGATTCAACCCACGATCTCTACGCTTTTAGTGTGGTGCTCTTTTAGTACGGATACCACGCGATGCTGTTGTCGCGCTGCGTCAAATAAGGTTACATTTGCGTCCGCAAATTACATAGTAAATTCAAATAGCCTACAATAGCTGTATCTCTTGCCTACAAACGCCTTTCAAAACTCCTACCCTACTCGTGTTCGCCAGTTACTCATCATGAAACTGCCCTGATATGTATACTCGCTCGTCATCACATCTTTCTCTGACTAGGCCTCGAGTCGCATCCTCAATTCTTCAACCGGTCCTCAGCACGTGATGCACCAGCTCTTGGCCACTAGTTTGCTCGTCGTCATTGTCTCTCCGTTTAATTCATCCTCTCCGCTGGCATTATCTTTCATTGGCGGAAACTTGTTCTAGAAGTTGGGGGGAGCGAACAAAAGAGCCGGAGGACAATCGCCGAGGCGCGACATTTTGGGGGACGGCTGAGTCGCCGACCGACGACATTTTCCATTTTCGTTCACGAAATTTTCTGACGACCTTTTTAGTCACTTGGTCGAAATTTTCTGAAAACAGACCCTTTTTCCCTGCCAATATAGCTGATGGCCTATTTTTACCCGTTCCGTTACGACGCTTGAAAAATGTTATAACGTCACAAATATATATTCGTCAGATGTGCATGTCCTAACACTTAACCATTTGGGGGGAAACAAATGCACTTCCGCCACAAATATTGAGGGTTCGGTCTCCTCCTGCTCCCCTAAGTCTCCGCCCATGCTATCTTTTGCTACTTCACAAGACTTTTAAAGCAATTTTGAGAACTGCACAACAAGCAATTTTTCTAGTGCGGGTTTGTTGGCGAAAATTTCACACGACCTTTTTTAAGTCGTTTGTGAGAATTTTTTCACAAAAATGTCGCAAGTCGCCTGCTATAAAAACTGATGACCTTTTTGAGGAAATTTGATCTTCCTGCATGTTTTTCACTGCACATGCCCAAATCGTGTTCTTCCGTGGTAAACCGGCTGCAGTTACCTTTTTCTAATGATTACCACGGCACAAGATTGCTTTTACAATTACTGCAAAAATTCATTTACAACTGCACATTTTGTGTAGAACTGCTACTTTCCCTCACCACTGAAAACCAAACTCTATAAAGTAGGGTCTATCATATAATACCCTATCGTAATTCTACACATGCGCCACCACACGACCGCGAACATCACCGGCTGTCACCGTCGCACCATGCCGTCTAAACGACTTGACCTTCCGAGGATCCTGATCTGGCGAATATCGCAGACTGGAATCGATACGGAGTCGGTGAATAAGCGGGTCTCCCTAAAGCGGCTTGTCGAAGATCTGCATGTGCACGCATTTGCAATCACTCGTCCGATTTGATTCGCTGCTCGGGCGTTAGATGAAGAAAGCATAGACAGCATTATGGGGCGCGGTGGTGCAGTGGGTATATTCGTTGTCTTCCAACTATAGAAGGCTGCTGCAGCTTCGAATTTTCCTCAAGCTGCCAAGTAGGGACCTTGGGCAAATCCTTCACTCAGAATTGCTCAGCGCTTCTGTATGAAACTCCGATTCAATGTCCGCGCTGTAGTCGGGGTCGCTTCTGAATAGCAATCTTGAAGTGGCGCTATAACAAGTGCACCCACCAAAACTTGGACTGTTTATACTGGTGGGGCAGTACATTTTTGGATAAACGATGAGAATATAGATGTGAAAAAATTGTTCTCGATTGATAAATCTTAATTGTCCCATAATTATTCTTAATAATTGAGGGGCTAATATTAGTAATAGGTGTTAGTTTTTAACTAAAATACTATCATTCGCCGTTTAATTTAATAATAAGTTGTAGGCTGAGTCAAAACTCCATGATTGAGACCGGTAAAAGTAAGCAGATGCAAATCGGGGCCCAACCCTATGTAACCTCTTGCATCTGTATTGCCCCGTTTGTACTTAATGAATGCTTGTCTGATGTGAAAGCTTACTGATGATATGAGGTCAAGTGTATTAGACTTTCAATCAATGGTTTGTACAAGGCCGGTGAATGGAAGAAATCCAAAAACCAAGAGCGTCACATGTACACCATTGGCTTGATCTGCCAGGTACTACAACGCACGGCGTGATCCATCCTTGCACCTGTAGTGAACAGACCTAAAATATGTACAACATTGTACATGTCATAAATCGATCGCGATCCAGAACTAGGCTAAACCATAATCTGGTCAATATATCAAAGTTAATTATAGGTGAATTTCAGGAACCACTGTATTTGTCAATTGTGCACTTGTGAAAAAAATTGATGAGATAATGACTGACAACATAAATTACCCTAAAATGGACCCAATAATCACATCAAGCACATAATCTGTAAAAGGAGAGATCATCCAGGTGAAAGTTAAAGAGGAGGGACATTTTATATGAGTCACACATAATTATTGTCCCGGCTGGTTCTAAGATAAGAAGGGTGTGGGCTCGACACCCGTTAGCCCCATATGGTCTACTCAGAAGCGACTGTGAAATGAGCAGTAGAACAGAGGGGCGCCTTGCGCCGCGTTGCGCGGTGCCATCCAGTCAAATTCTACTCCCGCTAAACATGTAAACATCTGCAAGCAACGCTTACTGTTTTGCGTCATCCTACTGCTTATACTCGAGAGTTTAACTAAATAAGCGAATTGTAATATGTTGAGTCTTCCCCGTAGAGCTGATCAAGGAGACAATGTTTAAATTTTATGGTCGACAGAGTAAAGGATAAAAAGAATGAGTGCCAGAGCGGAAGCCTTGGCAACGTCACTGGTAGGAAGTTTGTAGGCTATTAATAGTCGGTCAATTTAAGAATATTAAAACAATACTCATTATTGACAACATATTCCGTTGCAGAGGGGACCCACAAATGGTCATGCTGCTTTTGTCATTGTAGTATAAAAAGAGAGAAGTTTCAAGTGCCATGTTAAATAGCCCTTAGGGGAAAACAACATTCGGAATACATAGATTTTATATAATAGGTATAATAGGCCATAGGTTCTCAACCTTTTTCCGCTCGCGACACACCTAAACTTGCTACAAAATTTCGTGACACACCATGCAAATGATGCAATCGTCATAAATGATGTCAATTTCTTCGAAATTAAAATAGGCCTATGTCGTAGTTAAAATGGTTTTTATATTTTAAATATTTTAAAATTCCGATAAATGAAATTGTTGACACTGAATACTTTCTAGTTTCTAATTATTTTAAAATTCTAAATTCCAATGACCTAAATCTACAATTCGACGTCTTTTTTATGACACTAACCCTACCTTACTTGCGATTTTTTCCTGAATTTTATTTGCATCATATAATTATATAGAAAGATGCTCCAGGATCGAAAGGTTTTGTGAGTGCAATACCGGTACATACAGCTGCGTAGCAACTTAGCTAGGGTCCCTGCATGATGAACACTTTAAGCTTGGGGCCATACCCATTAACGAGACTAACGAATGGACTTGATATGATAGCTATATAAAACTATTTTTAGGTAAAAAAGAGCACGAAAGATGAAAGTTATCATCAATTTTCCCACATAGACCAATCCTGTTCATCAAAGTATGAAAACATAGGACCAAGACAGCTAACCACTGCCGAAACTAAACGCTGCCTCTCAAAACGTCCAATTATTGTCACTGAAAAATTGAAAAGTATAGGCATAAGCCTACAGGAATTTTTAGTTTAGTTAAAAGGTTTGGGGTCATTTGGACCCCAGAGCCCCTGGAATTTGTAACCTACACCGCGTTAATTATTTTGACTTTGAATACGAAAAAAGGCTGAGAGGACACAATTCCGCGTTATCCGCAAAATTTCCGTTTCTTATAAACGTTTCCCCTATTTTCGAATATTACAGCATTGGGCAAAAGTTTGTAGGCTATTAATATGTAATAGTCGGCGCCTTCGCTAACGTGCTATATTGTAAGCTAAGACTAAGAGGTCACATTTTCGCGTCATCCGCAAAATATTTCATGTAGATTATAGGGATTGCGAGCCGCTTCAGATTGCGACGAAATGCAATAGATAAAGAGAATGAAATTTTTTTTTCCACACCCGTCAAACTGCTGAAGTCATACAAGAACAGCGGCTTATTCTGTGAGAATTCGCGATACACAAATTCTTCGCGACACACCAATTCTTCGCGACACACCTGCGACACACCAGTTTTACGCGACACAACGCCGGTCTATTCGCGACACACCGGTTGAGAACCTCTGCTATAGGCTCAGCCTATAGGCTATTGACGTCAAACGTATTTGATTAAATCAGAAGACCATGCATGAAAAGTCAACATCCAATTAATTATGTGGTACATTTTTAATAGGCCATCTAGAATTCTAGATATTCCTTGGATATATGATTATTTCGTATTTTTATATTCAAAACAAGTACTCGTAAGTGTCTGCACAATTGATGGGTTCAAGAAACGTGATCCACACAATTTGGGACACCTGCTAAAGCTCTCTTTCAAAATCTCCCACCCAAATGTCGCACTAGCTTCAGGCAGTTTGATCTATGAAGGGAATTTATTTCATTGTCATATGACAGCTTGTGATAGGATATCTTTGGAAAGATGTGGAATACATTGGATGGAAGACAGGCAGCGACACACAGAAACTAATAACCTAAGATGGACAGACAGAAGCAGACATGGAGAGACAGAAAGACAGAGACAGAAAGGGACACACAGACGGACAGAGGACGACATGCAGTGACAGATACAAACAGACTCATTGACAGAGACAGCCACATGCTGACAGAGACAGACATATTGCGACAGACAAAACAGACTGAGGCAGACATAGACAGAGACAGAGACACATGGTAAGACAGACAGACAGACAGAGATAAAATAAAAAAGACCAACCCCGAGACACATACAAGAAGACGCACGGCGACAGACACACAGGGAGAAACAGGGAGAGAGAACGAGAAGGCGATACAGACAGTGACAGAAAGAGACATGCAGAAAAGACAGAGACGGACCAGCATATACATACAGATATAGACAGACAATCAAAATCAGACAGACAGAGGCAGACAAACAGCGGCAGGCAGCAATAGGTGGACAAAGACAGGCACACAGACAGACAGAAAGAAAGACAGAGGAACACAGACCGACAGATCGAGACAGGCAGACAGAAATTATGAACGGGCAGAGAGCATGAGTAGGTTGAATGGTTAACAGATTGTATAATAGAAAGATACAAACAACGGTGGTCAATCTTAAAATTATTTACCTTCTTGGCAAACATAGGGCATGTATATATATAATGCATACGTACAATCTACCTTCAAGCATGCATGCATACATAGTATACATTAGGCCCACATACATACATACATACACACATACATACATACATACATACATACATACATACATACATACATACATACATAGTTTTCATACATACATACATACATACATACATACATACATACATACATACATACATACATACATACATACATACATACATACATACATACATACATACATACATACATACACACACACACACATACATACATACATACATACATACATACATACATACATACATACATACATACCTACATACATACATACATACATACATACATACATACATACATACATACATACATACATACATACATACATACATACATACATACATACATACATACATACATACATGCATGCATATGCATGCATGTATACATACATACATACATACATACATACATACATACATACATACATACATACATACATACATACATACATACATACATACATACATACATACATACATACATACATACATACATACATACATACATACATACATACATACATACATACATACATACATACATACATACATACATACATACATACATATACTGCAACATACACACATACAAGCAAGCATACTGTGCACCCTCAATGACTACGCATTCGAGGATCATAGATTAATATTACATCGAACCCTACAGGGCCGTCTTATACATTAGGCACAGTAGGCACTGTGCCTAGGGCCTACGAACTTACCAGGGGCCTGCGAAATCCTGAAAAAATATATCTATATAAATAAAGAGAAGATTCTGTCTGTCTGTCTGTCTGTCTGTTTAACCGGAATGCATTTCCACAGTTTTTGACCTTTTCACTCCAAACCTTCACTACTGTGTAGGTCTCGGCACGAGACACAAAGTCGAGGGGTTGGCGATTCTCTATCACCATGGGGGTCAGGGTGGGGGGCGAAACCCACCCCATTTTTTTCAAAACAATTTAGCCATTCAAATGAATTTTTTTTCCTAGATAAAGGGCCGTCAGAACCACCCGGATCAGTAGTTGGTTAATCTCTACCACCAAGGGGGCCAGAGTGGGGGCGAAAACATTAAGACGGTTAAACACCTTCTTAAGCGTTTGCATGGTCATTATATTAATGGCGAGAGCTGCTTTCGTGATTTTCACGAAACTCCTAATTTCACGGGTGGCGTACTGGTGCAGGTCGGTGTGGTGGGGTGAGGTGAGGTGGGGAAGATGGTAATGGTGGGAGAGGGTTGGGTGAGGGGGGATGGGGTGAGGGGGTAAATTTTTCCCGAAAACCCTAATTTCACGGTTGGTGTACTTCTGCAGGTCGGTGTGGTGGGGTGAGGTGGGGAAGAGGGTAGGGATGAGGGGAGGGTTGGGTGGGGGCGAGGGGGATGGAGTGAGGGGGTAAATTTTTCCCGAAAACCCTAAATTCACGGGTGGCGTACTGGTGGAGGTCGTAGTGTGGTTGGGTGGGGTAGCGCGTGTATGGAGGGGTGGGGGTGGAGGAATTTATCCCGAAATCCAAATTTCACGGGTGGCGTACCGGTGGGGGTCGGAATGCGGTGGGTAGTTGTGGGGTGGGGGATGGTAGGGTGGGTGGGGTGGGGGTGGAGGGTGGGGTTGAGGGGGTTGGGATCGTGGTGGGGTGGAGTAAGGGTGGCGGGTGGAATGGAGGGTGGGTGAGGGTGGAGAGGTGAGGGGTGGGCGAGGGTGGTGATGTGTGGGAGGTGGGTTGGATGGGGTGGAGGGGTGGGGGTTGGGGTGGAGGGGTGAGGTGGAGAGTGGGGTTGGGGTGTGGGTGGGGTTTGGGCTGAGGTGGAGGGGTGAGGGTGGGTTGGAAGGTTGGGGGAGTGGAGGGGTGAGGGGTGGGTGTAGGGGATGGGGTGGGAGTTGGGTTGGGGTGGAGTGGGGGTGGTGGGGTTGAGAGGGGGTTAGGGGTGGAGTGGGGTGGTGGAGTGGGAGGGGTTGAGGGCTGGGTTGGGGGTGGGACGGGGTGAAAATTTTCCTGAAACCCAAATTTCTCGGGTGGCGTACCGGTAGAGGCCGATTTGTGGTGGGTGTTGTGTGGTGGGGTTGTGGCCGGAGCGGGTCAAATCCTAAATTTCCCGGGCAACGCCGGGCACCCCAGCTAGTTAAAAATAAATGCAGTGATTGGTCAATGACCAGAAAAAACAAACAGAAAACGAAAACTTGAAATATTGTTATCATGAAATTATGTATTTACTAATTTACTAAAACAGTTATGTGTATAACTGTGTAAGGATTAAGGGGATTTTTAAGCTCTTGTGTCCACATGTATGACTGTGACGTTTTACAATAGACTAAGCTAAGTTATCCTCCAAACCCCTTAATCAATGATTTTTTTTATTCAAGGTCGAGTAAACAACCCAAGAAACCTGTACCGCTAATATTACGGGTTCGATCCTCGTCCGAGGCAGTTGCTGTGTATGGACCTTGACCAAGTACTTCACCAACAACAAATTGCTCTGTAGCATTATTGTAGATGCGCCGTCGAAACGTAGGGCATTTCTGAGCTTTGCCACACTCAAAATTCACTTGTATTGTATTGTATTGAATTGTTCAGAATATTCATTTTGCCGACTTCTACTTCTAAAATCTAATAGCGCGCAGGCACTTGACAAGAAAACGCCCATGGTTATGCTGCCAACTCAGCTATGACGAGTACATTGAAAGTACACTGTCGATTGAAAGATGAGAAGGAGAGGGAGAGGATTGGCCACCGGCTCTCATATGCCGAGGCTAAGAAAGTGAAGCCGCCATCGCTCCATAGCTAAGGCTACCTGATGACTAGCTTAAGAGACTGCTCTCGTTCTTCTTCGTCGTCTTCTTCTTCTTCTTCTTCTTCTTCTTCTTCTTCTTCTTCATCTTCTTCTGCTTCTTCTTCAGTGAAAGTATTTTCGATGTCAGTAGCCTAAAGCGGCTGCTTGAAAGTACACAAACGTCTTCAGTCAATCACTGTCTTCATTCTTCATTAATTTTAGGACCTTGTTTACAATAACAAGGGTGGCAATGATGGGTGGCAAGATTTCTAACATGCCATTCAAAATCCTATATAAGCCGTTCAGTCCCGTAGAAAAACAAGCGAGATTTGTGTGCTCTTCAGAGATCGCTATCAAGGTAGACCAGCTGTTTTGCAGTCGGTTGTATTGCTATTATTGCTCAAATTTCCGTGAGAGCATACGTGTGCAGCAACTGGTATAATCTGGAACGTTACGAAGAGAACTACAGAGATTTAACAACATAGACCATTGTTAGGCCCTAAGCGTGTAAATGTGTACATATATAATTATGCTTGCATATTTTAGTATCTTTTAATAATCCACGACGGTCAGCCTAAATGAGAATGTATGTACTCCTACAATAACCACATTTTAGACTGCGTAATAATCACCAACGACGAGCTCCCGTAGAAGCCGCAGACACTTGGCACTCAAACAACGAATTCCTACTCAAGTTGATGATAAGTTGTTATCATCAACTTGAGTAGGAATTCGTTGTTTTTAATTTTTTTAAATTTAATATCATGTTAACAACACGTTGGCAGGGCTTTTTTTAACGTACTGCTATGCACAAAATGGGAAGTTGTAAATGAATTTGTGCAGTTGTAAAAGCAGTCATGCGCATTGAAAATCATTACAAAAAGGTAATTGCAGACGGTTCACGATGGAAGAGCGAAGGAGCTGTGCAGTTAAAAAATGAGCAGGAAGGCGGGAAAAAAGCAATTTCTAAGTAAATGACCAAAAACAGGTCATCAGTTTTTTTCCGTCGCCGACTTGCGACATTTTATGGAAAAATCTTATGAGAAGACCAGAAAGTTTTTCGCCAAAAGATTCGCACTAGAAAAACTTCCTGGTTATGCAGTTCTGCAAATTTCTTTTTAAAAGTCCTGCAAGTTAGCATCAAATAATTATATGCTCTAAAAGGTGCTGGGTACAATGCAGTTCGTCACTATAATGTTAAAAAGACATCGGAGACATTGCCTGAATGGATGCTTGAATTGTATGATGCATGAAATGATACGTATAATGCGGGATAAAGGCGTAACAAAGATTTCCAATTGCTTTGTAGACAAAATGGTGAAACTCTCGCAGTTGTTTTTCTTTGTCCAAGCCTGTTTCCTGTCAATCACCAGAGTCACAGCACGGCAAGGCAAGTCTTTCAATATCTTCTGACCATCCATTAAACAATGCGGTCTATTCAACCGCGCGTTGGATCAATGCAACTATAAGGCGATAACCTATATTATAGGCTACCGCTGCAGTTAAGCTTGCAAAATATTTCGCAACAGTACTGACATCATAACCTTGTTACAAACATTTTCAAGTCATCTTCAGCCGCTCTATTTCTATTTCGTATCTGCTTTAACTTGCCTCTGAGGTCACTAAAATGCATCCAACATGTAGCCAGCCAGCACATAGCCTACATGAAGGCCTACAAACTGCATGAATTCATATAGGCCTATTATAGGTATAAACAAACGTGGAGGGCTAGTTTTCATAAATGTATGCATATTCTGCTTATTTTTTTAAAGGTCTAACACATGTTATGCGTGTGATGACTTCCATCGTATTTCGCTTCGTTTTTCTTATTCTTTTTCGTGTTTCTTTTCTATCTTCTTAGTACTAACCAACTAAGCATCGAATGAGATTAGTTTTTTTTCTTTTCAGAATGTACACGTGAGATGGATCTGGCGTTTGTCATTGACCATTCGGGCAGCATATGCGACGATAAACCTGTGAGAACGTGTGACAGCTGGAAAGCGCTTATAGCTTTCATTCACGATATAATTGGCGACATGGTCATCGGCGATAATGACGTCAGGGTCGCATTGGTCGAATACGGGAGCATGGCCCAAATCAGATGGAACCTTACGACGTAAGAAACAGTTTCACCGGTTTCTGATTTCGAATTATAAAAAAATAGTTCAGTAGATTTTATCATCAATAATATTCTAACACTGTGAATCAATGACCATTGACGAAAATTTTGATTACGTAGGCCTACTCTGTTGAAGCATCTAAAAGCCACCATAGTGAATAGGAGATTATATCATGCAAAACGGCAACGATACGATACGCTGCATAGTATGACGATATTAAGTGTATTCCAGTAAAATAGATTCCACTTGTGGAATTGTCTCTTTCTGTGAGCATGCGCACCATCTGGCTCCTTCGGATCAACTCACATACTCTAAGTTTGTGAAGATCTGTAAGTTTGTAATATGCTGGGTTCTATTGTATGTCTTATCCATGCAGCTATCACGATAAATCAGCATTGTTCAAAGCCCTCGACTCTTTTGAGTTGTCCGGAGGTAACACGAACACAATAGCCGCCCTCGGCAATTTATCGAACGTCTTCAGCGCAGCACGAGGAGATCGTAAAGAGGTTAGAAACGTGGCTATTCTCGTCACCGATGGAAAGCCAATGGCAGATGGTGTTCCGTACCCATTGGATCAAATCCGTTCTGCCGTTCAGAAGGTCAATGATCAGGACATCCGGCTAATTGCTGTCGGAGTTACAAAAAGCATCGACATTGAAACACTGAAGGAACTGTCTTCGTCACCCCACAAGGTAGATCTAATTTTGTCTGTATGCAATGGAAATCAAGAACAGAACTTTAAAATTATGTTAAATGAGCTTTCTAATCTACGGATACGGTGGGTTACCCAGTGAAATAAAATATACAACACCAAACAAAAATACAACAATTCAGTGCATAAGAAATAGAGTACCGTACCTACCGGTCTACTTTAAATGGTAGTAAGCAAGTGTGCAACTAGTCTAGCTAAGCACTTTAATGGCACTGAGGTAAAGCATGCCCAAGAAGTTATTCATTGGTGAACCGGAAAGAGGACGAGAGAGTCCATATACCCGGAGAGGTAGATGAGTGATAAGAAGTTGGCGATGATGGCTAAGAGGATGGTAAAGAAGAAGACGACGACGAGGAGGAGAAGGCGGAGGAGAAAATAACAACAGAGGAAAAAACATAGACGGGAAAGAAGATGACGATGAAGAACTAGAAGATGAAGATTGTGGCGAAGAAGTATGATGTGGTGAAGATGAAGAAGTAGATAAAAGCGAATATGATGAAGCAGCTAAAATGAATAAGACGCGGAGAAGAAGGGAAAAAAGAGGAATAACAAGAAGAAAAAGAAGAAGCTGGAGAAGATAAAGTCGAACAATTCTAATTTGCTGGTCCCTATAATATATGCGCACACACGCGTTTACCCATGCACAGTTGCACACACATTATATATATACATCGTGTCTCAATAAAAACTGTGCCAAATTGTTTCTGTCAGAACTTCGTCAAATTTTCACCAATCTTAATAACTTTTGGCAGATAGATGGCAAAATGGCTGATATTTTATGCCATATATGAATTTCCACCTCACCTGACTCATACCACCGCACTACCTTGTTAAACACAGATGTTCCAATTTCTCATATAACGCTTAAATTTTAATACTTCCAACAAACTATCTGACGACTGAATTAGCACGCAATAAAATAAAATTGCAGAGTTTCTTAATTGTTATGACAGATCTGCTTAAAGGTGTTAGAATTGGTGCTCGAAATGTGCCCCGCATGCACGGACACAAGCGCTAAGACGGCGACGCCACTGGTCGATAGCACCATCAACGATCGACTGGTCAAAGCGCGCCCACTCGTCGATCAGACGCGTTTTCAGTTCGTCAACACTGTCTATTCTGGACCGGTAAACCTTCTCCTGCAGCACACTCCATATGCTATAGTCGACCGGGTTGAGATCTGGTGAATTCGGCGGCCACAGAGTTGGAGGAATGAAGTCGGGCGTCTCTCGCTCCAGGAAAGAGACGGTGTCGCGCGCTCGATGCGCCGGGGCGCCATCCTGTTGGAAGACAAAATCCTCGCCCTGGG
The DNA here is from genome assembly GCA_949752735.1 of Lumbricus terrestris. NCBI lineage: Eukaryota > Metazoa > Annelida > Clitellata > Crassiclitellata > Lumbricidae > Lumbricus > Lumbricus terrestris. The sequence continues at coordinate 5,867,236 of OX457041.1, read as the reverse complement.
ATAAGCGGCGTATGTCTGGCAGTAGCTTCTGGGCAAGAAGGTTGTCGCGATAGTATGCCCCATTCACTTTTACACCCGGTTCGATGAAATGGATTCCAGTGCAGCCAAGCTTGGAGACGCCGACCGACACCATCACCGACTTGCTGAATGTCGGTCTTGTTCGAAGGAGCCTGTTTTCGTTGACGTCCTTCTTTAAGGTACCTGGACGGACATAAAATCGATCGTTCTGCGAGTTGGTTGGGGCAGCGACGGTGAATAATTTTTCATCGGTGAAAAATATGAAGTTCACCATGTGACTCGGATACTTGCCGAGAAGCTGCCGAGCTCGAGTCATTCTCGCCAGTTTGTTAGCTGCTGTCAGTTCGTGTGCATTGATCTTCTTTAAGCACTTGAGCTGCAGTTCCTTCTTCACGATGCGATGGACGCTCGACCTATGGATGCCAGACTCGCGTGCAATCTGTCGGACAGTGCGGTGAGTGCGTGGGGCGTCTTCTTGGCTCAATGCCATGTCTTCCACAATGGCGATGTTTCCATCAGTACGGGCAGTGCGGGGACGACCACTCCCCGCGACGCGATCAACCGATCCATTGCAATCAATCTTTGCCAACAAGTAATCCAGACCTCGTCGTGTCCAGTTTTTGGTCTTAAATTCTCTAAGGAAACGCCTAGAACTGTAACCCTTCAGTTCTCGTAAACTTTTGATCAAAAACTTATCTTCCTTCGAAAACACCATTTTAATCAACGATGGCGCAGCTTAAAATAAACAGTTACGTAACTTATACGACGTCGTAAATAATCGTCTGCCAGCTAATCTAAGGGTAGACTATTTAAAATTAGAAATTTAATAAATAACATCTGTCGCCCTCTAGCGAATTGATTGACAAAATTTAGGCATTATGCCAAATTTTAATTGTTAAAATTTAAGCGTTATATGAGAAATTGGAACATCTGTGTTTAACAAGGTAGTGCAGTGGTATGAGTCAGGTGAGGTGGAAAATTCATATATGGCATAAAATATCAGCCATTTTGCCATCTACCTGCCAAAAGTTATTAAGATTGGTGAAAATTTGACGAAGTTCTGACAGAAACAATTTGGCACAGTTTTTATTGAGACACGGTGTATATACAGGGTGGCTCAAAAAAAACGTACCACCGGGGAAAATGCGATATCTTCGCAGCCGATTGGTGTTTTTCTGCGAAAATTTCACAATTTGAAGGGGAATGAATATACAAGAATCCCTGAAAGTTTCATTTGAAACTTTTCATGTTTGCAAAAGTTACAGCTGTTCAAACTTAAAATTTCGTTTTTTCAATTATCCGGAGAATCATGCTCCAATACAAGTGATTTCATTAGGATGTTTGGCAAATTACAACACACACACATTGATGATGATGTCATACGACCTCACTATGAGCTGTAAAGAAGCTGTTTATGAAGCAATCTGCTGGTATTTGGTGATATTTTATAGATTAAGGTCTCAATTGGTGAACCCAAACAATGAACGTCATGGGCAAAGTTTCTGCAAAAGATAAAATGGGAACTCGGACTTTGCATGAACAGAGACTGAGACATCGCGTGATCATAGCAAAATACCCAGTGAAAAGTGGAGCCTGAGCACATTGAAGACTATCTGCAAACGTGTTTATGTAACGAAGATCAGATGTCAGAAGAGAGGCAGGAAGTGGTCGCTTGATCTGACGGAAAAAGCGCGATTTTCACGAAATTCGCTTGGTAATCGAAAGGTCAAGTTTGCAAAGCAAATCGTGGTTTCGGCATCAGATATGCCGGCGTGTGTTGCGGCTGCAAGAAAAGACTGCAATTAATCCCATTCAGTAGGTTAGATGTCAAACTCATCATTGAACTCGCTTACCCAGACTCATTGAAGACCAGGTATGCTCTAACATCTGGTTTTATTATGCAGCAGGACAGTGCGCCTGCTTGCTCGCACGGCAAGGTTGATTATGATGGCGCTACCTTATTGACATCAACTGAAGTAAATGCATTGGCAAAGATGACTAACAAACTCGACCTCAGCCCTCTTGATTATCACGTCTGGGGAGCTATGCTGGAACGCTGCAAGACATTTAATCCCAAGTTGGAGAACATTGGCCAGCTGAAGCAAGTCTTGCTGCTAATGTGGGGTCAGTTGCCGCAGGACCCGACCAACAAGGCCATACTAAGCTTCACAAAAAGAATTTGAGCTTGTGTTAAGGCAGAGAGTGGACACTCTCATTATACCTTACAATAAACTGCAAAACCGAATGCTGAGGTCGTAGAGAAAAGTGATATCATATGACATGGAAATCTACAAGTGACGTAAATTTTCCGCGGATATTTGAAAAAACGAAATTTTAAGTTTGAACAGCTGTAACTTTTGCAAACATGAAAAGTTTCAAATGAAACTTTCAGGGATTGTTGGAAATTCATTCTCCTACAAATTGGGATATTTTCGCAGAAAAAGTTCAATCGGCGGCGAAGATATCGCATTTTCCCCGGTGGTACGTTTTTTTTTGAGCCACCCTGTATATAATATATATATATATACCCTCATACATGCATACTCTAAGTTTTATCGGATAATACAACTAATAAATTACAGACCATCGTCAAAGGAGACATCGATTCGTGTTTTCGGTCATTGTCAACGAGTGACGGATTCCGATAGCTATAGCCTGCCAGTCTCCATTCAGTCTAATTTTCATTGACGTTCTGTTCTTTTCAACAGATTAACGAAACCGTTTTCTTCGTTGACAACTACAAAAACCTCGGAAGTGTCCTGAAGGAACTGGAAATCCAAACTTGCAAAACTGCTGAGGAAAATCGAGTGGAAGACATCGTTCGTCAGTTCCTTCGCTATATCTAGGCCTATCGATTATTTATGCAGCGCCTCTAGAGGAATGACTATTCACCCTATTTATGTTTGAGCAAAAGTGACATTATGTTTATATCAGTGCATTTGAACACGTTCGTAATTTGCATGACTATATCCATATGTGAATGCATGTATCCATGTATATATATGAATATATATATATATAGTTATATATATATATATATATATGTGTGTGTGTGTGTGTATGTGTGTGTCGCTTAGGCAGAATGTAAATATGTGGTTTTAGAAATGTTCATCAAAGGACGATTCATCGAAGGACTGTTCGTCACAAGCATTTCATCAAGTTTAGATGATGCGCTAATGTAGCGAGATTAATCAATCTAAGAAAAAGGATTCTGCATTTTCTTCGTCGGCTTCTTCTTCTGCATCTTCTTCGGCTTCTTCTTTCTCTTCATCATCTTCTTCGGCTTCTTCTTCTGCATCTTCTTCGGCCTCTTCTTCTGCATCTTCTTCGGCTTCCTCTTCGGCTTCTTCTTCGGCATCTTCTTCGGCTTCTTCTTCTGCATCTTCTTCGGCTTCTTCTTCTGCATCTTCTTCGTCGTCTTCTTCTGCATCTTCTTCGGCTTCCTCTTCGGCTTCTTCTTCGGCATCTTCTTCGGCTTCTTCTTCTGCATCTTCTTCGGCTTCTTCTTCTGCATCTTCTTCGTCGTCTTCTTCTGCATCTTCTTCGGCTTCCTCTTCGGCTTCTTCTTCGGCATCTTCTTCGGCTTCTACTTCTGCATCTTCTTCGGCCTCTTCTTCTGCATCTTCTTCGTCGTCTTCTTCTTCTGCATCTTCGGCTTCTTCTTCGGCTTCTTCTTCTTCTGCATCTTCTTCGGCCTCTTCTTCTGCATCTTCTTCGGCTTCTTCTTCGGCTTCTTCTTCTGCATCTTCTTCGGCTTCTTCTTCTGCATCTTCTTCGGCTTCTTCTTCTGCATCTTCTTCGTCGTCTTCTTCTTCTGCATCTTCTTCGACCTCTTCTTCTGCATCTTCTTCGGCTTCTTCTTCGGCTTCTTCTTCTGCATCTTCTTCGGCTTCTTCTTCGGCTTCTTCTTCTGCATCTTCTTCGGCATCTTCTTCGGCTTCTTCTTCTGCATCTTCTTCGGCTTCTTCTTCTGCATCTTCTTCTGCATCTTCTTCTGCATCTTCTTCGGCATCTTCTTCGGCTTCTTCTTCTGCATCTTCTTCGGCTTCTTCTTCGGCTTCTTCTTCTGCATCTTCTTCGGCTTCTTCTTCGGCTTCTTCTTCTGCATCTTCTTCGGCATCTTCTTCGGCTTCTTCTTCTGCATCTTCTTCGGCTTCTTCTTCTGCATCTTCTTCTGCATCTTCTTCTGCATCTTCTTCGGCATCTTCTTCGGCTTCTTCTTCTGCATCTTCTTCGGCTTCTTCTTCTGCATCTTCTTCGGCTTCTTCTTCTGCATCTTCTTTGTCTTCTTCTTCGGCTTCTTCTTCGTCTTCTTCTTCGGCTTCTTCTTCGGCTTCTTCTTCGGCTTCTTCTTCTGCATCTTCTTCGGCTTCTTCTTCTGCATCTTCTTCGGCATCTTCTTCGGCTTCTTCTTCGGCTTCTTCTTCGGCTTCTTCTTCGGCTTCTTCTTCTGCATCTTCTTCGGCTTCTTCTTCTTATTCTGCATCTTCTTCGGCTTCTTCTTCCGCTTCTTCTTCTGCATCTTCTTCGGCTTCTTCTTCGGCTTCTTCTTCTGCATCTTCTTCGGCATCTTCTTCGGCTTCTTCTTCTTCTTCTGCATCTTCTTCGGCTTCTTCTTCCGCTTCTTCTTCTGCATCTTCTTCGGCTTCTTCTTCGGCTTCTTCTTCTGCATTTTCTTCGGCATCTTCTTCGGCTTCTTCTTCTGCATCTTCTTCGGCTTCTTCTTCGGCTTCTTCTTCTGCATCTTCTTCGGCTTCTTCTTCTGCATCTTCTTCGGCTTCTTCTTCTGCATCTTCTTCGGCTTCTTCTTCTGCATCTTCTTCGGCTTCTTCTTCTTCTTCTGCATCTTCTTCGGCTTCTTCTTCCGCTTCTTCTTCTGCATCTTCTTCGGCTTCTTCTTCGGCTTCTTCTTCTGCATCTTCTTCGGCATCTTCTTCGGCTTCTTCTTCTGCATCTTCTTCGGCTTCTTCTTCGGCTTCTTCTTCTGCATCTTCTTCGGCTTCTTCTTCTGCATCTTCTTCGGCTTCTTCTTCTGCATCTTCTTCGGCTTCTTCTTCGGCTTCTTCTTCTGCATCTTCTTCTGCATCTTCTTCGGCTTCTTCTTCTGCATCTTCTTCTGCATCTTCTTCTGCATCTTCTTCGGCTTCTTCTTCTGCATCTTCTTCGGCTTCTTCTTCTGCATCTTCTTCGGCTTCTTCTTCTGCATCTTCTTCGGCTTCTTCTTCGGCTTCTTCTTCGGCTTCTTCTTCGGCTTCTTCTTCGGCTTCTTCTTCTGCATCTTCTTCGGCTTCTTCTTCGGCTTCTTCTTCTGCATCTTCTTCGGCTTCTTCTTCTGCATCTTCTTCGGCATCTTCTTCGGCTTCTTCTTCGGCTTCTTCTTCGGCTTCTTCTTCGGCTTTTTCTTCGGCTTCTTCTTTCTCTACTTTCGATCATCATCCTTTCAGTTTATTCACGGTCTATAGTATACGTCCATCGTATTTCGCTTCGTTTTTCTTAGATTCTTCTCCCTGTTTCTTTTTTTATCTTCTTAGTACTAACCAACTTACGCATCGAATGAGATTAGTTTTTTTCTTTTCAGAATGTACACGTGAGATGGATCTGGCGTTTGTCATTGACCATTCCGGCAGCATATGCGACGATAAACCTGTGAGAACGTGCGACAGCTGGAAATCGCTTATAGCTTTCATTCACGATATAATTGGCGACATGGTCATCGGCGATAATGACGTCAGGGTCGCATTGGTCGAATACGGGAGCATGGCCCAAATCAGATGGAACCTTACGACGTAAGAAATAGTTTCACCCGTTTCTGATTCCGAATTATAAAAAATAGTTCAGTAGATTTTATCATCAATAATATTCTAACACTGTGAATCAATGACCATTGACGAAAATTTTGATTACGTAGGCCTACTCTGTTGAAGCATCTAAAAGCCACCATAGTGAATAGGAGATATATCATGCAAAACGGCAACGATACGATATGCTGCATAGTATGACGATATTAAGTGTATTCCAGTAAAATAGATTCCACTTGTGGAATTGTCTCTTTCTGTGATCATGCGCACCATCTGGCTCCTTCGGATCAACTCACATACTCTAAGTTTGTGAAGATCTGTAAGTTTGTGATATGCTGGGTTCTATTGTATGTCTTATCCATGCAGCTATCACGATAAATCAGCATTGTTCAAAGCCCTCGACTCTTTTGAGTTGTCCGGAGGTAACACGAACACAATAGCCGCCCTCGGCAATTTATCGAACGTCTTCAGCGCAGCACGAGGAGATCGTAAAGAGGTTAGAAACGTGGCTATTCTCGTCACCGATGGAAAGCCAATGGCAGATGGTGTTCCGTACCCATTGGATCAAATCCGTTCTGCCGTCCAGAAGGTCAATGATCAGAACATCCGGCTAATTGCTGTCGGAGTTACAAAAAGCATCGACATTGAAACACTGAAGGAACTGTCTTCGTCACCCCACAAGGTAGATCTAATTTTGTCTGTAGCCTATGCAATGGAAATCAAGAACAGAACTGTACAATTTTATTAAAATGAGCTTGATAGACTATTGATACGGTGTGCTACCCAGTGAAATAAAATATACAGCACCAAATAAAATTGCAACAATACAATGCGAAAGAAATAGAGTACCGGTCTACTTTAAATGGGAGTAAGTATGCAGCTAGTCTAGCTAAGCAGATGAATGGTAATGCTGAAGTAATGGGATTACTGAAGTAATTCTGCCCGAGAAGTTATTCATTGGTGAACAGGAAAGAGGATAAGAGTCCACGATGCCTGGAGAGGTAGATGAGCGGTAGGAAGTTGACGATGATGGCTAAGAGGATGGTAAAGAAGAAGAAGAAGACGACGAGGAGCAGGAGGAGGAGGAGGAGGAGGAAATAATCACAGACGAAGACAGATACGTGGAAGCAGATGACGATGAAGATCTAGAAGATGAAGATTGTTGTGGTGAAGATGAAGAAGTAGATAAAGCGAATATGATGCGGAGAAGAAAAGAAAAAAAATAACAAGAAGAAAAAGAAGAAGCTGGAGAAGATGAAGTCGAACAATTCTAATATGCTGGTCCCTATAATATATGCGCACACACGCGTTTACCCATGCACAGTTGCACACACATTTTATATATATATATACATACACATTTTATATATATAAATGTGTGTATGTGTATATATATATATACCCTCATACATGCATACTCTAAGTTTTATCGGATAATACAAATAATAAATTACAGACCATCGTCAAAGGAGACATCGATTCCTGTTTTCGGTCATTGTCAACGAGTGGTGGATTCCGATAGCTATAGCCTGCCAGTCTCCATTCAGTCTAATTTTCATTAACGTTCTGTTCTTTTCAACAGATTAACGAAACCGTTTTCTTCGTTGACAACTACAAAAACCTCGGAAGTGTCTTGAAGGAACTGGAAATCCAAACATGCAAAACTGCTGAGAATCAACGAGTGGAGCCCATCGTTCGTCAGTTCCTTCGTTATTTTTATTGCATCTTATTTATGCAGCGCCTCTAGAGGAATGACTATTCACCCTATTTATGTTTGAGCAGAAGTCACATTATGGTTATATGAGTGTAGTTGGACATGTTCGTAATCTTGCATGACGTTATCCATGCGTGAATGAATGTATCCATATAGGCCTATATGTGTGTAGCGCCTAGGACCAATGTATATATCTGGTTTTAGAAATGTTCATCAAAAGACGATTCAGATTAATCGATAGGAAAATAAGGATTTTTCTCTTTTCTGTAATTATCTCAACAGCGTTTTGTACCAGAAAGTTTCAGCTGCAATTCGACATAATTTTTTTCTTTTCTTTGCAGCTTCTTGTACCTACCATATCTCAACATCCAATTCTGCCAAAACGTTTTAACTGGGAGTTGAAGGTATTTATTTTCTCTAACTTTACAGCTTCCTGTACCGCAAAGCTGGACTTGTGTTTCGTTATTGATGGATCTGGAAGTATCTGTGACAATCAACCTGACTTCGACTACAACAATCCACAACATATAACGTGCAACAACTGGAAGCAAACTGTTAAGTTCATCCGATCCATTGCAGAAAACTTTGACATCGGACCACAGGCGACGAGAATCGGACTTGTTGAGTTCGCCAATGAAGCCACTGTACGATGGAATCTGACAGCGTAAGTATACGCAGACGTCTTCAAAAGTCGCTAGATCAATTATCAGGTAGGCTACCCTCCTGACTGTCAACAAACATACCAACCAAAACCCAAGAGTGACTTTATAGGCTTATATATATGTCGGCCTATAATTTAAATACAAATCCTGCATTAAATACTTTACTTCGAATACATAAAATGTATGCATGTACGCCAGCATTCATGCATAAATCATTTAGCCTTACTAGACTCTATATCTACACAGTTAAATGCACATGCACATTAATTTTGCTAGCATGAACAAATTAATCGTTCTTTGTGGTTAAGTTATTCAGTATTCTGTCGCCCAAGAAGTAATCTCGATTGTTGTGGTCTAATGTTTTTTTTTACTTCTTTAGATTTACGAATCGGTCAGCCCTATTGAATGCCTTCAACAGCCTCAACTACCAGAAGGGTGGCAATACTGACATGACCGGTGGCATACGACTGATGAGAACGGAAGTGTTTAGTCGGAGCGATGATCGCCTTGATGTCCCGAATGTGGCCATCATCATTACGGATGGCTACCCAACAGATCCATCGACTGTACCTGCCGAGATGGATGCAGTGCAGAGGAGAGGAATCCGAACGCTGGCTGTTGGAGTAACTAATCTCACCGATGACAAAATGATAAAGAGTCTGGCAACGCCACCACAGAAGGTGATTCACAAATTTACGCAAACTCTAGAATGCATGTTTGTTTGTTTGTATGTGCATTGTGCACTTGTTATAGCGCCCCTTCAAGCACGCTACTCAAAGGCGCTCCCGACTGCAGAGCGGACACTGCATCGGAGTTTCACGCCTAAGCGCTGAGCAATTGTGAGTGAAGGACTTCCCCAAGGTTCCTACGCGGCGACTTGAGGTGGATTCGAACCTCGAACCTTCAGGCTTCAAGGCAACGACGCCACCACTACACTACCGCGCCCCTCAATGATTGACACTTATAGAAAAAGACTGAATCTGAGATGAATCTGAGGTATTCTCAACCTTTTGAAGACGGTGCAATAGTGTGCTATGGTAATGATATGTTGTAAACAAATATTTTTGTGCTATTGAAGAAACTGTGCTATCCAATGTTTTCCCCGCTTCCTCTAGATTTATTTTGCTATGTTATGATGTGCAGTTCTATTTTAATATTATGTCCTTAGACGTGCTATATTTTATATTACATGCATTGTTTATTAAACGCATGCAAGTCATAATATGACACACGTGCCCGATGCGCAAGTACTTGCTGAGCTTAGTCAAGTGACCTTATTTTCAAGTCTTCAATTAATTTCCTCTTGAGGTTTTCGATAGAAAGTTCCATACACAGAAATTCCTACAAACCGTGAAGCCAGATGCACCAACTATGCATCAACGCAACACAGTGGTCTTTCCGAATAATACTAAGTCGTAGATCTTTCTACAGAGAAGGCTCGAATACTTGCACCGGTGAACCTTGTAAGGAGTGCATCAGTAAATCACAGCTACACTGTATTATTATGCATTGTGGACCTTTCCTGGTTTAAGATGCGTCTCGAATTCATCTCGTTTTTTGGTTTTAAAGAATTCATTTCAGTTGCTACATCTGGATCTTTTGTGCGTGTTTTGCAGCTCAACGACAATTACTTCCTAGCTAGGGACATCATCGACGTTGAAAAGTTCCGAAAGACCCTGAATGAGAATACTTGCAAGCCAAGTCACTAATTGGATCAGCCAACATTTTGTCAATGCGATGTAGACATTGTTGTCGAAATAACTAACGAGATAGTGTGATAGAAACGATTACTACAAACTATTACTACGCTTTAAACGTCAGTGGAGTGTGTGCGGGTGCATATCAATAAAGAATTGATGTCTTAGATGTCATTCAAAATATAGTTTTATGTCTATTAAAGTCATAGCCAGAAATCTTTCCTTGTGCGACGCTGAATTTATCTTCTTTTCTGTCTTATCTTTCCTATCCTCACTCACTTTCCTACAGCGTCGACCCTTCTGAGTTAAAACACATGCAAGCGATCCAGAACGATCTCGTACGTGCAGTCACCAAAACCCTCAAACGCCACCACATAGTAGCGTTGCTTCTGTGCTCAACAAAACATCATCGTCTAAAATGGAAAATGTCGTCGGTCGGCGACTCAGCCGTCCCCAAAACTGTCGCGCCTCTGCGATTGTCCTTCGGCCGTTTCGTTCGTCCCCTCTCCCCCCCCAAAAAAAATTCTAGACCAAGTTTCCGCCTATGAAAGATAGTGCAAGCGGAGAGGAGGAATTAAACGGCGAGACAACAACGACGAGCAACCTAGTGGTGAAGAGCTGGTGCAGGACGTGCTGAAGACCGGCTGCAGAATTAAGAGAGGATGCGACTGGAAACCGAGTCAGAGAAAGATGTGATGACGAGCGTGATGACGAGCCCGCCTTATTGGCCGCATACCTAAAAATTCAGCCACATCTCCAGCTATATGCGTGACGTTCTCCACTGGCTTCCACTCAAGCAGCGAATTGAGTATAGGATATGATGTACATCTACTCTAGTCTGGCGCTGCATGTACAGGCCTTGCTCCTGCCTACCTTTGTGAGTTCTGTAGCCCTACTCTTAGTCCTCACCATTTCCGCTCCCTTCGTTCGACTGAACAAAGTCTGCTCACGGTCTCTTTTACTTGAACTTCCACTTTGCAGAACCGTGCTTTCTCGGTGGTAGGACACTCAACCTGGAATGGTCTTCCTCTGACCCTCCGCTCTCTTTCTAAAAATCCTTCTCAGACTTTCTCTCTCATCTTAAGACATGCAGTTTTATTTGGCCACGCTGAGGTTGGGAGCGCCTCTGAGTAGCCATTTCGAAGAGGCGCTATATAAACGCATCTAATGAATGAAGGAATTATGAAAAATGTCACAAATGCAGTTTCAAGTGTTTTTAATTAGAATTAAAAGCATATCGCTCTTGTACAGGGCCGGTATGCACAAGAGAGTATAACTCTTACACCTGGCTTAAATATCGTCTGTGCGGGAGTAGTGGGTTAATTCCGTAGCCTATGTATGGCTCGAGCTTAGCGAGTTATGCTAGGTCTGGATAAGTTATGTTAGTTGTAAGGTTTACACCTAGAGTAGCCTATGCCTGGTCATTAGTGTGGTCCTTAGCTCCATGTAAAAATATTTTTTGGAGAATTTTAAACGAGGCACCCTCCTAACTTATACCTTTATGTTAAAAAATATTAAAGCTGAAAATTTTGGCAGATTTTTTTGAGTTTTAGGGGTCGCTACCGGACATGACATATATCAATGTAAAGACACAAGCGAAACATGGAAAATCGTATATTGTATACTATTACTAGTGTACATGTAGGCCCTATGGTTGAATGCTCAAATTGAAATAAATTCTGGTGGGCAATGGACCGTCATGGAGGTGGACTAGTGGCCTGTGGACTGGTTTACTATTTTGGACAAAATGCATACACGGACATAAAAATGCTTTTCCAGTTAATGTTTCCATTATTGCATCAGTCTTTTGCGACGATAGGCATATATTTCTTCACAGTCAATATAGCAGACTCTGCATCTGATCCTCATTATTTGTTTGAAGCTTGTTATAGGCCTACTTGTTCCTGAGTGTCACTCCACGCTTTGTAATGTCATTCACAACTTTCACTGAGCTCGCAGTGGCCTAATCTAACTTAAAGTTCTCGTCGTTTGACCATGTATATCAACGTCTTATTGGAGAAAACTTGAAAAATCTCGTGTTTTCCATGAAAAAATCTTCCAGTTGCATTGAGCTTATTACAGCAGGTTCTAAGGTTTTTCCTTGTAGTGGATGTTCGATCCAAGTTTTGTCCAGAGTAGTAACCATTTGGCGCCTGATATAAATCGAAGCCCCATAGGGCCCATAAATAAAAGAACGCAAAAGCCACCAGTTTCTCTGAAAGATACCAAACATTTCTTCATTGCAACGTCTGCAACTGCACTTTTTATTTCCCTGTATTTTGTCAATGTCCTTAAACATCTACACTCTGCAGGTCAAGTTGAGGAGTATAGATGGTGCATACAATGCTTGAAACCAGACTTTGACGTATAGCAGGCAAATGTCAGCTATACCTTTTATTCTCTTCGTGTTGACTTGAATTATTTCTTGAACATCCATATCTTAACACTGTAAATGCTCTTGCCGATCAACCTCGCTCTGTGCAGCCCAGCTGAAAAATCATTATGTCCTTACCATTCGATGAACCAAGAGAAAACATAACCACTGCCTCCAACTTAATTTAGGCATTGTGATAGCGACATGCACTCTACAACAAATCCTTGTCCAGCCTCTGTTCCAACAGGATGCAGGCACCATTTCCAAGTCCACTGTTCACTGATGTAGTGTTGAAACCCATAAATTTGATTGGATCAGTAATGCCCCAAGTCATAACCGCTTCATACACTGCAGACACTGAAGATTTTCTTGTCCCGATGATTATTTCTGTAAACCAAGGATCTGGTCTCGACACCCACTCTAGAAACGAGGACATGAAGACGGTCTACTATTTCTTTACTGCAGTCTGTAGATGTCTTCCAACAACTTTCCACCCACGTGAATTATTAGAGGAACTCCTGTTTGGAATTCAACTTTCAAGTTTTCATAAATATTTTAACGATTCCTTATTCACTGCTTAAGCATTGAAAAGCAATTGAGATTGAACTCTGCGGGATCAGCATTGAAAAGCAATTGAGATTGAACTCTGCGGGATCATTGCCAAGACATTGTAGTGCGAAAGAAAGTAAGCCTACAAGTGTTGCATTTCTGCTACTCACTTTCGCCGTGGCATTGTCAAGACTTAGGTCTATTACCAACTTTGTGTTCTCTTTGACAATAGCGAAATTGTGCAATATACACGAAAAACCAAAATGAAGCGAAATCGCTACCAAAAGATGCAATGGCTGTGAATGCATTATAGAAAATGTCAATAAAATAAGTAAGTAGGTGGCAATCATGATGTCGGAGGTGCTAATAAATATGTGAGTTGTTGTCTATCAAATTCTGTCATAGCGATTAACATGGTTGGAAAGCATATTAATGGAAATTGCGCATATTGGACCACAAAGCCCAAATTAATTCTAACCTTGAACTTTGACCTCTGGTAGCGACCCCTAAATGTCCTCAGATTATCTCCAAAAAATTTCTCAATTTTTTCTCATCAATAGAAACCAACTTAGAGGGTGCCCCGTTATAAAATCAGACTTTTAAAAATAAGGACCACCCTACTGGTCATATGCATACCAACCCAGCAGACTATTGACCGCTGAAACGTAACCTTTAGCCGATCATGCATTTCCATCGTTTATCCTAGGCCTACTATGCTTGAACTCTCCTCTGCTTCTTTCCATTCACGATTGAAATCTTCAATCTGCATAATTATAACCTTCGTGGTTCTGCTTCTCCTCCACTGAATGTTATACTGTGCATGATAAAGAACTCTGTCCATGATACCTCATTCGCTGTGCAATTATTGTCTAATCTATCGTAACAGTGCTCACGAGTGCAGCTCATGCCCATTAGCTATGCATGCAACTGGTGGTCTATAAGCATAGGCGTAGGAGGCGGGGTCCAGGGGGGGGCAAATGCCCCCAAATTTTGGGCAAATGTGTTTTTCGGGCATAAGAGGCACGGACGGGGAAAAAATTCGATTTGTTTCGGCCAAACAGGTACAGGCGGATTTTTTCGGGCACACAGGGGTAAAAAGATAACTTTTATGATGAAGATTTACTGGAAATGACTAAAAAAGGTTATCAGATTTTTCTGACGAGAAAATCGAGAAAATCCTAAGATTTTGGGCGGATGACTAAAAAATAAACTCACCAGATTTTTCTGACGAGAAAAACCAGAAAACAGATTTTTTCGGACGAAAAAATCCTAGATTTTTCGGGCAAAAATAAAAATTTTGACCCCCCACTTCCGAAATGTCCCCTACGTCTATGTCTATAAGCGACAGGCTAAAATGATCAACACACTTCGGTTGTTTTCTTGTTTTGTCTTCAGCTATTGAAGTGACTTGAACATTATGAGCAATGGATAATAAGTGATAACGTGGACTCTGTTCATTTCCTAACTTCAGCTTTAGATAGCCATCTGTGATCTGTCCTCCCGATTACACACGCTACTGCGGCACTGTCTGAACGGTGATGTAATACATACCGTAATAATTCTTCAGCGAATTAACCTACTTCGTGAATAATTATTCGGCAATACGCCTTGGGCTTAGTCAACGGTTGGAAAAGTAAATTGGGAAAAGGATAAATATTTAAATTAACACAAAACGCACATCCACCGCTAAGTCTGATTTCAGTACCGTAATTTGAATCGCATGATGGCGCTTCTTTTACATCAAACAAAGGCATGCGATCACCGTCTCTGACTTTGCAGCGCGACTGGCTCTTCGTTCTGCTACCAAGGGGAACTTCTGGTTCTACGAGCTCGCTTGGCTGCCGGGCAACGCCGAGCTGTCACAGTTTGCCTATAGGACCGTCCATCTGGAATAACCTCCCATCAAAGCTGCATTTCTTACATCTTACCAATTAGACCTGTTTCATAAATCTCTTAAGTCTTTTTGTCTTCTGACAAAAAGACTTGACGAATGGCTAGACAGGCTAGGCGGGGCTGGAAGCGCTCCTGAGTAGTTCGAACGGGGTCTACACAAGTTCTTATAATGAATGAATGAATGAATGAATGAATGAATGAATGAATGAATGAATGAATTAATTAATTATGTGGGATATTCCCTAATTATTGTGATGGAAAAACGGAAAACAGTAGCCTATATTTCTGAATCTGACTAAAACCCTTTGGACCTCAGGTCAAATTCGAGGTCATTGGACCCTTCCCATTCTCCTTCGTCGTTTGCCACACGGTTGGTTGTCCATTCATATCATCATCCACCCAATCATCTTCCAGTCCGTTCATCCGTCCATCCATTCATCCATATCCTTCGGTCTAGCCTTCCAGCCATCCGTAAATCCTTCCAGTCATCCTTCCAGCTAACCATACCTCATTCCCTCCACGACTTTACTCCCCAATGTTCTTTCAATTCCGGAGCTTCATTAACAGACCCGTGAGTTGGCCAAGCTACAGAAATGCCTCGAAAATCATAAAAGCCAGATGTGAGAACTGCTTATCTCCAGCACGCTGGCTTAGCCGTCTCATGAATATTAATAGCTTCGCGTCTGCTCTCACCCTTAATTTAACTCAGCAGCCCCACTACTGACACCATGCCCCCGAATACAAAACGACCCAGACGGAGAAACCTACTAACAAAGCAGATACCCCTCGCAGCGGGGAGAGGGTCAGTTGCTAAAAATACCCTGGCCAGAGCCCCGACGTCTCGGCCGCCCGACGTGCTTCACTTCGCGGCGCACGTGTCTTGCTTTATTAGCAGCGCACTTATTACGCCGTCCGTCAGCTGATTGGAGAGCAGATAATCGCACGGCGTGGAATAGGATTGTTCTGTTTAACAGCGAAGGCGCCTTTTGCAAGCTCTGCAGACACTGGTGAATCAGTTGCAAGACCTTTATCGAACTAGTACCTCACATGGTGCGATTTAGTGCTTTCCGACTGATTGACGGGTGGGCGTGGTCAGGCGTTCATAACAAAGAAAACAAAGAACTCTCGTGATTGACAGACGTCAGTTTATTCCGTCATGCGCTTCGTTCGCACGAGAACAAAACCCGCGTTTTACGAAGCTAATTATTCTCGTCACGCTCCTTTGATTGCTGACACACGGCTGCGCAGCGAAGCGAAGCAACAGCTGATGTTTTTGTCGGAAAGAACGATCAGTTGATCAGCGTTTACAAGGCGGTCCCAACGCGCATGCGCGACGGTCAGTGTTTATCAATAATTCAAATTATTAAGAAAATTGCGATTTGTAAGTAAGTAAGTAATTATACCAATGACTATCCCAGTTTGCTAAGGCATATCCCGCAGTTAGCTGTCTATGAGGCGCCCTTAATTCTAGCGGTACAGTCGGATTACGGCGCCACATAAGTCGTCGTTATTTTTATTATTCAGTGGACACGGCCATGGCGTGTCAGAAGACTCTCGGAATATTGCGCTAGATAATTGGCTCCAGGTTTATTTTCAGTGGTTCTAACACAGACCAAGTGTCTTCAGAACCATTTGAAACCCTCGTTATCTTATGCTATTTGCAAACGGAGTTGAAATTGATTGAAATAGAAGTAGATTTTGCTGACTTGCATGCTCAATTATAAATTAACATAGTAAAAATACTTGAAGCTGTTTGAACAAATTTTTATGTCAAGGTAGCAAAGCTATTTTAGCACAGTTTATGTATAACGGTAGGCCCAGGTAGCATCATGACTGAATGTATGGTAGCCTACATGTAAATTTGGAAATGATGTGCAGTCACTTATATCACTGGGTGAAAGACGGTTATTAAATTGGGTAAAAAGCAAAGGTTACTGGTGTGGGATTTTGAATGAGAAGTAATCAGAACCTCAGGAAAACAACAATTTACATAAAATGGATCTATATGTGAGAATTATATATTCCCTTTGTATGGGGGAGGGTGTTGATATCCAACGTCCAAATGCAGTTGGTATGATGTCATAGCTCAGAATTACAAAGACTTGTACACAAAAATTACATTTGGGTTTTTCCTGTTGGAGTTTTTCAATGAACGTGGTTGCAAGATACACAGGAATTATATTTTAACACCTGTAAATTTATTATTTTGGGGTTTGAAGTCATAACTTCCACCCACCCCCATAAGCACACCCATGACACACCCATATGGTTTAGACCTATGGCTTACTTTTCAAGGAGTTGATTGGGTGCTCTCAGTTTGAACGTGAGCTAAACCATTTAGGGCTCTTTCTACACAAAAGTGCAGCTCTATATCTAAACGAATTTGTCAGTTTTAGCAGCATTTCGAGCAGTTAATAGTAGTTACGAATTTTCATTGTCATCTGATTAGTTATTACTTGCCAGGTACTGTGGAGAATGCATGGGCAGGGAGATAATGTGGTTGTACAGTTATAAAAATTCCTTTAAAATGCTCTGAAGCCATTCCCCGTTTCCATGTATGGACAGTGGTAGAGTGACCATATGTCCTCAACCCTGTCCGTTTTTCAATCAATTGATGGTTGAGATACCGTGAGAACTTTTGAATCCCGTGTACGTACCGCACTAGCCCGAATTTCAAGTCTCTGAAATAAGCCCGCATCGATGTGTAATTTATATGGGCCGTTGTGTCTTATTGTGATTTCTTGGTCCGGCCTGAGCTATTGAACATCGACCTACAGCCGTACATATATATACATACACTTGACCTAGAATCCACTAGAGATCGTCTGAAAGGCATGATGAGTGATTGTTTTCATTGGTTGAGTGACTCACAACAGAATTGTAAATCTATATCCGAAGTCAACACTGCTCTATATATCTGAAGAGGAAATTGCAATAACAACCACTTAGGCCTACTATGGTATGACCTCTTTTGTGTTGTAATGCGATCTGTTTTGTGCTGTAATTCGACCTCTTTCTCATGTTATTACCACTCGCTGTCTGTGCTGGTGTTGGTCTCTCTATTATGGTATGTCCAATTTCGATGAGGGTTTGACCTCTTTGTGCTGTAGTTTGACCTCTTTCTTTTATGCTATTACCTTTCTGTGCTACAATTGGTCTATCTGTTATGGTATGATCAATAATTTCTACTATGGTTTTACATGGCTTTATTCTAATTTTTTTACTGTGGTATGACTTTCCTGTTAGGTTTTACTTAGTTCAACTATGGCTTGACCTTTCCTGCTATAGGTTATGACATCTTAAATAATATTATTAAGCTGATAGAACCCATTTCTACTATGGCCATACTTATGTCTGCATTCAACAGATCAATTTTTGCACCCATCATAGCTGTAACCATAAACTTCAAATCTCTAAATAAGCACTCGAAATGCTAATACAGGGCACCAGCTTATTCACTATTGCTCATAATTTGTTGGCACCCTTAACGGCGAAATGTTTTCATAATTGTAAATCATGGTCTCAACCAATCAATCAGAAATAATATAGCACCTCTTCATGGATGGATCCGATTTGACCAGGGTCTATTACTACAGAGGCCGTTACCCTGGACATAAATTTGCTTGGCATATTACAGCACTTACGAGCAAGATTCTTGAATCGTTTTTTCAAGATCCTAAAATCTTCTCAAACTCTTGTCATTCAAAGGCCAAGCACAGGGAGCCAGTTCCTTCACGAGTACTGCGAGAGGGTAGTCAAAAGGAGACCCGGGTCCGGCTTAAGAGACCCAAGTCCAAGTCTGCTTTGTGCCAAAATCTACACACATACACATACACACTGTTGCTTAGGTTGGTTTGGTAGCTCTGTGATTATCGCTGTTTGGTAGTAGTGGTAGTCAAAACGAGATATGTTAAGTATGTTAAGAATGGTGATTGACGAAAACAAATGTGCATTTCTGGGCATTGTTTGCCTTTTGAGATTAACCTATTGTTCCATCCGAACTTTAACACAACTTATCTTGTTGAGTACAGCATTCACGTGAAGTGGACGTTTTGTGTTGTGTGTCCGAGCACATGCTAAGTATCTGTGATTATTATTAACACATCAGCTGTCACCCATGCATGTGCCCAATGCACTACTTCACAATGTGTAAACAGATGGCACATCAAATCAATGTGTCAGTTTGAAATTTAAAAAAAATATTTTTATTATCATTGGTCATTTTTTGATCCATTGTTTTTAGGTATACATACATATTTTGTCATACCCTTTATCTATATTTCGTTAAGCACTATAGGATTGTGATTGTAATTGATCACTTTAGTGTTCGTTCTGTTCAAGTTTATCTTGTGATACCCTTTCTTCAGTGGACCACACTGTACGAACTTCTGGTTCTAAGATGTTTCTCATTAATACTGCTCTGCAGTGTTGTTGTGAAATGGAAACTAAACCGCAAGCCATATGGCAGAAATTGGTGTCGTGCTCCAGAATTAATGTCCACTCTGACACTAATTTATGTATGCTTGTGATTTTGTGACTTTTCGGTGCATTTGCCTGTTGCCAGGGGTCCTCGATATAGTCTTGTGGTTAGTTTGTGACGTGGTCAAGCAAAGGGTCAGAGTTCAAGTCCATGTCAGAGCAGAAATCTGTCCAGCTCCACCTATACCCCAAATCAACTCAGCTATGATGAGTACATCGACTGTACACTGTTGGTGGGAAGAGGAGACGGTGAGGGAGAGGACTGGCCACAGATCCTCATACACCAAGGCTAAGAAACTGCAGCCATTAATTTGTCGAATATTTATACAAATTGCATATTGTCTGAACCATCCCAAGCAGCTTAAGACTCCTCTTCTATACTATACAATACAATACAATAAATACAATTCAATAAACTGTTGTTTGATAGTGTCCTCTATACAAAGCTCAGGGGTACGTATTGAAACTGGACAAGTTGGACAATCATGCATCAATCAACTCTAAACATCATCCACCATGATAGCCGTCTGACTAACTGTCTGCCTGACTCAATATCTTGACCATCTGCCTATCGACTTTATTTTGATTCATCGCCTGTGAATAAGCTGGTTCCCGCGACTTCGCTTTTCCAGTCTACCGATGACTCATCACTTTAGAGGTAAGCCATATAGATAGACTGGAAAAGGCATGCAAGGTTTCAGTTCAGAGTGAAAGATAGTACTTATCGTTTGGAGTGTTGTAGTTATGTGGAGATAGAGCAAGTTCCTATGCACACTACATTGTAACTGCTTCTTAAATTAAGCAGGAAACGACCAAGTCCGCCAATTAAGCTCTCTATCAAGGGAAAGAAATCCATAAGAAATCTCCAGGCCTGCATGCAGTTACAGCTGATTACAACGCTTTACTTACCCCAACACTGGGCGGTCAAAAGCGGAAACAACAAATCACTTGCTAAACTGTTATTTCCGCGTCTCCAACGTCACCCTTGGACTGTAAGTGTGCTATCCAACCCTTTTGAAATGACATGTGTGTTGTTTATGTTATTTTGGGTCTCACACGATTATAAACACGGCGACAGATAGCGAGCGACCTATGCGTTAAATAATTGAAACAATATCGCGAACTAGTGAAGACAGGTTGAACTATTGAGCGTCGTTATACCATGGTCCACTTCTTATTTAGATGGAGGAAAGTTACCTCTCATATTCAGATTCTATAATTTGTGTGTGTGTGTGTGTGTGTGTGTTTGTCTGTATGTATGTATGTATGTCTGTCTGTTTATGTGTATCATATTCTGTCTACATCTAGGCCTATCTGCTCGCCTGTCTGTCTGTCTGTCTGCATGTATGTATGTATGTCTGCATGTATGTATGTATGTATGTATGTATGTATGTGTGTGTGTCTGTCTGTCTGCAATGTCATTCTCTTCACTAATGAATAATATTATGTATATTTTGTCTGTTTGTTACTCTGTTAGAGAGCAACTGTTTCAGTGCCTATTAGACAGACTGCATGAAGGATGAAAATACAGATATTTAGACAGACAGACAGACAGACAGACAGACAGACAGACAGAGACACCGATCACACAGACATAATGCAAAACATACAGACACTGGGTGACATAGAAACAGCTCCACACCAAACTCAGACTCTCCGGGGACACAACGGCACAGGGTCAAGGGTCATGAACCTCCCCCCTACCAGTCCGTTTATTGGAGTTGATATGGACAACAGGAAACAGAGGCTTTAATGCAACAAACACACGGACACACACAGACAGACATGCAAACACGCAGACACACATGGACACATACAACGGCAACAGGAAGTCTTTTGGGGGAGATGTGTTTAGTGTTTATAGGGCAGAGGGTCAGGAAGGGTTGTACAGTTTACAGCTCCACGGTTTCCGCCAC
Source organism: Lumbricus terrestris (assembly GCA_949752735.1). NCBI lineage: Eukaryota > Metazoa > Annelida > Clitellata > Crassiclitellata > Lumbricidae > Lumbricus > Lumbricus terrestris. The sequence goes on along the minus strand of OX457041.1, from coordinate 5,846,136 downwards.
TTTCAACCCAACCCCACCCCACCCGGACCCCCACCCCCAGTGGAGGGCAGAGTACATTATTTTCTGCAGTCTATAGATAAACATGCCTTGTGTCACCCTTTCTCTGTCACCCTGGAGGTGGCCACAGCATGAGGGTCTTGGACCCTGTGACATCAGAGCAAGTTGCAGAGATTTATATATGCAGTTGTGCATATCAAATTCTACAGTTTACTGTAGCAGCCAATGTAAAGTTACCATAGGGCAAGGGCGGATACAGGAATTTTCGAAGGGGGGGCAAAAATTTTTGGTATTGTGAGACAGTAGAAAAATTTTTAGTCATCGACCAAATTTTCCGGGAAAAAGATACCAACTTATCCGCCAAAAAGTTGATGACTTTTTTTTTTTTTTTTTTTTTTAGTCATCGACCAATTTTCCGGGAAAAAGATACCAACTTATCCGCCAAAAAAGTTGATGACCTTTTTTTTTTTTTTTTTTTTTTTTTAATCATCAACCAATTTTTCGGGAAAAGGAGATGCCATTTCCGAACGGGGGCCACGTCCCGTACGATTTTCTAATAGGGGGGGCCAGATGTCCTGTTTTTCTCTCCCACTACATGTTTTTGAAACCAAATGGGGGGCCACGTTCCATGCAATTTTTAAATGGGGGGCCATGGCCGGATTGGCCCCCTCCTGGATCCGCCCCTGCCATAGGGGCAGCTATTTTGCATATCAAATTTTATAGTAGCAGTCAGTGTAGTATATATAATTCCTTATTGATATAGCGTCAGTTGTGGAACCGAAAATCGTGAGACAACAATTATAAAAATTATATTTGGATGGATGGATCCAGAATTGATGAAGGCTTATGACAACAGAGGCCCTCGAAAATTATTTGTTTGGCATAAAACAGCTCTTTTTAATTTGTTTATAGCCAGAATTTATTATAACACCTTTTCATATCTGACAAAGGTGTTCAAAGCATATGGCTATTTTAGAACATAGAATATTCATTCAGGTTTAAGGTTTTACCCACAGCAGTTGAGTCTTGACATTGAGAAGGTACTTAGCCTATAGAATAGTATAGATACACAATAATGGACAAGTTAGTCGTTGAAAATGTCGAATTCCTGGCAGATATAATTGGAAATGTTGAGCTTCTGATAATTAATTACACATTTAGAAACCTCCACCAAAATAATGGCTTATTCGGCTGATTTTTGAAGTACTGTTGTTGAACTATAGTTGCTTAGTTACTGGCGGCTTTTTACCGCGTAGCCATAACTCCTAGGAAACTATTGTTGTTGTTCGATGGGGTGGGGGAGCTTTGGGGGACAAAAGAAGCATATAGGCGCTTGTAACGGTTCACACACAGCGCAGTCAGGAACAAAGGCGACAGCCTTGGCATCAACAAAGACACCAACGTTACCGACATACAGGCAACCCCGACAAAGCACACAATGGGGCAATGAAGAAAGACATAAAGCGGTAGAGACGGTGTCAGCAGTGAGGGACAGGTGATACGGTGACAAAGGGGCGATATTCTGGGCAGGAAAAGGCCCCTAAATCATTACCCGTACAGTTATAGGGTGCTGTCAAACGACCATGCAACACCTGGTGTAGCGGTGGTGTGTGTGGACGGGACCAGCTGCCTTGGAGGGTCGCTGCTGACACCGGAGGCATTGGACATGTGCGCGGAAAGACAATATTATTGTGGTACCGTTAGGGACACGCCGGAGATTGAATAACGGGCTGACGACCCATTGGCAATTTGGTACCCTGTCTTGCTCAATCACTGGTAACTGAGAGGATAAGTGTCAACTTCACCGTTTGACACTCAAAATTGAAATTCTACCTCTTCTCGAGGTTCTGTCCTTGGAAGTAATACATCCTTCTGAGCGTTTTCTTCCTGGATTAAACCCACATCAGCAATAGCAGCTCTCCTATCTGTCTGTCTCTCTCTCTCTATGTCTCTTTTTGTCTGTCTCTATCTGTCTTTCTCTGTCCTTTTCTGTCGGTCGCTCTCTCTCTCTCTTTCTCCATCTGCATAGCCTCATTCAACGGAACTGGGAACTTCGTTTTGACCATGCACTTATTATATATAGCCTACTTGACGCGGCGCTTGAGAATAAGCTGTGCAATTAGCTCCAATGATTACAATAATAATGACGCTAATAATAACAATAAAAAATGTAATAGTTATAGTGAAGCAATAATAAAACAATTATGATAGTCTTGTTGTCCATGGTGATGATGACGACGACGACGATGATGATGATGATGATGACGACGATGACGATGATGATTGTGAACTGATAGAGTTTCTTGATGTCCTTTTAAGTGACCATGCATCTTCACAACTGTCATACCTATACAATTGAAATTGCCTGCAATTGACGCCCAGATAATATTGCTAATGCAACATAAGATAATAATACTTCACTTATATATACATGTATAATAGAATGCAATGCTTATCTTCTTATATACAATACAAGTCATGTATACTGCAGTTGTGAAATGTCGTTATCCTGCATTGTTGATCTGAAGAGATCTTATATACAATACAAGTCATGTATACTGCAGTTGTGAAATGTCGTTATCCTGCATTGTTGAACTGAAGAGATATATCACGCTTCTTTCGTCTGTCGGCTTAAGTGCGAATCGCAGACTGTATACATATGTATATGTATATAATATATATAATATGTGTGCTATATAAATATATAATATATATGTATATATATACGTGCATACACGGGATATACAATAATACAACGTGAGAAACTGATTGGTTTCGCATGACTTGACACACTTGAAAGTGAAGTCCAAACTATATATTATTGTATTGTGTATATATATATGTGTATATATATATATATAATTATATACATTATGTAGTACATAAGTTTCAGACATAGCAGGGCACCTTAGAGGGATTTTGCCTTATACATGTGTATGCAAATGCATGCAGGGCTTAAAGTGTGCCTGGACGGTCATGGACGGCGTCCATGCACTTGTTTTAAAATCTGAACGCCGTCCAGCCACTTAATGGCGAGCACAGACAGGAAAGGTAAGGGGCGTCCAGGCACTTCTTTTGGAGAGGTAAAGGGCGTCCAGGCACTTATTTTTCCACACTTTAGGCACTGAATGCATGTGAGCATGCATCCATATAAGTTACTATAGAAACATGCAATGGAGAGCTCCTGGTCCCTTGGCCCGCTCTTCAGTCAGCCAGGGCCGATCCTGCTCGGTTTTTGGACCCTCCACCTGGATTGAGCTCTCACTTGTATGTGTGTATGTATGTATGTATGTATGTATGTATGTATGTATGTATGTATGTATGTATGTATGTATGTATGTATGTATGTATGTATGTATGTCATACATACATACATACATACATACATACATACATACATACATACATACATACATACATACATACATACATACATACATACATACATACATACATACATACATACATACATACATACATACATACATACATACATACATACATACATACATACATACATACATACATACATACATACATACATACATACATACATACATACATACATACATACATACATACATACATACATACATACATACATACATACATACATACATACATACATACATACATACATACATACATACATACATACATACATACATACATACATACATACATACATACATACATACATACATACATACATACATACATACATACATACATACATACATACATACATACATACATACATACATACATACATACATACATACATACATACATACATACATACATACATACATACATACATACATACATACATACATACATACATACATACATACATACATACATACATACATACATACATACATACATACATACATACATACATACATACATACATACATACATACATACATACATACATACATACATACATACATACATACATACATACATACATACATACATACATACATACATACATACATACATACATACATACATACATACATACATACATACATACATACATACATACATACATACATACATACATACATACATACATACATACATACATACATACATACATACATACATACATACATACATACATACATACATACATACATACATACATACATACATACATACATACATACATACATACATACATACATACATACATACATACATACATACATACATACATACATACATACATACATACATACATACATACATACATACATACATACATACATACATACATACATACATACATACATACATACATACATACATACATACATACATACATACATACATACATACATACATACATACATACATACATACACACATACATACATACATACGTCACATACAGGTTGGTCAACTATTGTAGGTGTTTATAACGCTCCGTCTTTTTCTTAGTCTCGGCATATAGAGGTAGATGGCCAGTCTCTTCCCCTCGTCGACACATTTGGTCCCACCGCAGTCTCTTCCCCTCGTCGACACATTGAGTCCCACAGGCAGTTCGCCTGTATACGGTGAGTTCTACGCGGTGCCGATGAGCTCGTTATATAGAGACGCAAGTGGAAAGTGATTTTTTAGACATGTTAGCCGCGTCTGAGTAGTGTAGGGATAACAAGTGGCGCCATATAAATTTTGATTGATTATAATCATTATATTATACAACTATTTCCTCTGTGTGTTTACGGGCCAGTAGCCTATTCTATCTACGCAGAAAAACTTTAATCAAAACACGAACGTGCGCTTTAATTGATGCAGTTAATTATAGGCGTTGAGTATAATTATTGTATACGCTAGAGGAATTTCCGAGGGGATTTCCCAATGGGCGTGGCTTCCGACGGCGAAGCCTCGTTTGTTTTTGTTGTAAGTCAACAATGAGGATTGTTGACGAGGTAGAAGTAGACATGGCGCGTTGAAATTCGCTATTTGTGATCGTATATATTATTGTCAAGTAATTCTTTGGTGACTTTCCGTTTAAGGCCCCTTTGTGTGAAATCAAAGAGGTGACAGGTGTAGGCCGTGTCACAGTTACATCAAGACCAGTAGTCTGTGTATTTAAGGCTCAGAAGAATTGTCTATGCTGCGAACAATATTAGTTCCAGGATTATGCGATGATTGTAGTGACTTGTTTTGCAGCCTCCAGATATATGGCTCAACATATTTATTGTAGGCCTATATGCATGTGTATGTATACTAATAGCCACTCGTGTACCTCCTTTTGATGTCACAAAGAAACACTTAGCCACTGATGTTGTGCCAGTCCGAAGCTTGTATAATGAAGGAGGGTGACGTTACTTGTCTTTGCCGTGACAATAATTTTATGTGCTAATAGTTAAAAAAGTTCATCTCTTCCCTTCCTTAAACAAATGCAGCTGCCAGACTACAATAATATTTAGCCCGACTTCCTCGCTTGTCCCAAATCTCTTTCCTTCACGTTTGATCACCTTCACTGGCTCACCCTCACCACTCGAATTCGTGGGGCGCGGTGGTGGGTGATGGGTTCGGTGCAAGGCCGTAGCTAGGGGGTGTTTTGGGTGTTTGAACACCCCCCGAAATGGAAAATGTGAAAAATAATATAATGCATTTACGAGCATATGACGTAAAAACATGAAATAAAACCATGAAAACACCCCCCGAAATGGAAAATGTAATTTTTTGGGAAGGGAAATTGGTGAAACACCCCCCGAAATAAAATCCTGGCTACGGCCTTGGTTCGGTGCCAAGTTCGAATCCGTCTATATATATATATATATATATATATATATATATATATATATATGAAATGCGAGAAATAAAATTTAGATTTTTAGATACAATACAATACAATATGCGGTCGTTAAGTTGAAAAGTATTATCACAAAACTATACTGACACTTGTCATAATGCATGGTACATGGTTCTATAGTTGCAGTATAGTAGTTGATAGTGATAGCAACGGCTGAAGCAATCTCAGCATTCATCTCAGTACTATACTTAGTTGTGGTGTAATTTATATAACTCCCTTTCTGTATATTTACAGTTCAAGCCGGTACACAGAGACAGACAGACGGAGAATAATACGGCCATAGAGACAGAGACAGCCAGAAACAAAAGCACAGATATACTTTAAAAAAAACCTTAGCATGTCAAGTGCAGCACTCGAACGGCGCTGAATGAAGTAAGGTTATAATTATTGGAATGCGTACAGCACTTACTGTTGTAAGGTTAGAGATTCAAATCCCACTGGGAGCAATTTGTTGCCATATAATATTGCAAATTATACTCAATAAGTGCACTTCCCGTACGCCATCGGTGTGAAGATTCAACGGTTAGGGAGAGGACTTAGATCGCCTAAATGTCTATAGTCATGTAAATGCCAAGGATATATTAGTGATAGCATGAGAGTTTGCCGTTAATTCTGCACATCTTTATAGGCTACTTACATTTTATTTTAATAATATAAGCTATATATGACTTGTAATGTATTGTAAGTCTAAGAGAATTTTTGGCGCTATCCGCAAATTCATCCACAATTTAGGACCAGATTATTTACAGGCGCTTTGTCAAATCAAGACCAGAAGGGTGTCTGGTCTGTTTGGGGTGCCAGGCCAGAATCCGAGGGGTGAAGCCAAGGAGACGACTTGAAAAATCGTCTGTGTAGGTAAATAAATTTAATATTATATTGTCTTTATTGTATTGAATTATTTTGCATTGTATTATTTTGTATTGTGTTGAATTGCATCAGCTTTATAATTTATATAGTTGGTTACGTTTCGTATTTCAGTGATTGTTGAACACTTCTAGTGGCTCAAGACATCTGCGTCTTTGTGTAGAAGTTTTTTGTCTGGTGTTCCACCCGGCGTTACCCCAACCCCCGGCGTTACCCCATCCCCCTTCACAAAGTCCTTTGTCCGCGTTATCTTTCCATTCGCCAGGAGGGCGTCTTGTGGTGCCCCATGTGGGCGGGGCTATTTAGCGGTTTTGAAGTCTGGCGATAGTTCTGGATACCGGCTTAGCAACGGGTGCGAGTATAACTCCTTTATCTGCAGTCATGCTTTGTCCGAGAGATAAAGATGATAATGGACACCGGTGTTGGCACGTGGATACCGTCTAATGAGCAATGGACTCACGTTAAGTGTAAGTGAACGTAAATATCCACACTCGTACCAGGGTGTCAATTCGGAGTTGTTTTTCAGAGCCCTTGGCCGTGTTACGGCGCCTGAGAAATTGGCTTTATTATTGACGGAAACGAAACTCATTAGGCTTAACGAAAACTTAAGATTTTTATATCGTTTTTTTCATCACTAGGCATAGAGCGATGAAGAAAACTAAAGCAACAAATTTTGATAAAACAATAAAACCGAAATTGCCGAAGACGCAAAAACTCGTGGTCATGTGACCGCTGAATAGCATAACGTGATTTTGCAAGATCGTGAGAGTAATATATTTCATGAAAATCGACATGAGGTAATGTGCCATTGTGCCACAGTAGTGTTTAAAAGGACATGCGAGGCATGTTGCCATAGGTCTACTGTAAAAATAATGACGGTCATTTGCAGTGAATTGGTGTGCATTCCTGTGTGTATATTTGCAGTATAACGTCACTATATGGTAACAAGTACCATTAGCGACGCCCTCCTCCTTTATCACTGGCAGAGTGTAGCCTAACCAGTGGCGAAGTTGTGCACTTATGAAGGCTGTTTTGAGTGACCGTATAAACTGAAACTAAATGAAAACTTGGTAAATAAAACGATGGACTAAAACGCGCTGTTCAATAAAAACAGCGTTAGGTGTCACGTGGTTAATGATGGCGGCTCTTCGGTCATCGTGACGGCCATCATGAAATTTTAGATAATGCGGTGGTTATAGGAGTGGGCCGATGATTAACAACATTTAATCAGTTATTGCTTTTAAACTCCTATTTCATGGGAAATCTGCTTTTCTGAACTTCTCGACAATTTATCTTTTGTCATCGATATCCATTATAGTTACACGCTCTTGCTCTTTACAGGCCAATCATAATTATCTTTGATGAGCATAATCTGCTGAAACTATGCTATTCATGGCACACGTCTTTGGCGTTCATTCACAGTTGTTCGTCCATCTGGAACTCTCCATGTTCCATACTTATTTTTTAAAATGCTTGGGTCTCAGACGCAGCCTCGGCTACGCGTACACACACTAACTGTAAGCAGTCCCGGGTTTGTATCAGCTGCCGTCTTGTGGCGCACAGCTGGTTCTATAAATGGTGCTATAAACTAAGCCCCGCCTTCTTCTGAATAATGCATGAGTAAGCTGAGTCAGACGGTATAATGGACTTTGTCAGCCTACAGGCAATGCATGTGCTCGCGAATAAAAGCCCCGGCTGATTCAGTGTTTGAATAAGCTTACGGAAGAATCGTGAAGTGTTTTGAGTATGTTTTTGCAAATAAGATCCAATGGTTTAGGAATTTCTTTTGTTTTATTATAGGTAAAATCTAAGCTTAAATTGTGAAATTCATCGGACAATTTCTTGCTGTGGATCGACTCTTTCATCGGGTAATTTTGTGATTCTTTCGAAACCTTAATGTGGCTTTTTAGACAGGTTTGTACGTATGATGATGAACAAATAGTCTGTGTTTTCTGTTGTTGATAATAGGAAATTTTAAAAGCATGTGATCGCTTTTACTAGGACTTAATGTAAGCCTACACATGTTGCCCATGTTGTAGCCTCGGCGGCACGTGTGCATTCAATTTTCTATAGCAACAGTTTTGTTCTTGACCTTTGCTCAAAGATTGTGTTGTCTTTATATTTCTATAGCGCATTTTTGGATAAAATTATTGTGAGACGTTATCTGTATCGTGTGTGGCTATGTAAGAGTTGGAATTGGGCAAATCTGTGATTAAATGTAATTGGAAATACAAATTTTTCTATAGTGACATAAATCCCCCTCGTTTACGATGAATGATATAATTATTGTGAGACTCAGCCATTCAACACCACTTCCCGTATGAATTAAAACCTAATGTCTCTGTTCACGGACCTGCTAGGTCGTGATTCAAATGTCTGAAATAAGCCAAGATTGGCGTGGGAACGGGCATCCTCACTTAGAAGGGATTGGCATAGGCTAATGCATTGAAACACTTCTGAACTGTTGAATAACCGAAGCTTCTCATGTCTGCAGATTCATGACATTCACTCGTAAAGTACCGGTTCTAAAGAGAGTCTCACACTCTGCAGATGTTTGCCCACACTTCAAAGCATTTAGGCCTATGCTCCAGTTTCTCCCATGACTGCTTCCCAACCAAAATCGTACCAGACTCCTAAGGGAGTGACTTGAGGGGCAGCTTGTGATAGTGCTTGTGCAGAATTTCAAGGGGACTGGGAAAGCTTGCAAACAACGGATGATGAACATTGTACAGAGTAATTTATTATTTACCCTTGGGAAGCTGGCTACATATACATGTATACCCACTCCATTGTGATGCATGATACAGTGTACCCGAGTTGAACCCCAATAGCTACAATACACCATCATAATATCCTCTTTCAACATAACCTTAGAGTAAATAAAACAGTCTGAAGCCTACACCTACACAAGCATAAGAAACTGGGCTTATGGTTTCATGATTAATTAAAGAGTATTTAATAATTATTTAGTAATTGAATTGAATAAAGGGTTACAATGTTAGGCAGTCAGTCTCCCCTATCATCCCGTGGGTGCAGGATGACTGGGTGGTTATGGCCTTGTCATATTAAGACAAACCATGTGACAAAAGTAATGCAAACATAGGTAATGTTGTACACAGGATGTAGGGTCGAGCTACAGTAGGACAGTTCCATGTGCATTGAATCCTAGTCTTTGAGTCATCATAAAACAATTGTTGAACCATCATAAAAGAATCACGTCTAAACTTTGTTGAGTGGAATATAATTCAGATAACTTTTATGTGCAAACCATGTCAGAAGCATTACAGTACTACTATCGTTAAAACTTTGAAAGTATGTTTTATTATACTTAAACCGATAATAATCAACATTACACGTCAAGTTGCCAACTTGGCATGGTATGTAAAACAGTTTCTTGTTTTGGTACTACCACTACTATTTGAAGCCGATGTGGTCTTGGATGTTTTTAATTGCCTAATTATAATAAAATCTACTCTTATTAACATTAAGTAGAGCAACAGAAGTAATAAAATCCTGAACTTTAATGACCTTCACATAATAGGCCTATAAGTTTTGTTTAGTGTAGAATCCGAGTTGCCAACTCTGAAAAAGCATACTGAGCAAAGTTTGATTAACTAACTGCACGCTTTAGAAGGCCTACCCGGTTATTATGGACTTGAATTGATATAGAGCCAAGGTTAGGTTGGCCTCCTTCATGTTTACCCATTCTTTGACGATGAAAAATTAATGTCGGAATTTGCATTTTCATTGCACTGACCAACTTACGTAGAATGTCTTGCGAAATACTTTATGCTCGGAGAATGCATGCTTCAAATATTGAACCAGGCACTGAATGAATTTGTGAAATATTTCATGCCCAGGTGAAGGTTTTGAGCAAACAGCTCTGCACTAACTGACCCAAATGGATCTCTTAATGTATGCCGAACCGCCAGAGAATCCCAGCTTTAGTCATTCTGCGAATTCCTGTACAGTCAGTATGTCGGATATCTCATTACAGACAGTAGTATAGTTGGTCTTGTAGCTGGCAGACGCCGCCAACTCATTTCCTTAACGCATGCGTGCAGAGCCAGTTATAACTGTAGATACTATATTGACGTGAGACTTTCCGACGTTTATAACGAGGGCCGGGTCTATATTTATCCAATGACGTCTGTTTCGGCCTTTTGCCGCAAATAGAATTCCTTGCTTTGCCCATGCAGTCCAGCCTGGCTGCCATACACTGCCCCCTCGTTTCTGGTCGGTCTTCGGAGTTTCGTGTTTTGTTATATGTCTCTTGGAGTGGCTCGCGTTTTTCGTTACTTAGAACCGGCTTTGTTATGGTCTATGTAGGCCTGCGAGTTGCCGACCGGACTTGGCCGATTCGACGCTGGTTTTCGTGTTAAACACGCCGACTTAGATTCATTCATGGACGGAACTAGCCTACTTATGGCTCGCGTTTTCGATTGTTTTATGATCCTTTGTAACCGTGTAGGCTAGTCATCGTTTCTGAATATTATGGTGACACTGAGATCTCTCTGCTTGCCAGTCGAAGGCGTTTCGTGATACGAATTGAAGTGTTTCTGTCTTGGTCCTACGTCGAATTGATTACAAAGTAGTTCGTTCAAGTGAATCACGTCGTTTATTAAGTCGTCTACAAATGTTTTGTTGCTCATTTCGGAAAACCATTCGCATATACGGCTACGAGTATAAACTGTGCGAATATAAGCTGCTTTTCGGTATATATTAGATGTGATCCTTGGATGTTACAACTGCAGTCGAGTTTGGTATGATCATGATGTCATCTTGTTTAAATGATACGAAATAGGGTTAGGCTATTCTATAATAGGGGTAAGTGGTGCAAAAGTGGCAGGGTAGGGTAAGAGTGGCATCCCCTCTTCCGAAGTATGTACTTATTTTCTGAAACCTTTACCTAGTGCGAACATAGACTATCATTAAGTGTTACGTTTTCATAAGCCGAGAGTTTTCAAAAGTTGAATGGTAAAAATTTTATATAATTTTTTCGATTTTTCGCGTTATTTGCAACTCTCATGAAAATCACAAATATGTTGCTCACTTTCAGTATTAGAATCGCACTTGTTAAAGTTTTATTTTGTATTATGCAGGAATGTGTGTTCTTTTAAATGCCAAAAGTTTTAAGAAATTAGACAACGCAATAATTTTGATAGATACTCGTAATTATAAGCCCCCAAATCGGGGCAAAAGTAGCATTGTATGCCACTCTTGCCCCCGTTTTACGTGCCACTATTGCCCCATCACTGACACTTTTGCCCCAGCGGTATGGCAGTTTTGCCCCAGCGGTATGCCAGTTCTGCCCCAGTGGTATGCCAGTTTTGCCCACAGGTATCCTACCGGTATATTAGTTTATTAATTGATTGGCACTTTGGCGTTGTACATAATGTACTATGTGATTCAACGTTAGCCTATAGGTCTATATAAGCGTAAAACTCAGCGAGAAAGTCACACTGACGAAGTAGTATAATTGTGCCATGCCATGAAAATGGTGTCTAGTGGAGATTTTTCTAAATGCCAGGCAACGATAAAGCATGGAATTTCAAGCTATTGACCTACGCCATTGGAATCCTGGCTTTGTGCATGCCTATGTGCCTATTGACGTTTCAATAAAGCGTCAGGACATGTCTGTGACTTGGAGATCTGCTAGACCAGTGCAGGATGAAGTGAAGAAGGCAAACAACGTTAGGTTGGAATCGGCCAATAACACAGAACAATCAGACAAACAAAAAGTGTAGTAACTTCAACATTGAAGATATTAATTCATTAAATGCATTTGTATAGAGCATCTTCAAAAAGACTACTCAGAGGCGCTCACAACCTCAGCGCGGCCAAATAAAACTGTCTTAAGATGAGAGAGGAAAACCTGAGAATGACTTTTAGAAAGGGAGCAGAGTGTCAGAGGAAGGTCATTCCAGTTATATAGTGGAAGTAGGCCACGAGCAAAGGGGACCGAGAACAGACTTTTCAATGAACGATGGAGCGGAAGTGGCAAGCACTAAGAGCAAGGTTACAGAGCTCTCAAAGGTAGGAAGGAGCAAGGCCTAGCAGGCAGTGCCAGACTAGGGTATAGATCCTATTCTCTATTTGCTGCTTGACAGGAAACTATAGTTGAGAACGCCAAGCATATATATAGCTGGAGATAATGGCTGAATTTGGGTACGGGGCCAATATGGCAGGCTGCAGAGAGCAGAACGCGATCAAGGCAACTCAGATAGGCACTCTCAACCAGCGTGCTGCCTTAAGCAAGCATAGAAAGAGCAACAGCAGTCAAGTCTGGTGGTAACGAAAGAATGGACACGGGTAGCAGCAACAGTAGGAGTAAGCGAGCGAGCAACAGTGCGTAGTTGACGCAGTTGATAATTACAGACACGGCTGAGTGAGTAAATGTGCGGAGCAAAAGTGAGCGCTTGGTCCAGAGCAACACCAAAGTCACGGACTTTGGTTGAGAAGACATAATCAGGAAATGCAGCACCAACTAATAGCCCATATACAGTAGCAGCTTTAAAAAAGGACACGTAAGTGAAAAGGTTCCAAAAGCTTATGATGAAAAGAAAACTTGGAACATCACCAGAATTCAAAGAATCAATGCAAAGCTCAAATCGGCCAGGAAAACCAGATCTCCGTGCTCAACCAGCGTGCTGTCTTGGGGAGCCTGCAAGCACTAACAACTGAGAAGTCAAAACACAAGATAGCGCAGTCAATATTAAGGTAGCACCTGCCTTTGAAAAAAGTCATATAAGAGCATCAACTGTCCATATTTTTCTTTGACGAACTTGAGATAAGTGATGAGAGAAAGAGAGAAACTGTTCCTGTCTGGTCCTTCCAGGAAATGTAAACATGATAGACTACCAATGGGGCTTAGCCTATCTTCACCTATGAGGACAAGTCTGTCTGAAAACAGTGCTGCCACTGACTCCCAGCCTGCGCTCAATGATTGCTCATCTGCGAAAAAAATCAGAAAGTGCTACCGCTGATATTCAGCATATCCTCACCTGTGAGAAATTCAGGCAAGTAAAGCAGCGTTTATGAATAAAGTGGCTTCATGTAAAGGCTTGACGTCTAGTTCTCTTGTTCCGAAAAGCCATCGCCAGGGTCTTCTGCCCACTGCTGCTGGCAAGCGTAAAAGAAAAAGCGAATATTTAGTAATGCTGCATGAAGTCAAGTGCGTGCAAAACAAGTCTATAGAGGAAATTGCGCATAAAATGGAGCAAATAGGGGGCCACCTTCTGCGATAGCAGGTACCTAAAAATGGAATGACAATGGAAGCCGAGAAATAAAAAAATGCATTCAAAACACAGAAATTTGAAAGTCGCAATAGACTTATTTCTTATGTGCTTTTGTCTTTGTTGTTCACTGACTAACTCTTTAGTCTAAATGTCAGAAAATATTTAGCATTGTTGTGATTTTTGTGATTCAAGCTTAATACAGAGCACCAATTCTGTAGATTGCTTAGCAAAACCGGTACTTGAGGGATTTCATGGAAGGTATCTTCTCATCACACTATGCATTGCTGTGTGCAATAGTCTGATTTAATATGTAAAACATAAATTCCTGCTAATTGTAAAGCAAAATTGTTGAAAACGTAGCCTATGTTACTGTCTCTGGGGGTACGAAGGGCATGCCAGTCTTGCCCTCAACAAGGGGTAAAAGTGGCATGATACTCATGCCCCGCATGGTGGGGCAAGAGTGGCCTTTTGGGTGCCTCCACCCCAAGCCAGATTGTGATTAAGAAATCGTATCCAGTAGCAATTTCAGGAATTTTATGGATGCACCGATGATCTACCTACACTACAAAACAAGTTTCATCTTGATATGTTTAATATTGCATATTTTATTCCACATTTTGTGACTTTATGCCACTCTTGCCCCCACCTCCCCTACTTGTCGTTTGGAGTAGGCCTAGGCCCTATCCAATCTGATCTAAGAACTTATAGAGAGCCAATAATTTGAAACGTAAGACACGGTTTCATAGATGATTCCAAAGATGATTGAAATTCGATGCCACACAGAAATACTTTGTTTGGATTAATGAACATAAGAGGAAGGCCGCATCGAGAATGCATGCATGGATAACAGTGATGAGTGGTGTGGTGCAGACCTACCATACAAATAAATATAAATTACGATTGATTGATTGATGCAGAAGCTGAGTCATGCGACCCAGAACAGACTCAAGTGAAGGAGAGACAGTGTCGTTGTGAAGATGGCATCGGATATCAACGGGCATTGAGCCCAGGGGCAACTGTTGTTGTTGATGACGATGATGATGACTTTTTAAGTTCATGAGTAGGCTAGATGGTCATTATCAGTGAAGGACAATAATATTCCGGGGTGAGTGATAGAAGATACAGAGTCCGAAGTTGGTATTTATTTTTGCTGGACAATTACTGAGTACAACTATACTAGAATGGTTTGCCAGTACAAGTACTTCAGATACAGCCTACGCTGTTTACTTATATAATTTATGGCTAAAATGTCAAAAAGATAATTGCTCCAGCCTGGACATTCAAATAGCATCGTTCAAGAGTCCGTTACTGTGTGGTGGTGGTGGTGGTGGTGGTGGTGGTGGTGGTGGTGGTGGTGGTGGTGGTGGTGGTGGTGGTGGTGGTGGTGGTGGTGAAGTGATTGTAGTATTGATTAAATGCTCCCCCATAGCACCAAGACTCCACTCTCGGGATTGTGACCTGGCACCAAAAGCGGCCGAACCTGACTCGTGTGACTTGTTACATGTATAAGGACACTGCCATATCAAAGATGATTAGTGTCACCCTCCTCCTTTATCCAGGGTGGGACTGGCACTGGCAGAGAACAACCAGTGGCGGAGTTGCCCTGACTCGTGTGAACTTGAGTTGGCGTTTAATAGCGGCAGTGAATAAGCTGGCTCAGTGAAGCGGATTTTATCTAGGGCTGAGGAATTTCGGAAATTCACAAATTGCAAACAGTACAAGCTGTTGTTTGCTGGACAGTTTCGTTTATTGACATGGCAGAAGATTGGTTGCTTGTTAAAGACAGTGTGTCATACCAAGTATGATTAGTGTCTCCCTCCTCCTTTATCTAGGATTTTGACTGGCACCGCCATAGTAGCCGATTGGTGAGAGCTTTACCTCGTTAAAAGGGGAATACACGTTCTATCCTTCTAAGAGATGGTGGATGTGTTGGAACAATGTTGAACATAGCTTTCAAATGAAAATATTGCTCTGTGTCATTGATTGATGTGTCATTAGATATGGGTGATAATTAAGTAAATGCAATAATGGTGATGTTGAAGTTGATTATTATTGCTATCATTATTTTTTTTTGCCTCAGGGTAGGGCATATACAGGATCCCTCAGGGACTTCACTAACACCTAATATAAAATCAAAAGTCTGGAAAGGCCCTACTATTACTCTTATTATTATTATTATTATTATTATTATTATTATTATTATTATTATTATTATTATTATCATCATCATCATCATTTTTACTATTATTATTATTACAAATTATTATTATTGGCCTATCATTAGCATCATCATTTTTTATTATTATTATTATGGTAACAATGGGTGGCGGGATGACATTCTTTTCCGATTTAGTCATAGCTCAATAATAATTAGGCCTACGGCACCTACAGTAGCTGCACATGCTAGTTGAAGCTCCAGGGAGTTGTGACATCACTTGTCAGTCGAATGAGTGTTGACACTGGCTGTTGACAGTCGGCCATTAGCAGATGGCGTTTTCAGCGCCGCTCTTTGTTTGCGCGCTCTCCACGTTACATCGTGATACAAAGATCCTTGTGCGTGGTAAGCAATAAGGGCGTACAATGGGGAAATCCGCGCCCCGTTGTGGGGTAGATTTCCCCATTGTGGGGAACTGGTTGAAGACCAGACGGTTGACACGCACTTTAGGATATTTTTGGTTTAAGCCTACACAAAACCATTTAGCGTAACATAGAGTAGGTATATATAAAAATTATAGCAGTTACCCCCACCCCGAGTGGATCTTTTTTGTTTCTGTATTGGTACGAAACTTTTAAAGTTGTATGTTATAAGCATCTTAAGTCAGATTTACAAACCCTTCTGTTGAAAAGATGATGATAAGTTATCGACGTAACTGTACCGTGAAGTCTTTGTTACAAGTCTATTACTCCGACCTAAATACATAGCCTACATGGGGAAGAGCTAGGAGTAGCCTACGAACCAGCTGTAGCCAAATAAATTGTCTTTCATCTCTCAAGCTGTTAATAGTTAGAAATGAAATGGGAGAATGAAATGAAAATTAAATAACTGAACGGTAGCGTAGGCTATATCTTGTGGAGGGGCTTAACTTGAATGGATAAGTCCGTAGATCAATGAAACGTCAAAGTTGTTTACCTGTGCTTTCAAAGAGAAACCATTTCCCTTAATTAACCGTCCAGGTCGCGTGGTACTTTCGGATTAGAGGGGGTGAGGAGAGTGGAAATCAATGCTGAGCGCTAACACCAGAGGAGGGATTTATGGGGGGAATGGGGGAATAATTGATGAGGCTCTGGGTACAAGCCTGTTCATTCATCCACAACGGTATCTGGGTGAAGTCTGTTGAGGCAAAAGTTAAGGTTATTCACAGGATGCTCTCTGCTATTATTTCCCCATCTGTGCACGTGTGTTGGTCATGATGTGGGGGTATGTGGTGGAGTGAAGGGGGTGTTCACAGAATCACAGGAGGGCTGGAAAAGGATACCATTTATTCATGCCTCTTCCAAATATACAGGATGTGAGGTCATTCTTTTGAAAGACAGTGTGTGTGGGTGAGACAAGTCAAGTTAGACTTTAATGGGCTGAGTCTCACGTTACAGAGTGCAAGGAAATGAGGACAAAGATGTTCTATGTGTTAATTTATTCAGTGTGTTAAACAGTCCAAATCATCTCAATTGCAGATGAAGAGAGTCAAATAGGTTCAGCTGTGAAACGGTGAAACCCTTGCTGGCCATCATCCTAGATATGATGGCCATTAAGTTTATCTACATATAATTAGCTTGTAATTCGAGTAGGTCAGCCACTGTAAGTGTTAATTTTTGTCACTGAACCATTGGAGGGCTCTGGGAACTCATACAATTTGATTTTCAGATTGTGTAGAGTACAGATTGAGCAGCCGAACAGAGCTGCCAGATCTACCTTTGCATTTATCTATTCATTTACCAACGTAGCATTGTAATGTAATCTGTAATTTATCAATAATTGTCATGCGAGTCAACCAATTGAACCACGTTGTTTGATTTTGCAGGAAGTTTGAAAAGTCCGCATAATATCGAGATTTCGATTCACACTTTTGGATTCATCGGCGACAGAGTTAAGAGACTAACTGTGCATTCATGCCGGTAAAAATGGGTCAAAAAGTATCGGGTGGAATAAAGACCATACTACGCGAGCCAGCCTTCCACCCGTTCCTCGCTCAGAGCCTCGTGTACAACCCAGATCTTCAGAGACCGCTTCGCCTCAACGCTCTCCTCGAGATTCCGCCCGCGACCAAAGACGTCCAACTGAAAAACGGATGGAACGCTGAGGACCGATCGCTGAACATTTTCATCAAGGAAGACGACGAACTTGTCATACATAGACATCCGGTGGCTCAGAGCACCGACTGCATCCGGGGAAAGGTCGGATACACACGAGGTCTCCACGTTTGGGAAGTCCACTGGAGTCAACGTCAGCGGGGAACGCACGCCGTCGTTGGGGTAGCTACGAAGGACGCCCCACTGCACTGCGTCGGATATCAGTCGCTCATCGGTAGCAACGCGGAGTCGTGGGGTTGGGATCTCGGTCGGAACAAACTGTATCACAACTCGAAGATCAACCCCGACTGCGTCTACCCACAGGCGGACGTCAATTCGAACTTCGCCGTGTCCGACTCGTTTTTAGTCATACTCGACATGGACGAGGGAACTCTGAGTTTCATGGTCGATGGAAAGTATCTTGGGGTCGCGTTTCGAGGACTTAAAGGGCGAAAACTGTTTCCTGTAGTGAGCGCTGTGTGGGGCCATTGTGAAATACGAATGAAATACATCGGAGGATTAGATCGTAAGTGGTCCTGATTATTTTTTGGCAGTTGTAGCATGCAGAGTAATGCAATTTAAATTAAGTTTTAGTGTCCATTGTCTTGTTGTTTTCTTAATTGGGGCTGAAAATCGGCAAATTTGGACAGACACGTGAAATGTTGGTGAAAATTATGTGAAATGTTGGTGAAAATTTACTCTCCTTTTATGTTGTCGTGTACGTGAAATGTTGGTGAAAATTATGTGAAATGTTGGTGAAAATTTACTCTCCTTTTATGTTGTCGTGTGAGAGGCACTTTGTAGATCCATGAATAGAAAATTTGATATGAAAAGCTATAAAAAAAGTTGTAAAAATTACAATTAAAGAAAAGATGGGTAGTTCTATATAAGTCCTCAGCATGGTTCTTTGTTTGCCTTTCAATATGGTATGCTGAATTCTGACACAAGTACGGTAGTATCCCAATAGTGTGTAACTGTAATTTAACATTTGAAAGAATCTCAAGTTAAGGATATGAAATATTATTGACCAGTTATGCATGATGTAATATCGAACAGTAAAATAAGAAAATAAGAAGTTTTTTTGGAAGGGAAAAGGAAATTTCAACAGGAAAGTACCTGGTACTTGAGACCACAGGTGGCAAGATAGAAATAAATTTATTGCTAACGATTGCTCTTTCATTTTTACATATACCAGATACCTCTAACAATGTTTTTGTAATAACAACTATGCAGTTCCTAGAGTTGTTTTGATTTTCTATTGCAGCTGAACCTCTGTCTCTGATGGAGCTAAGTCGACATGTCATCCGCAGCCAACTCAGCCAACGACGCTTCAAAGACATTCAGACATTACCACTTCCGAAAGCTCTCAAGCTCTATCTCGTGTCTCACTGACCCAAAATGGCCGACATTTCTTCCTATTCTCTCTCTCTTTCTCTCTCTTTCTATCTATCGCTCTCTCCTTCGGTCTTTCTCTCTTTCGCTTTTCTTCTGGTGTCTACACTCTCAGTATTCGTAAATTTATTGTAATTTATCGATTGTGTCGCCTTGTAATGTTCGTAACTGTCCATCTGTTATGTTTGTTTATTGATGTCGGGTCTTATTTAACGTTAATTTAGGAATATTCTCTCTGTGTCTGAGTGTTATTTTTATAGTAATTTTATTTTCGAACCAGCAGACGGAGTCAGATCAATTTTTAGACGGTCTAGGTGTGTGCGTCTCATAATTGTCGAGAAATGTTATGTACTGTCCGCATTGAAGTCCTGAGCCAAATATGTTGACTCGAATCATCATGTGTATAATATGACTTTGTTCAAGCACTGTTTTCAATCTGTTGCTGAAATGAAAACATGAAATATTTATAGTTTGAAGTCTCATCTTTTTTTCAGTATAAGAAACGCAAAAGTTAGAATGCAAGAATATTGTTTCTTGCCTTAAGTTCACCCGTCCATCATGAATTTAAGTTTAGAGGCCAGCAAATAATTAAATTCTTTGTCAATTGAATGAATTTTTAAATACTAGCTCTGGAACAATTTTTTCTCTATTCATTGTGTTTTTGGGTCATTGCCAGTTCTTTGAAGCATTCATGAACTCCAACCAAAATTGATTAGTGTATTCATTGAGAGTGAAAGCATTTTCATAATTCTGTATAACAAGGCCCCTTGTTAATCATTACTGCTATATAAAGCATCTGCCTGCTGCCAGAAATGCGGGCCGTATATAATTTGACCACTTGGGATCATTATTTCACTAATCAGATTGAATCCTGTCAACTGTCAAGATAACTTTTTGCAGTTGGCCTGGTAGACCTAAACCGATCTCACTAAGCACGTAGGCCCTCATATCTAGATGTCTATGGTGTCATGTTTTCTGGTGCACAGTGTTAACGATTTGAACAACCCAAGGCCGTAGCCAGGATTTGATTTCGGGGGGTGTTTCTTTCCCGCACGAAAAACTGATGACTTTTTTTAGTCATTCGGCCGAAAAATCGTCAGAAAATGTCACCAATTAATTCAATTTTCCATTTCGGGGGTGTTTTCATGGCTTTATTTCATGGTTTTTATATCATGTGCTTATAAATGCATTCAATTAGTTTTTACATTTTCCATTTCGGGGGGTGTTCAAACACCCAAAACACCCCCCTAGCTACGGCCTTGGAACAACCAACATCAAAATAATCCAGCTATAATTTGTCACGGTGTTTGACCGTAAAATCAATATTTAAATATGCCTTTGTAAGCTGAAGAATGGATGACAGTGACAGTTGATTTATTACACAACAATCCTTAATGTCCATATTATAATATTAATTAAACCAGCAAAGCGAAATAAAATCACAATAGCATTTCGCTCAATTTCGATATAAATGCCTATAAAGTAAGACAGTTCAGGCCAGGCCGATAGACTCTGACCTCACTGGTCTGACTAATTCCAGTTTCAATTTAAAAACCAGTTCCGATAGAAACAAATAAGTTGCAGAAGTAAAACCGAGTAAATGAATAATAAGAAACCTAGATATTAAACACTGAATTCAGGACGCAATCATAATAAGTTAACGTTATTAAAATCGTCAACATTTGGGTCTTCGGAAGAACCGAATTATGAAATACGTCACCGTTCGCAGACAAATACTAATTGATATCAGAACGAGAATTGCGACGGGGAAGGAACAGATTTTAATGTTTGAACTTTTCACGAACGCCTCGCCCGGAAATGACGATGACGTGCCGTTGATGCAGTACTTCGGAAATGACGTCATGTTTGCAGGACTGCACCTGTTCACACACAAACACACAATTATTGAAGAGATTAAACAGCGCTATAGTCATGCCTTGTGTGTCCACTGTGGGCTTAAACTAACGGAAATTGTTGCTTTCTGGAAACTGGTCGATCGAGTTGTGGAATGTAGATAAACTCGGTACATTAAACAGAAGCATAATCTATAAAGCTAATCGATCATTGTAGGGAGAGTCGTGAGGTTTTCAGTTCCTAATATCAACAATGTGATCCAGTGCTTCTTTTAAGGGATTAGGCTAACAGAAGTGCGCAACCTCTTCTTTTCATTCCCATCCTCCATTGTAAGTTAGGCTACTTTCACTCGGATGACAATTGACAATGAACATTTTTAACTATTTTTAACTGCTCAAATATGCTTTTGCAACTGTAAAAATCCATTCCGAACTGTACATTCTGCACACTAAAAATTCTGTGGTGTATTTTTGAAGAGATAATATTATTATGTGAACAACATACGTTATCGGGTAGCCATTTGTGAATTCAATTTCACACAACGCAGATAGAGAGTAGCTTATGAAAGAAATGTAGCGAATCCAGTCGAACCAGTCTGGAACGTGAGTGTTGTAGAAACCACCTGTAATTATACGAAAGCAACCATCAAACCACACCTTAGGCTAATCGTATTCGCTAAAAGGAAACTGGTCAACTATGATCGGCCAACCTATAAATGCACACGCTTTATAATGCGCCGCATAAAAGCTCCAGAGCTGATGGTGGGACTAAAAAGAGTTACCTCTATGAACATACTTGGAGTTACCCTTAACTCTAATCTTCGTGTCACCTCTCATGTAATTGACGTAATTTCCTCCTGTGCTGGGTCACTGCATGCCCTGCGGACGTTAAGAGCCCATGGTTTGTCATCTGATGCTCTTCATATAGTCACTAGAGCAACAACTGTCTCCAAATTGTTATATGCTGCTCCTTCCTGGTGGGGCTTTGCTACCGCCAATGACCGTGCCAAAATTGAACGTCTTTTAGCAAGAGTCCGTCGTTTCGGGTACCTGCCTGATGACTCGCCTACTGCTACTGAAATGGTAGATCTTGCCGATGCCCGTCTTCTTGCAGCAGTCTCCAGAAACGGTTTCCACGTTCTTCGATCGCTTTTCCCACCGGTTGTCGATCGTTCCTACCAATTGAGACCACGCCCTCACAACTTTGTTTTGCCAGTCAAAGACGACAGACACTTCATCTCACGTGTTTTGTATAGGAAGCCACCTATGCCCATTAATTATGTCAAATGATCTAATTCTCATATCACCCTAGTATAAAAACGTCAAATCATTCCTTTTTTTTTTTTGCAATTATTTACGTAATTTTCTACACTCATCCTATAAGATGGATTCAATTGTTATGGACATAAACAATTTTAGGTAGTCTATAATTGTGTTTCATTTGTTGAACTAATTTGTGTACCTGATAGCGGTGTGTCTATCAGTTTTGTTGCCAATTAAACGAATATAATAATAATAATAATAAAGTACAGTACACCTGCAACTTAACAATACCCATCTACACGTGCGCATAAAAACAGGACAAACCAAGAAGTGCATGGAAAGTGATGAAGAATAGGCCTACACTTGAGGACAGTGGCGTATACAAGAAGGAGGGTTCGGGGATTAAACCCTCCATTGGCTTATAGGAAAACTTCTTTAACTGGTTATTTATCGACTTAAATAAGAAGAAGCAAATCAATTGTCTGTGGTAGCCTAACAATAATATTGTTCTTCTTACTTTACTCCCTTTGTTGCTTTATTCACTTTTTATTTAGGCCTAGTGTAATAGGCCTACTGATGGGTTGGGGTCAGGAAGGGCATCCGGCCAGTCCATAATCCCCCCCATCTTAAATTCCTGGCTACGCCACTGCTTGAGGTATTAAACTCTCGGTATCGATTTTAGGAGTGCAATACCGACCATACTAAAGCAGGAACATGACGTATTTATTTTTAATTAGAAGGCATAGCTTAGAGGACGTCCGCCCTAATCCACAGTTTCTAACTTCCATAGCACCGTCGTCACAGCATAACATTCGCATGGGCGCAGTTTGGTTTCCGTTCTTGGAGGGGCTAAATTTGTTGCGGCTGAGGGTGATCGGCGCCGAAAATATTTTCCCGGCCCAAAAGGTTGATGACTTTTTTTAGTCATTCGCAAGTTTCGCGTTCGTGAATATAACCATTTCCCGAACAAATTTCTGAGTCTCTGCGCCTTCATCGAAGGGGGGCTAAGGCCGAGAAAAGATACCATTTACACGGTAAAAAATTACTCTGGGTCTTCTTGGGGGGCCTTAGCCCCCTAGCCGCTGATAAACGCCGCCCATGAACATTCATCAGTCGTTTCACGTGAAATCGTCAGGATAGTACTGTAGTCTGTACTGTTTCAATGAAGCAATGAAGTGCCCATTGGACGCTGGATGCCTTATTGTGGTCTATGACGCATGAGCTATAATTATTAGAGCTGTCGTTCGATTAAAAATTTTAATCGCGTTAATCGCACGATTAAAATTTTTAATCGCAAATTAACGCAATATTAACGCAATATTAATCGACGTTTTTCACATTGCCTGACATAGCTCTGTTTACTTGCTATATATATATATATAGCCTATAGTAGGGCTGTTGTTCGATTAAAAATTTTAATCGAAATTAATCGCGATTAATTTTTTTAATCGCAATTAACTGCAAATTAATCGCAATATAGGCCTACATGTGAAAACTAGACAACCGTTTTCTGACTCTCAAAATTAATTATTTATTCAGCCAACTGTAACCTATTGGCAGACCAGTTTATTTACATTGGTAAGGTGAAGGGATACTCTTATTAATTAACAATAATAGGCCTAGGTCTAAGTATTGAACCTCAATATCTAGTCACAATATTTTTCACAAGAGGTAGCGGTTCTTGCCAAACCTCGTCTCAGTTATCCTTCTGTAAACATTTATCAATTGAAACCTGAAATCCATTGGTCATCTCCTGGAGTTCATCCAACGTAGTCTGACGGGGTGAGAAAACAATCTTAGTGGACGATGCGATGCGGCCGATGTCGACGGTTCATACGTGTTAAATGCATGTTTTGGTTCGCATGCAGGCGATAATTGAGCGACGAATTGCTACAATAATACTCAAATTCTTTTTTGGAATATTTGCCAAAGAATGTATCACTAGTTTCAAGTTTGAGCCTTCCGTTTAAAACGAGTTTTACTGCCTCTGATTAAATTTTAGCAAGATCAAATTAACGCATGCGATTAATGCGTTAAAATTTTTAATCGTAAATTTTTTTTAACGCGTTAATCGCACGCGTTAACGCGATTAAATCAACAGCCCTAATAATTATACTGAAGTGCCGGTAAGGCACTGGATTGAATTATGGATCATATCATGGATTAAACTATGAATTTGATTATGAATTTGATTATGGATTGAACTACGGACTGGATCACTGGATCGTAGATTGGATCGTGGATTGGATTATGGATTACGGATTGACCAATCAGGGCTGTTTTTAAGGAACTTTTAGAACTGCACAACCCCTTCTTTCCTTTCCCATCATCCAGGGCAAATTACTTCCAATCGGAAGACACTGACCTTTTTTTACTAGTTTTAACTGTACAGAAGTGCTTCTACAACTGCACATATCCATTTAGAACTGCACATTTTGTGTACAACTGCACGTTAAAAAAAATGCCCTGTGACCAACGGAATGATGCGCAAAAAGGCCTAGGCCTAACACAACATGACAAGACGCGTGATCGCGAGACAAAGGCTTACAGAAGAGAGAAGCGTTACCGGTTGCCTAAGTAGGTCTAGACAAGCAACTTACCTGTCAATAAGGAGATAATCATTATCGTAATGGAAAGTGTCAGCGCGTTCATTCTGTTCGAAACCGCAGATCCCACGAAAAGGCCAAGACTCTGCAACGCAGAAATTAATCAAATTAGTCAAGGCAGTTCTTACAATGTAAAACAAGGACAGGCAGGACTAGTGTGAAAAGTGACGCTTTAATTTACAAAGACCAGCGAAATCTTTTCCGACCCAAGACCAACAATTTTGCCCCCTTCCCCCCTTCGAAAACATCTGTATCCGCCCCTTGTCAATGGCGCTATATAAGTTCATGGTTACGATTGCGATGCATACACTCATATGTTGCTTACCTGAACCAGAAGTACGGTCAGCATATTAACGGACCAGAAGGCGAAGAAGTTAGGCGCCTCTGGCATCAGTCCAGTCATCCAGTACATTATGTTGAGAATGAAGGCAGCGAAGACGAAGGTCATCGGGAGCTCGGCGGTAATCAGAGCAAGGTAATAGGCGCTCAGACGGTAAATACCTGCGCCTCTTTCTCTCAGAAAGACACCGTGATCGTCGAAGACTGCGAGAAAAAGAAGTTTTTTTAAACATAAAGTTATTCAGCTAATGATAATTAATTTTATGCGTCATTATAATTAGCCTATATGTGAATCAGGCTGTTCAACATGAATATTCAACACCATGTTTAATAAGCCGCACTATCGAAACTATATAACACTAAATTATGCGGTAATTGGTAATTTATGCAATCCTAGCTGAATAATACAGTAAGCTTATTACATGCAGATATTCAACACCTTGCTTAATATGCAACACTAAGCGAATTATAGGCCTACGCCAGAGAGATCGGATTATTAGCCAAATCAAGTCAGCACACATATAGGCCTACATGTACGTCACATCGCAAAACTTATGACGCAACGTAACGTGATATAATTTCACATGACTTCACATAATGTAACTGAACATGACTTCGCTTGACATACCTTCACATGATACAGCATGCCGAAACTTCACATACTATAATATTATTAGCATAATTTCACACAACATAGCTTCGCGAGGAATTACATTAAATAATTTCACATCATAACACAGCTTCACATAACGTTCTTGTTATTAATATTTAGGCTGTTATTATTAAGTCTTCAATACGTACCCAGATAGAGCGAGTTGTGCATAAAGAAGTAACACTGCTGCAGCATGATGAAAAATATCTGAAACAGGAAATATACGCTTAGTAGGAGGCACTAGGTAGGCTAAGATTAAACAACGAAAATAATAAACGACGAGAAACGTCGGTTGGAGAAGATGGGATGGTGATGGAGAGGACTGCCAGTCACCCTTTCTCTTAGCCGATGTTATTTTTTCTGCTTAGCGTCACTGTGTGATAAAAGAAGGTTCACTAGCGATGCCCTCCTCCTTTATCCCGGCTTATAGGACTGGCACTGTTCAAAGTGTGAACGGCGGCGGAGTTAGCCGAGATCGAAGAGAGTGACGTCGTCTTAACACCGCAAAACCCAAAGTCGCTTAAGAAATAGCACAAGGTACACCAGGCAGGCTACACATGGTACGCCCTTTCCCTCTCTTTTCTCTCCCTCTCCATCCTCTTTCTATTTCCTTCTCCCTCTGTTCTCCCTTCCCTCTCCCGCCCGATGCGTAACGTCTGTGATTTCACTTCCGGTTTTCCGGCTGATCAATTTATGACTTCTAACGGATTATGAATGTAGCGGATTAATAATATTGTTTCTCTTGAAATGGCCATTGTATGCTGGGTGACTTGTTACAAAAGGGGCTACGTAAGTTATGGATTGCATTTGATCACGGATTGAATTATGGATGGGATTATGGGTTTGCTCATGGACTGAAACAATGGTCTGGATTACTGATTGAATTACGGATTTGATTGTGGATCAGATTATGGATTCGATCGTGGATTGGATGATGGTTAGGATCTTGGATGGGACGATGAATTGAATTGTCGTTTGGATACAGACCTACCTTGGATTACGAATAGGATCATGAATTGGATAATACTTGGTTTATGGTTTGAATTATGGATTGAATCATGGATTGGATTGAATTGTGGATTAGATTATACATTGGATTGGGTTATGGATTGAATCATGGAATCTGGATTCGAGGATTGAATTATGGATTAAATCATGGCTCTGATCAAGGATTGTAACTTATGACTCCGATTGCATCATAGCATTGATTGTCGTCGTGGTCCTTACCAGTCCCAGTTTGTCCTTGGTCCTGTCCTCGGTCCTCGGCAACTGGAACCACACCATTCCAGCGACGAAAGAGATGACAGATATCTGGCAGAAGTTCTTCAGGGAAATGAATCGACCTCGCGATAGTTTGAAGGCTCGTCTAGTCAGGGTAGTGTACTGTGTCACGAAACCAGTTGGCCACTTCGGATCCGATGAAGATGCTACCCCAGCAGCAGCAGCAGCAGCAGCAGTAGCAGCAGCAGATACGTGGTCAGAGTTTTCAGGGTCTGGATGCGAACCCGGATCTTCGTCCAAGAGACTGCCCTTCTCCTCGTCTGCAAAAAACGATCCGATTTGTTTTTCCGTTAATTATGTGGCGCAAAAGTTTTCGAAGAGGCACAAAGTGGAAACGCTGTCAAGTGGATGTTTAGTTTCGTATCCGGTTTTATTAATCATGATCTTGATGAAAGGTAGTTGACAATATGGCTTTATGGTAGGTAACATTGGAAAGCAACGATAGAAAAAAGAATTACGTGTTACTCTGATTGTCATTAGTTAATAGGGTAATATAACAGTGATAATTATTGTAATAGCAATTATTACAGTGATAGTAGGCTATAGTAATAACAATAGCAACATTTATAGCTACATTTTCCACGCCAGAATAGCTGGTGACAAATGTGAATATCTCTCAATAGGGCCACGACCGGATTTGCCCCCCCTGGATCCGCCCCTGATATCCACAACTAGGCTATATAATAATAATAATAATAATAATAATAATAATAATAATAATAATAATAATAATAATAATAATAATAATAATAATAATAATAGTAATAATAGTAATAATAATAATAATAATAATAATAATAATAGGAACTTTTTAAAAACAATAGCAGTGACAACAGATCTGATGTACTCTATATACGTTGTGATTAAGGAGCTGTCAAAGTCACTTTAACCTGCTTCTAACTCACCGTCAAGACGCGAGGCTGTGTTCTTTGTCCTTGGCAACCAACCATTTCCGGCCACCATGCAATTCCGCTTCCGGTGTTTCTCGGATCCGTCAGTTTCACCATGGCAACGGTCACGACGAGTCCCAGCCATTCCAGTTTCCGTCAACTCCATCGGCCAGTCGTCACCATCCCTGTGAGAGAAGATGGAGCGCCTCTGAATGTATGATTTGGATCATACAGTCGGGCTCTACTGTCCCATACAAGTGCACACGATGAATCGGAATAAACGTCACCCAGTAGTTGTACAAGTGCCATTTATATTTCACTTTGGACAAAATGACCCCATAAGTCATCAGGTCAAGGTCCTGGGGTCCAGTTCCTGGGTTGTCGATCCTGGGCATGGTTCAACCGGAAGCATCCCGTCCTGAGGTACTGCCGACCGGAAGTAACCCCGACCGCAAGCAGGAACCATGCAGGACCTTGTCCTAGCTGCCTTGATTTAGTTACCATGACCTAGTTACCTTTACCTAATAACTACGAACTAATTACCTTCACCGTTGTCCTTGACATAATATGCATTGACATTGACCGGATGACTCATGGGGGTCATTGAGAACAACGTGAAACAGAATCGGCCTTTGTAGAACTACTCCCTCTGGGTAATTGACACTTTTTTTACTAGACCTACAACTTTTGGTGCCTAACAAATTTGCACCAACGGGGCTAATAATACACAAACTGATAAATTTATTCTTAGAAAAACCTCTACGAAAAAATCCATTTTTTGCATTTTTCAGGCTCCTGCGAAAAACGTAACCGCGACTACTGTGTTTGTCCCTCTTGCAAGAATGTCTACGCACGCCTATGATCACCGCTGTCCGCTTGGAGAGTAAAGCCCATTAATGTTATTAAGGTGCCCGTGCTGTAGGGATATTGGTGACCAAATGGCATAGGGACACTGTCGTTTGGAGGCAAGAGAGGTACACGTAGGAAGACTGAGGAGTGAACGTTGCAGGGTTTGGAATAATTCTGTAAGAAGTGAAACTCTAATTTGGATTATGTTGGGAATCTTTAATCCTTTCTCCAGTATCATAGTGATTATTCGATAAAATTAATCGTAATACCTTAAAGCCGAAGCTGCGTCTATGATGCGATTCACGATCTCCTTCTCTGCCTTTAACTGTTCCACTGAAATTAAAAGCATAGTTTGCCTCATACCAAACACCGATCCTCAGTCTGCTTGCTATCAGACACTGCCTGCTATCAGACACAATAAATTGCGTTCTAAAAGCGTGCTTTGGAAAGTGAAATAAACTAGCATGTTAATAGAATAATAAGCCAACGTACTAAACGACTAACAAAAGGCTACAAATAAGCGATTTATAATAGGCCTATTAATTTATAATAAGCATATTGAATGATCATTTTTAAAGGGCCTTCAAAGGAATCGGATGACAAATAAAGTAAAAAGGAATGAAAAATCAAAACAAAATATTATGTTTATAAAATTGACGAGATTATAATCGGATTGCTTACGCACGAAGTCGGCTGGATTGTACAGAGGATCGCAATGCAAACCGAGTCTAGAGAAATGTTCCACGATCTTACATCCTGGTCCGTAGTAAGCCACCTGCCGAAGAGAATAAACACCTCGGTCACAAGTAGGCTACTAATAATTATTATTAGGCAGGCAGGCAGGCAAGACAGACAGACAGACAGACAGACAGACAGACAGATAGACAGAAAGACAGGCAGGCAGGCAGGCAGACAGACAGACAGGCTGGCGGGAAGACATACAGATGAACAGACAGACGCACACAGAGAGATACACAGACACACACACAGACACACACACAAAGAAAGACACTCAGAAAGGTAAAGAGGCAGATGCTGTACCTGTCCGTCTGTAAGCAGTAGTACTTTGGAGAACATGTGGAACATCTGACTGGATGGTTGGTGTATCGTTGTGACAACCGTCTTCTGTGCTCTCTTCGCGTATACAGTCATCCCTGACATCAGACTGGATGCAGTGGCAGAATCCAAACCAGATGTCGGCTCCTAGAAAACAGAGAATATCCTTTTACGAATATAATTCATAAACGCTAATTATACGCTATTATCATAATACACTAACGCTAAATAGGCCTAAATATCATTTTATAAATATCCATAAACGCTATAGGCTACATTTATCATATAATAAATATTCATAAACGCAATTTAATAACATAACAAAGAATATATAGCCTGCATGTAATGTGAAAAATTGAAAACGGCGACGGAGGTATGGAGACAGGATTTTATAAAAGAACAGTGTCCTGAGTTTTGAGTGAAAGGCCCGTGGAGAGATTGCAGTAGGTGAGGTTTTGAAATGGCAAGAAGTGATAAACGCTCGTGAATAAGCTGACGCCCTGCGCTCGGCATTCGAGTGGAGCGTCTTATAAATTTCTAGATTACGATTACGATCACAAGTTGGTGAGTTCCTATAGGGTGAGTCAGATATTTGGGGTCAATCCCGCCAGTGGCGGCGCTAGGATTTCAGTTTTTTGGGGGGGGCTGAAGCCTCCCGGAGGAAATTTTCCATTTTTCATCCGCCAAAATTTCTGACGGCCTTTTTTTTTAAAAAAGTCATCCGGCCGAAATCTCATGGAAATTTTTCATTTTGGTCCGCCAAAATTTCTGACGACCATATTTTTTAGTCATCCGGTCGAAAATCGTGGAAATATTTCAGTTCTGCATGTAAAAAACCCGGACGGCCTTTTTTGGTTCCCGGACAATTCGTCGACGGACAATTCATCGACGGACAATTCGTCGACGGACAATTCGGACCGGACAATTCGAAGATGGACAATTCGGAGACGGACAATTTGGACCCGGACAATTCGGAGTGCATATAAAAATCTTGCACTCCTAAGAGACACTTACGGGGATGCAACTTTTATTTATCATTGGCATAGAATAATTATATGGCACCAAACAAATGCTGTCTGATCTTCTAAAATTGGTTCAATAACTGAAAATAAGAAACTGAAATTAGTAGCTAAATGCAGTAAATTATTTACTTATAGACGGTTCATTTAGATCAATGTAATTTTCATACCTATATAGGCCCATGGTTTTTATGCCCGCTAGTCAGATGCCAGATTATTATTAGTTTGGACAGTAAAACATTTTGGGTAAATGGAGTTGGGTAGGCTAGAAAACTCTGACCTAAAAGTGGAAGTCCCATCACAAATTTTGGTTGCTAAGAATTGTTCGGTCCGAATTGTCCGTCGACGAATTGTCCGTCGACGAATTGTCCAGACACACTTTTTAAGGGGGTTTAACCTTTTATACGGGGGCATAACCCCTAGCCCTCCAAGCGCCGCCACTGATTCCGTCCGGTGGGGGTTTGTTTCAGGGAGAGGGAACAGATGTACAGATTGCAGATTGCAGAATGAAAACTGTCCAACTTACATCGAGTATAAGAATCTTTGGATTCGCGATCAGTTCACATGCGATGGAGGCTCGCTTTCGTTCTCCACCAGAAAGACCAGCGTCAAAGGTTCCACCCATTTCTAGGATAGGAAACAAATTCAGTGATTAAACATTTGTTCGCTCGTTCATTCATTCATTCATTCATTCATTCATTCATTCATTGATTCATTCATTCATTCATTCGTTCATTCGTTCATTCATTCATTCATTCATTCATTCATTCATTCTTTCGTTCGTTCGTTCGTTCGTTCATTCATTCATTCTGTTCATTCATTCATTCATTCATTCGTTCATTCATTCATTCCGTTCATCGGTCTTTCTTTCATTCGTTCGTTCGTTCGTTCATTCTTTCATGAATTTCCATTTCAACTCATTAAGGGGGACTACTCAGAAGCGCTTATGGCTCTAGCACTATAAAAAGTGCAATTTTTAGTTGAATAAAACAATTCTTGAGTAAGAGCCCCAGAAAGCAGACGAAGTTCATGTGAAGAACCCATTCGAGGCCACTACGAAAAAGCTGTATTCTGCGCAGTTGAAAAAGCAGGCAATAAATAGTAATAAAATAGTGATCAATAGAAATAGTGATCAAATACAGGCTAATCAATAGCAAAATATAATTATATCAGTAATCAAGTATTCAATAATGAGATATAGATAAAGTGATCACAATTGCCAATAATCGATTCGACTCAATTCAAGTCACCTAGCCAAGAATAGCACATGTACAATCGTGAAACTCTTAAGTCTAAGAGCAGAGCAACAGAGGCCAGAAAAAGCTGATAGAGGACTTTCGTGTGACATGCTGTACATATACGAACCAGCCATTCTAATCGTAAAATTGCTGTAATATTATCCTATGCTTGCTTAGACACCTTAAAACAGATATAAAATTATTTATTTTACAAAACATTGCCGTTGCCTGTATATGATGCTTACCTCCATCACAATAATGATTGAAATTGTAATTGAAATTGCTTAATTTCAATTGCATCAACTAAATTGCCGTCCATCCCGCATTAGCGCAGGCCTAAGACAATGAAGAATCAGTGACAGCGTATAGGCTACGCCTTATTTAGGCTACTATAGGCGGACTAAGCGAAGGGCACCAGTTTAAATGTAAACCCCAGTTTCTATAAGTCCGCGATTTCCTGCACTATGAAAGTGCCAGTCCCAAGGCTTTTGAAGGAGAAGGGCGACCCTAACGATCTCTGTTATTACACCGGGTCGTTAAACTGAAACTAGATAAGTATTAAAGTCGGTCAAAATTCATCCATTCCAGAATTTATATAGCGCTTCTTCAAGACAGGGCTTTTTTAACGTGCAGTTGTACACAAAATGTGCAGTTCTAAAAGAATTTGTGCAGTTGTAGAAGCACTTCTGTACAGCTAAAACCATAGCAAAAAGGTAATTTTCTTCCGATTGTAGGGCCTAAGCAATTTACCATGGAAGATGGAAAATAAAAGCAGGAGTTGTGCAGTTCTAAAAATTTCTTAAAAACAGCCCTGCTTCAAGAAACGCATAATTATGGTTCTTGTGTTGAGAATGTGCTTTAGATATCTGTGACATAAACAGTTACCAGATGTCGCACGTGTTGTTAACATTTATAGTAAGTTTCTGCTAACACCTTTTACTCCAATTAGAACGACGCCATAAAAAGCCATCATATAGCATACTTATCCGGATTACTGCATTCTGTACAACGGTTAAAAGTAAGCTGTTGTAAATAACGATGAAACACCCTTTGTTTGTATGTGCACTTGTTATAGCGCCCCTTCAAGCTCCCTATCTACTCAGAGGCGCTCCCGACTGCAGAGCGGACACTGCAATGGAGTTTCACGCCGAAGCGCTGAGCAATTGCGAGTGAAGGACTTGCCCAAGGTTCATACGCGGCGACGTGAGGTGGATTCGAACCTCGAACCTTCCGGCTTCAAGGCAACGACGCCACCACTACACCACCGCCCCCCACGTTTAAATCTGTTTAAAATGACACTATAATAGGGCATGATAGTCTATGTCATGCAATTTACGCTTGAGTCTCAGAACACTGTTTAAATAAGTTTTGCATCTACTGTATGGCCCTGCAGAGAGGCATACGATGTCGTTGAACATTATGTAACTGAGGCAGGGGCTTCTATCACTATACATGGCGGGCGCAGCTTGCGCCCAGTGAAAAATAGGGGGGAATCAGAAGACAGCCAAAATTTACGTCGGTTGGGGGGGGAGGTCGGACATGGAGGGCAGCGTTCAATCTAGGCATCACTGGGAGGAAGATCCCCCCAGAAAATACTTCCCCTCCATATAAATTTGGACAAAATGGTAGGCCTAATAATTTTTAGCAAAATGTATACACTTTATACACTTTGAGTTTTTAGCTAGGCTACTAGGCCTATCTGCATTTTTGATTTACATGAACTGCTATAACAGCTATAATATACCATAATAAAAATTTCCTATTACATGATTATAATTATGTTTTTACTATTTTAATAAATAATACAGTCATATTATAATTGAAAAAAATAATGTTAATACAAATACTATTTAGCACAACTAAATGTTGTCTTTTAAATTTCAGACAGTCAAATTTGGGTCCTTGAACACTTAGTAGGCCTAAAGCAACATCATTATTAGGTGGGATTACAATGTAGGACCTACATTGTATTTTATTGTACTGCATTGTGCTCTAAAAATTTATGTAACTCCTCTCTAGTTCACACTGATCAGAGGCGCAAAACATATATATGGCTGCCCAATTTTGGCAGCAATTCCTCCACTGAAATAGTAGAGTAATTTTGCTAACAGGACAGTTTAAAATGCTGAAATTGCAATGCGGAAATTGCAAAAATTTCTTATGGGGAGGGGCACATTCCCTCCACATACCAGGTCCCTTCTCGACGCTACACATGCTTCGCGATCGTCTGCTGGATGCTCGTTTGTCCCCCTCCAAACAAACCTTCATTCCCACACTGGGGAACGGACATTAGCCTCCGGACAAAAGCCCCCTCGAACATTAGCGCCTCGGACATTAGCCTCCCCGGACAAAAGCCCCTCCGAGGTAGGACATTATCCCCCCTAGTCTATGATATCAATACCTAAAAATGATGCACAAAATGTAACTGTAAGTTAAGCGATTATCTAAACATTGCACATTAGTTTAACATTGTAAGAATATGCTAAGTCAATTGTAGGTTTAATATGCATAATATAGAACATTTAAAGGCATTAATTGCAGAACGACGCGATCAACTCATTGTGTAAAGTCTCTCATAAATGTAAAAATTATAAGTCCAAAGTTTGTGAAATCTAGATAAAAGTTTAATGCCTAACTGACGTTAACAAACCTTCCTAATAGCTAAAACTGACACTGACAAGTAGGCCGACCTACTGTATACGATTCCCATTCGTTCATTTCTCTAATGTATAGAATCTAATTTTGAATTGAAACGACGCTAACAAGTCTACAAAGCTGAGACGTAGCCTAACTGACGTTAACAAACCTTTGTTGTAGGACACTAAGCAAATAGACTGTATACTGTGTATATGTATAGGCCCTATAGGATTCCCATTGGTTCATTTCAAATCTAAGTCTGTAGGCCTACTGACACAATTAGGACCTAAATGACACTAAGAACTTTCGTTTGCATGTGAATGCCAGTGACAAGTCTTATCGATTACGGCATTATTCTATGATTTGCACATAGGGGGCTTTTGTCCGGGAGGGCTAATGTCCTAGGCAAAATCGGGGGCTTTTGTCCGAGGGGGCTAATGTCCGAGGGGGCTAATGTCCGAGGGGCTTTTTGTCCGGGAGCTAATGTCCTACACCCCCACACTAGAGGAGGCATGCGCTATAGATTAGGCCTACATTATTTTGCACACATAGAGGAAGGCCGGTCCAGAAAAAGGGGGAAGAAGACGGATTGCGCCCGGTTGCTTAGGGGGGGATAGAAGCCCCTGAACTGAGGCCATCTCGAGAGTCACCAGCAGCCAGTCCAAAACCCTGATGGACTTAAAACCTGGAATACTATAAAGTGGCAATTGAAATCCCCACCATTTTCCGTATTTTGGTAATGCCAGTCATCTCGCTATCTTTGAAATGACCAGTAACTATGGCAATGGTCAGTCGCCAAATTGATGATTCTCAGTCATAAGATGAAGCTAAACAATGAACTCTTTCTTGCTACTGCAGCAGTGTGAGAATTGTGGAAAAATAACTGGGGGGGTTGGGCCATTATCCACTTGGAATTGGGGTGTAAAAAACATACTTTAACATGGGGCTCTAAAAAAGACTGGGGGGGTCGAAACCCCCAACCCCCCCGGCAATTCTCACCCTGTACTGCAGCACGAGGTCTACTGCATTAATTCAAAGCCTGGTTATTTAAACACTCTGAAAAGCTCAAACGCTTCTTAAGTATGGGCTGCTATTTAACCCAATGCAGTCAGAGATAGGGCTGAACTGGTAAATTTTGAGGCGAGTACACTGTACACGGCTGACCGGGAGAAAAATCGACTTTTTGGTGCAAAATTTCTGATGACCTTTTTTGTCATCCGCTGAAAAATTGTCCCATTTTCCCGTCCTAAAAATCTGATGACCTTTTTTAGTCTTTCGCTTCGAATTTCATCAAAACTACACCTAAATAGCCGCGTGTACCATGATTTACTCGCGTATACTCTTGTTTTCGGGAGGTGAGTATACGATGCAGTTTTACGCCGGAGGTAATATGCGACGTATACCCGCGTATACCCTTGATTACATCCCTAGTTAGAGCGGCAAACGGATTACATTACAACAGCTGTACAATGTTTATAGGAAGGACGAGTAATCTGACGTACTTGTTCCGATGCATTTGTTTAGCTCCAGCACATCAACCACTTCCTGAATCCGTTCGCTTTTCTGTTCTCGTGACATTGAAACCGGCAGACGCAACATCGCCGTAAACTGATTGCAGACAGAATAATATAAGCTATCATTAATATGGTCCGCAAAGGTTTGTCAGCCACTCTGGGACAGAGTAAAGCAGGAAGGTGATCTGACCGACGTCTCTGACGAGCGTAGACTCGGACCCGGCCTGGGCTGATGAACCAAAGACCTCCGTGCCCACCTTCTCGAGGTGCGGACTGTTAGTACCCTTCCTTAGGAAGGCGAACGAACGGGCACAGCAGGCAAAACCAGGGGAAGGCAATGGCAAACCACCTCTGTTAACATGCCAAGAGAATTTTCATGATGCATAACAATCATTAATATGATTACAATGCCGACAAATTCATTTACAGACAAATAAAACAATTGTTTTCCATGATTATTGTCTAGATCTGTCATTCAGTTCTGGGCCTCTCGGCGTCTTAATTATTCGAATCCGTTGTGTCCAAAACGGACAACGAGTTTCCTATTTGGAGGGCGACTGATTATATGCGCATGAGCAGATGGCTAGTCGCACGCTGGGCGCGTCTCGCTACAGATATCCTGCCTACTAACTCTTTTGCATATCCCGACAACTCCGAGTTGGCGAGTTCTGCAGCATCTTCCGGTTTCCGTGGTCACAGGACCTAAACGCTGTCACAGGACCTAAACGCTGTGACTGTGAAGTATATGGGTGCATATTTTTAAAAAAATTGGATTTTGTACGATTGTTTGAGAGCAAATTTGTTTTTAAAGGAATAAAATTGTATTGTGAGCTGCTTTTTCCTCAGCGGCGCAGCGATCATTCATTCTAGTTACTAAATAGCGCACCATAAAGAGTCCTACTCAAAAGCGGTGTCTAGGTCACAAACATGTGTGTATTTACTGCCGGTGTCACGAAATAGAGTATCCCCCGTATTAATTGTATCCCCCCAAATTTAAAAAAGTCGAAAAAACCACTTCCGCGTGTATTTTTTTCTGCAAATTAATTTTCATCTGGTTTGTTTTGAACAATGACACTAACAGGTATGTTTATTCCTACTAGATAATTTGTTTTGCCCTGTTTTTAGAGCACTTAAAACATTTAAAACACTTAAGAACACTCAGAGTCACTAAGTAAATTCGAGTTGTCTTTATCTGAGCATTGCTTAGGACACTTAAAACAATTAGAGTCACTTTAAATTTTGATTACAGCGTAATTTTTTTTATTATGCGCATTTTTCAAAAAAAGGGATAGAATGGTTTATCCCCCCGGATAGCATAGACCGGTTAATTCCATCCGGGGGGATAGATTAATTCATCCCCCCGGATAGCTTTCAGGGGGGATACTCCGTTTCGTGTCACCGGAATAGAAAACCTGCAAGTTTGTATTTACCTTTACATGTGTCTCCACTTACCGTTAGCGTTTCCTTGAGGGTAAGTCCCGGGTAGAAGACGTCCTGCTGATGGACATAGGAGATCCTGCGACGCATGGTCCGTATCACTTTCTGTCCGTCCAGAGTTACGAGTCCAGACACCGGGACAAGACGTCCAGCCAAAACGTTCAGCAGCGTCGATTTTCCAGCTCCTTTTAAATAGTTTACCAACAATATTTTATTATTTTTAATTTTATTAAATATTAAAATTGCGAGTGCGGTTCCGATGCTCAATTTAACGATGGTTTATAAAGTTGTTACAGCTCTCAGAAAGCGTGGACGGTGCCCTTCTCCGCAGGGATGTTTTTAAGGAATTTTTAGATCTGCACAACCCCTTCTTTTCTTTCCCATCCTCCATGGTAAATTACCTCCAATCGGACAATACTGACCTTTTTTAAAACTAGTCTTAACTCCACGAAAGTGCTTTTACAAGTGCACAAATTCTTTTAGAACTGCACATTTTGTGTACAACTGCACGCTAAAAAAAGCCCTGCTCCTCCGCTTGCGTGCTTAGGATTGGCACTAGCTGGCATTAATGGAATCAAGGAATTGTATTGTATTGTATTTAAACATTTATAAAGCGCCTCTAGTAGGGTGAACCGTTCAGAGGCGCTCCCAGTGCGCAAGGCCCCTGCGAGAAGAAGCAGGTTTTGAGAAGAGACAGAGCAGAGGAGAGACTGACAGAAAGAAGTGTAGAGCGAACAGAAGGAGAAAGAGCATTCCAGAGAGAAGGACAAATTGAGACAAAAGATCGAGACTGAGCCATAGCAGTTCTAGACCGAGGAACCAATAGGTCAAGTCTGTTGGATGAACGAAGTGGACGATGCGAGGAAGCTGAGTGAGGACGAAGTAAAGCATTAGTCAGATATTTTGTGGCAAGACCCAGCTGAGGCCTTAGGATCAGAGTGAGGATCTTGAACTGTGTGCGAGCACGTAGAGGAAGCCAATGAAGTTCATCAAACATAAAGGTAGAGATGTGAGAGTACTTGGGAAGGCGGGCAATCAATCTAGCAGCTGAGTTGAGAACTAACTGAATCGGTGAAAGACGAACTTTAGGAAGACCAATGAGAAGAGAATTGCAATAGTCAATTCGAGAACATATAAAAGCATGAACCAAGGTAGTGAAGATGGAGGAGGAAACAGAGCGACGAATGACTCTGAGACGTCGTAAATGAAAATATGACGAGCGTGTCAGATTGGAAATATGCTCGGTAAAGGTAAGAGAGCTATCAAGTACTACACCCAGATCACGCACACTTGAAGAGAAGGAAAACAATGGAAATTTTTCAGAGAGAAGAATAAGATCAAGCTTATGGAGCTGATGAGGAGTGCCTAACCAGATAAATTGAGTCTTTGAAGTATTAAGCGAAAGGCGATTAGAAGACATCCATGAGTGGAGATGATTAGTGAGAGATTCAATAAGCCCAACTAGAAGCAGCTGGGAAGA